>VBSM01001483.1:14517648-14558542 GCA_008086735.1 Cheirogaleus medius
GAGTGCTAGGATTACAGGAGTGAGCCACCATGTCCGGCCTCAGCCTAGGTTCTCTTAATCAAACTCTCCAGGAATTTGATTGATGGATGGTCGGATGGATTTTGTTCTTTTCTTTGTACCCCAAACACTAGGACGTAATTAAACTTTTTTTAAATCAGAAATTTCAACTTACACACATGTTTCCGAAGTATTTCCACTATGTTAAAGTGCAAAATAATTGTGCTATGTATAAACTCTTCCAAAGAAATTTAGAGACTTCCAAATGTAAGGGTTATTCTTTTGGCTTTTTAATTCAAAGCTACATGCTGTTATGGAATAACAAAAGCCTTAGTATGCCTATCCTTTTAACTGCTAGTTGAAAGCCTGATATACTTTTGTTTGAAGTTGTATGGCTTTGTTACAAATAGATGGTATAAAAAATGCTCTCCACTTTCTTGTGATTCATCTTTATATTTTAAGAGGTGTGGATTTGTTCTATTTTCCTCTTGTTTGTTTGTTTTCCAATTGCAGTAATGGTCTTAGTTGAGCGCCCATGAAACATCCAGAATTTCATAGGAGGAAGGGATGTGGGAGAGGATGCTTAAGGCAGGGATATACAAGTATAAATAAAAGAAGAAAATCTTAGCATATTGTAGGTTCCTCCGCTACTGCAGCAAAGAGGACACTTTGGAAGCTTTCTGGAGGGATAATTTCAGAAGAAAGCATCAAAAGACCATGAGTTCTGGATTTTGGATAGACTCCATTGAAATTTTACTATAGATTAAAATCTGTTTGCATTTGCTGCCCATACATTGAACTGAGGGCCAGAAGAGGCAGCCTGGGGCTTTTAAACAATGACCACTGAAGAATGCTACTCTTCACAGAATCATTTTATATGAAGTTTCCTAAGCTATGTATAGTACTTTCATAGATTCACTTTGTTTCTTCTGAGAAAACATTCTACCCTTATTAAGAATGGAAAATGGGCCAGTTTTCTGTCATACCATTTCTACATTTTTATTTTGTAAGAAATGACAGGTGCATTTCAAGGAGGTTTACGTGTCACTAAGTGTATAAGAGACTCTTTTGAAATGTCCCATGTACAGGGGCCTGCATATATTAAGTGGTCAATACATGGTTACTGTTTCTGTATATGAATGAAGACAGAAGCTGAGTAGCCATTTACTGTTCATTCTGGATCCCTGAGGATACTTAACTTCAGAAACCATCCCTGTGGTGGTAAACACAACAGTCAGATTGGAATGAAATTAAAAAAATAAAAGAGGAGGAAAAAGCAAACAACAAATCCTCTTGATGCTAATTTGCCTGGGAGTTGTTTTAGTGGGGATGGGAGAGGCAAATAAAAATTGGGGGGATTTTTATGTGGTGAAGGAAGGCTTGCCAAGAAGCAACAGCAGTAAAAAAGAATGTATTACACTATTGTCACACACAACATGCATGAATATGAGAGATTTAAAAAGCCAGACACAAAAGAGTTCATGCCATTTATATGAAGTTGAAGAACAGGCAAAACTCAATCTATGGTGACAGATGTCCTCTGTAGCCTGGGTGGGAGATTATTGACCAGGAAGGGGCATCAGAGAATCTTCTGGGTGATGGAAATGTCCTATATCTTAATCTGGATGCGGTTACATTGGTGTATAAATATCTATAAAAATTCATCAACTTCTCTACTTGCCATACTTAAGATTTGTGAACTTTATAGCTCACTAAAAATTTAAATCATAATAATATTGAAAATAGGTCATGGAGAGGACACTCGATTTAACATGAATGCTTAATAAAGTCTTTAGAAGAAAAACCTGGCAAACACCTGGTCTAAAAACTCTGCTAAGCTTAGCATAGGAGACTCTTCTGAATAAGGGCATTTGTATTAATTTTTGTTGCAAAACATTTTAAACCCCAAAGGAAGCTTAGTATGCAGTAAAATCACATCTGTTGAGCCGCAGCAAGGTGAATCTGTTAATTCTTTTAAGACTTACTGCTTAAAAGCAATGTCTTTCTGTCTTTCTTTCTTTCTTTCTTTCCAGATTGGCAGATTGCTACTCTGGCTTTACTCTTGGGCGGTGCTGCCATCATTCTCATTGCATTCCTGGTGGGTTTGATTTCCATCTGCGTGGGATCTCGAAGGCGCTTCTACAGACCTGTTGCTGTCATGCTTTTTGCAGCAGGTAAATATGTTCATTACTTTCAAATGGGTATTAAAGTTTCATGAACCTTTCTACCATCCTCCTTTCTCATGCAGAAGAGATACGTGTTTGCTGCATTACATAAAAATTGAGAGGCATTTCTTATATTTTAAGGTAAATTAGCTAAAAGTTTATCATATTATCAGTTTCAGTGTGTTAAGCATTTCACAGAGCACAGTGGCAACTTCTAAACCTCTAAAACATGAATAAATAATATTTCTTGGCAGGGCTATCACCTTAGGAATTGCAGCAGATGTATTTACCAAGTCTTTTTTGCATGTAGTTTTTTCCCCCTTTTTACTGCCCCCTGGTGATTTTAAGGCAACATTATTTTTCTGGTATGGAGCTGAAAAAAAATTCCAAAATATGTACTGTGAAAGGCATACATTTCTTTGGAACTAAATATAGTTATACCGCAAAATGACATATAAGTTGAACCACCAGACAAGTCAATTATATGAAATCAATTGTATATTTATTAATTTAACATCCATCATTTTATGAAACACAACTTGGGTTAAAATATTAACCAATGTAAACTAAAAGACAGGAAGTGATTTAGAAAAGAGGCTTGCAGACTAAAATCCTCAATATATGATTTGATGTGGGTTTTAATTTTCATTTATAAGAAAGCCTTTGAATATTTTGTTCTTTTCGATTCAAACTGAAATATTCTGTGGTACCTCCAATTTACCCTGTCAATCATATCTGATTTGAAGACTGCAAAATAAGCCCCTGTGACTGTCAATAATGAAGACACTGACAAGATCGTCTAGGCTGTTAGATGGATTTTTAAAAGCTGTTTAAAGATTGGAATAGATGAAATTTCTCGGGATTAAAAGGTAGTTTGAACTAAAAATGTGAAATCAGAAGTGTTCTGCTGCCCCCTACTGTTTTTGTTCATCTTCTTATACCCATTGGAGACTGGTCAGAATGTAGGTGTCATACAAGCTAAGGTCCAAAGGACTGGAGGAATCCAGAAGTACATCTAATTATCATTAAGTGACTTGCTCAAGATCACATAATAGTTACTAGCAGGCCTGGGGCTAGGGGGGTTCTAAATCTTAAGCTAGTGGTTCATTCATGACTGATTCCTTCATTCATGCAACTATGTTTTGTGTGTCTTTTACAGGCTAAATATTGTATTAAGACACCTATAAAACTGACCAAGGTATCATCACTAATACTTTCTAATAGATTAGAAAGCATGATTTCAAAAGATACTTTGAAGTTTTAGGCAGTGACCCTAGTATCACTATTTTATTGCTCTCATGTGCAATAAAAGTCTCTATTGTGAATGATTTAGTACAAAATGAAGATTCCCTTAAAGATTCCATCGCTATTCTCCAGTTTATTTCTTGGTTCATGGATTTACCATGGCTCTTTTCCTATTTTTAGAATGAAATAGCGTAGACATTTTAATTGTAGTATAAGTTTGTCTTTACAGCTAGAATTTATTAAACACAATGATTAATCAATTGTAATACAGTTTCTTGATAAATTGTTCTGAAACAATATGCCATTCTTTAAAACTGTAATTCTATTTTGAGGAATTTTTAGAATATATAGACATTCCTCATTTTAGGATGGTATAGAGATATTCTAATCATTTATTATAAATATCCAATATTATTATGCATACTTAGTTACTATTTTACCGAGACTTTAGCTTATTACATACTGGAATATGTAGAATGTATAAAGACATCCATTGTTTATATCATCTATTATAAACATGCTTAGAATAAAAATTCCAGGTTTTGTTCTAAAAGAAAAGATCTGTATATTTTTCTAAGGATAGCAAAATTTATGAAAATGTGAAAGTAAGTACTGTTTGTAACAGAAAATGTATTGTAAATGAACATAAGTTATAGGTAATGGGCTTGGCCAAAATATTTTGATTTAGCTTTAGCTACCACAAATATTAGTAAATTAATAATGAAAGGAATAATGAAAGGAATCCCTGCAGCAAAATTCATATAGTGTTGTTCTACCCATTGAGACTGAAAACGAGCATTATATTGCTATGCTTAAAAAATATACATGTGCCGAGATTTAATTTTACTCATTTTCTTTTGACGCCATGATTATGGAAGGTGGTTTTGAAATAAACATTAATTTAGTGTGAACTTTGCATATAAGCAAGGTAAAAGTTACTGTTTATTTGTAACATGTCATGAAAGAGTTTCTCTTTCCCATTTGGAAAAGCCGTTAAACAGTTGCCTATAGCTGATTTCCAGAAAAGATAGTTATTACGCATAATAATCCGTTATTGATGGGTGTAAGATTAGCAAAGTTGGAAAATCTAGCTACTTGAAACAATGCCAGCTAAAGTTATGGTTGTTTATTTTGTTTGCTTCTCAGTAAATATACTTATTCCAGTGGTTGACTTATCTAACTTGTAATTTAGTGTAGTGATTTTTCATAAATGTGTTTTTGGAGCCATTTCCCTTTTGCTTATCTTGGTCTACTTGAAAATGGTCTATGTTTTCTCATTTCTCAAAATAGGCAATATCTTAGTGTTCACACACATAGATAATGATCTCTATCTCAACAAAGAAACATTCTTTTTTCTGCTGAGACATGCAATACATAAAATGAAAACAGACATACTACTATCACTTAGAAAAATCTCTACCTGGGACTGCATACTTAATTCATTCAGTACCATGTGCTATGCCTGGTACTCATAGGTACTCAATAAAAAGTTTTTGAATGAATGATGAAACGATGACTAAGGCGTGTGGCTCATAATTTGGTAGGGAAGAAATAGGCATGTAAACAACTAACTAACTGTAATTCATTTTTTTAAAGCCATTTCTCTCTTTGGGACTTATGAAACAGCAAGTTTCACATGACTACAAAGCTAGGACCAAAACACTCATAAAAGTAATAATTATCAAAATTATTTTTTTAAATTTATTTATGTTTTGATTCATTTACTTAACAAATATGTTGGACACCTACACTATGCTAATATACTATCTTGGTGTTAGAAAACTCTAAGAGTTTTTTGTGAAAACCGATGATTAAGTCTCATAAAGATGTCCAAACAGATTTTAAAGATTTTTGTCTTCTTTTTTTCTCTAAGGTCTTTTATTTAGGATAGGCTTGCTAGCCATCACTGCAGCCCATCTAAACCATTGTCCTGTTTCCCACAACTCTCTTTCTTGTTGGTCCTAGGAGTCTATGCTTCAGAATTAGATGTTTTCTATAATAATTCTGATAAATAATAATTAACCGAGAATCTACCATCTGCCACAGTGCTAGAATTTAACGTACAGTATCTCTGATATAACAATTTTAAAAGTAGGTATTTATTTCCCCCATATTATCAATGAAGAAACAGGCTCAGAAGGGTTAAGTAATTACCCAGGGTTATCCAATTAGTAAGTTGCAGATCCAGGGTTTAAATTCAGGGCATCTATCTGACTTGAAATCCCAAATGAGGATTCACAAGTCATCTTTACTTGGGTATATATCACATATAGGAAAGCCAGAGCAAAATCAGCCTTGATTTTGAATTCAGCTGCCAGTTACGGACTGCAGTTGGAGTCCATCCTGTAACTCCAGTTACGCCATTTCTCAGAAGCAATGCCTGAAGGAAGTCATAAAGACCACAAACTGATCAGTGCAGCATGGCTGAACCATAGCACATAATGAAAGCTGTCCACATTTCCAGTATGGTTGACTACAGCATACTTTTTTGTGTGTAACTGACAATGATAGATAATATATGGCATGATTCTGATAACTGACATCCAGTTCTCTTTACTAAAGACTTGGTGAAATTAAAGGGATTGCCTCTTTTATGGTTCTCTCTTCTTTTATTCCCCGGTTTTGAAATGTCTGCAGGTCATTTTTGTGCCCCATAGGGACTTAGGGTAAGTGTTTTCTTTTTTCCCAAGACCTTTCAAATAAATTGCAGAAAATTCTCAGCCTTTTATAATTCAGATTTTAAGTAACAGAATCCCTATTCATTGCATTATTAAAGATGTTTGTTTTCGGTCATATCTGCAAAAAGCCTCCTAAGAGTGATCATTTATACAGAATGATGTTGGTTTGGGGGGTGGGTCCTGCAACTGATTCATCTCTGTGCTATCTCTGATTAGAGGCATGGATTTTGCACCCCTCATCACCATCCCATAAGTCACAGTGAGAGTGAGATGGCTAAAGCCATTTCAAGTGTAGATTTTGACAGAAGATTCAGTGCCCAGCTTAGATTTCAAGCTAAAAGGAAGTTCTTCTGTTTACAGATCTTTAGATTCCATGTTACTTTCTTTGTACAGATATCAAGCTACCCTTTGGCTAGAGCAATTTGCAGTATCACTGCCCAATAATTAATGTCATACTACTACTAACTTCAGTAGTTATAGATTAAATTAAAAAAAGAAAGCAAAAAAAATTATTAACCCTTCATGGGCAAATGTTCTTATTCTCCAAATCATTGTTTCCTTTATGTCAGTTCTATATTTAGGGACCTGACTAGTAAGGCCTGACAATTCTGCCTTTAAATTATCTCCTAAGTCTGTACCTTCTTTTCATACACCACCATTATTGCCTTAGTTGAAGCCATAACCGTTCCTCAAGTGGAACATCTCTGTTCCCAAATTTGGTCTTCTCCTACTTTATTTTATTTTTCTATGGTAATATCTGACAGAAAATAGCTCTGTGACTTCTTCCTTTCCTTTTCCAAGAATCTAGTTTTTTAGTTCTTCTGTTGTAGTCTTTTCTTTACATTCACTGACCTTTTTTTCCCCACTGACGACACCTTAGTCATCACTGCCCACTTGTCCCTAGGCACTGACTGACCTCCTAGGTGCCTGTCCTTCTCTAGTCTCTTCCTTATGTAGTTTGTCTTGCACACAAACACATGAAGCCTATTTCTGAAATACACATCTGGTCTTGTCACTGGTCACTTTGGTTTCCCCAGAAACAGACTCTGAGACAAGGAATTAAGTGAAAATACTTTGTTTGCAAGGTAAAAGAAGGGGTATGGAAAATGACATAGGGACAGGAAGACAGCCATTTAAGGGTACAATTTCAAGCCAGTTATCACTTGAAGCAGCTGGAGCTTAATCCTTCTGGAGAAACTCTGGAAACCAGTGTAGAATGCACACATCAAGAGTTATCTCACTTGAAGAACTAGGAGGCTGGGATGTCTATCCCCCAAATTCTGAGTCATTGGTAAGGAATGTTGGATGCGATCAAGAGACAGCAGTGTCAATTTTCTGGAACTTCTGGCTTGCCTCAGAGGCAGCCAAGATAGTTTTAATAGCCACAGGAAACTCAGGAAAAGATATGCAATTGTTGGCAATTGGAAGTCAGGCTGGCATTTTTATAGAAGTGATGGAGATGAGAGTATATGGATAGGGCACCAACAGCATCTACAATTAGAATTAAATAACAATTAAAATAACCTCTCAGATGTCTCCCTAGAGATATAAAAGTCTATGATTTTATGACATACTAAGTCTTTTACAGTCTGAACTAAACATCTCCCTTTGTATCCTCCCTTTATTTTGTCCCATGTAAGTTGCCTATAGTCACACCCTCTTATACCTTTAAGTTCTATACAAACTGCTTCTCCTTCTTAGAGATCTTTCTTTTTCTTTTATCTGTCTCTTCTGATGAACTCCTACCCATCCTTCAAGAACCAATTCAAATGGTGCTTCCTCTCTGAAGCCCTCTCTTTTTTTCTCTAAGCTGAATTGGTACTTGGCATATCGTTGGAGCTCGGTAAATGGGTGTTGAATGGATTATAATAAATATGTCTCTACTACTACTGTTGAACACATTGATTTGTAGTTAATCTGTATGTCTGTCTCCACCATCAGCATGAAATTTCAAAAGGCAAGGGTCATGTCCTATCTATCTTATCCGATTCACCTAGAACACACTGGGTACCCAGTCAATGTTTGCTGAAATATTGAAATATCCCCTTAGAAGAAAATATTAAATATTTCAATATTGAGTGTTTGAGATATTTTAATACTGAAACCATTGAAAAATATCCTCTTAAAGCTAGAAAAAACCACAGGAATTAGTAGGTCTATGTTCCTGTCATTCCTCTATCCACACAATTTCATGCTTGGGCAATTTCATTGTCCATTTTCAAAAAAAAGTGTGGGGAGCATAAAATGAACCCCAAATTCCTTTCAAACTCTAAAATACTCCACAGCTTTACCTATGTTATCTCTGAGGTAGAGCATAGAGAATACTACAGCCAATGACTATTTTAAGTCATTGGTGGTAAAATAGAAATATGGTATGGTGGCATTTTCTTGACCTCTGAACTCTTTAGGTTTTTTTTTTTCCCTCTTGTGCAGCATCTATGAAAGGGGAGGCATTTTTACCTGCATCTGTATATTTTATTAAATGTAAAACATTATTTATAAATGCAGAATTATATTTTTTTCTCAATTTTGCTATTACATGCATTTTTCTCTGTGATTCCAAAGAAAGTAAAATAATTCAGAGGCATAAAAACACTTAAGGACAATTTTCATTGGGCTCCAACACAATTGAGGTCTAAGAAAGGTGTTCAGGAGAGTATGCCAGTGGAGCCTGATTGAGTTGTACTTCCACTTTTCCACTAGAGAGAAATTATGTCATTATATTTTACCATGGAGGCCAAATATTTGCTAAATAAAACACATTGAAATGAATATTAAAAGCAGCGTAGATAAACACCTCACTCCAGGGACTAGCTGAATCACAAAAGGGACAGTGTAATCCTTTAGTATATAATTCAGATTAGTTATTACTTCTCTGCTTAAATTCCTCTAGCAGCTGCCTATCACACTTAGAATAAAATCCATACCCCAGCCATGGTTCATAGACTGTTCATCAACCGTGAATGGCTCTTGCTGTCTCTTCCATGGTATCTCATGCCGCTCCCTCAGTGCTCTGTGTACTGCAACCATAGCCTTCTGACTGACTTTCCAATGCACTAGGTGTGCTCTTGTGTCTAGAGTTTTGCAGTGACTGTGCCCTCCTGGGAATGCTTACTCCCTACCATATTGATCTGCACTTCTAATTCATTCAGGTCTGTGCTCAAATATCTCCTCCCCAGAGCAGCCTTCTACCACTATTAATCTAAAAGAGTAGCCCTCATGCCTCTGTCTCATCCTGCTTTCTTGGATTTTCTTGTCTCTTAGCAGCGGATGGCTACACATGAGAGTATCAACTTTGTCTGTTTTAATACCAATAATGCCTTAAACTGTATCACTTTAGAAACATTTAGATATACATTGAATGGATGATACATTTATTGATGAGGGAATTACTATACCTAACTCACATTTATGTTTCAATGATATCCTGGCAGGATCAGTCAGGATTTGACTAGTAACCCAAGTATAGAAGCCTAAGAAGAAATCTTGATAACTTTGGAATTTTTCTTCTCTGTAGTTCATGGTTAATAGTAATTGACCTCTTCTTAGTTTCAAGAAAATTAAAACATGAAAGCTCTCTTTCCGTCAGACAGACAGAGAACCAACTGAATTATTTGTTAAATTAATACATATTTTAGCACTTACTAGCTGGAAATAGATGAAGTGTGGGACATATAACATGCTGTCATCTAAGTCCTAACAATGACCTAAAAGTTTTTCTGAGACCTTTAAACTATAAACAAGGTGTGATTTATGTTTTGGATGTTGAGAGATTCTTACTTTATATATGAATTTATTTATCCATCCACTCTCCGTAGTAACACGGAAATACGGTAGGCAGGGTGCTGGCCCAGATCAGTGTTGAGCTACATGGCAAAGATGTTTGGAATTCTTATATCTAGCTCCACATAGATCTTTTGACCCCTAGTCAGACCTTGTAGAAAGTAATGATTTTGAGGAGTTATACCCTCATGAATTTGCTGTATTTCATCAGTTTTATGAGAGAGAAAGACAACTGTTATGTAGACTTTCTAGGAATGTTAATCATATTGGTAATAATGATCTTTACAAGTGCTGAGAATAGATGAGAGTAGATTTTTAAAGCATAAAATTCCAGTTTCATTAAACACTATCCATCCTAGCCCTCTTTTTAAAAAAAATATAATAAACTCTATCAAAATTATGTATGTTTTTTTTCTTATGTCAAAGTTTTGTTCTGTTCTTTAACTATTCATATTTTTGTTCTAGCACTTCAGGAATTGACAGTATTTTTCAGATGAATTAAACAGTAATCATTTTAAACAAAAAAATTACTTCATATATCAGGGGTTAACAAACTTTTATGTAAAGGGCCAGAAAATAAATACTTTTGCCTTTGTGGGCCATATGGTTTCTGAGGCAGCTACTCAACTCTGCCATTGTAGTGTGGACAATATTTGAATGAACATCGCTGTGTTTCCCAAAACCAAGCAGCAGACCAGATTTGGTAGTTTGACAACCCATGTTATATATAACTGTACCTCATATTTTTTAGTAATAAGATTGTCTGTTTCTTGAAGATGGAAGCTGTTATGTGGTATAGAATGAAGTAGATTCATCCCATAAATTCTAGTTGAATTGATTTAAATAAAATAAAAACTATATAATAATTGCTATACTAGGAAGTTTTCAATGTTAAGTAGAAGACATTATTTCTTGTGAAATCCAGTATCTCATATAAAAATATCCACAGGATAAATACCACTTTAGTTTTAGATAGTAAAAAACAAAACAACAGCAACAAAATAAATTCCTCCTTCCCAATTAATTAGTTTGGTTTATTTTATTAGGTATGACTAATCACATTTCCCCTTTAACCCTGACTGAGAACTAACATCTAAGTAGGAAATAAGAGCTAGGTTTTGTGCTCTGTTGTAGCAGCCACCATTAGCCTAGGTTTTCCAGTACCATTATCTCCTATGCCTTCATAAACTTAATTCTATTGTGAATGTAGGTAGGAAATAGATATGTAAATGTTTTCTGTTAGATATAATAGAAAGGGTTGTAACTTCTTGACAAAGATGACTTTTGAGCCCTATTTAAAATGAGAGGCATGGACTGGATGAGAGGAAAAGAGTGAAAGTAATCTTAGATCAGAGTAATATAAGCAAAAGCATCAAAGTAGGACTTTCTGGAATATTGGACTGAGTTAGATGGCATTGTGAAACAATAACAAACAACAAAAGCACATTTTAATCACAGACTGACCAGTTTCATCAGTAGTAAGGAGTTTGAATTCCCCAATTCCTCAAGAGCATAAATAAGAATTTTAGTTGGCATCGGGGTCACTATTCTTGGGTAGTTATTTAGAGGTTTTAGTAGTGGAACAGTTTAGCTTTCATTGGTACTACATGCCATAATAGTAATAATTATATATGTGTTTGTAAGGTAAGAATAACTATTTTGTATGCTTATATAAATTGTTATATTGCACTAATTATCACACCAAATACTAATAATGATTTGCTAGTTATTATAGGGCAATTCTTACTATATTGTGAAAAAATGTTTAAACAAAAAAAGTTAGTATTTTAAAGTATACCACCTAGAATATGTAGTACTTTAAATTTTTTGGCTTTTATGTTTGTTCGATTAAAAATTAACTCATACATATGCCTTTATATGTTTGTATCATTTTATTTCTTGTAAATAACATTTTCTAATTTTGATTTGCTTCTCTTTCAGTTGTTTTACAGGTTTGCAGCCTGGTCCTTTACCCAATCAAGTTCATTGAAACTGTGAGCTTGAAAATTTACCATGAGTTCAATTGGGGTTATGGCCTGGCCTGGGGTGCAACTATATTTTCATTTGGGGGTGCCATCCTTTATTGCCTGAACCCTAAGAACTATGAAGACTACTACTAGAACCAATAGTCTCAAAAAACAACAGCAACCATCCAACAAAAGGATTATGTCTGCATCTTTTGTAACTCACTATTTTCTAAAACACTTGTGGGGCATCAAGCAGTTTGCTCAGTTGATTTAATATCCTTTGCCTTTTGGCTGTCAACATCATAACCAGCTTTTACATCCATTTTAGGGACCTGCACAAATTAAGAGAGCTGATTAGACGTAGGCAAATGCTGCAAACTTCCAATATGTTCATGTCATTTTTCTTGACAAGTGAAGGGTCTATATGACAGCAACCATTGTGAGAAAGTAATTCGAATGAGAATTGCCTGAATCTCCTATTGCCTGCAGGGGAGCAGCTGGCATAAGCAACATTTAGAAGTTCCTTTGCAATGACACCGATTCCACTGTTAGAGCCCTTTATCGCCTGCTATCCCACCCAATGACTACATTGGCTGTTGGTTATTTGCTTGAATGAGCCCTTGAAAAGTGAACTGCCCTTCAGCATCTAATGGGAGTTGTGAATGTAACTAGTTAATGGTACACATTCCACCTTCAAGAATACTCTTTTTAATGGGAGGTTGTGCTTTGGCAATCAGCATCTCCCTGGGAAGGGAGTCAAGACTTGGAGACATGTGCTTTTCATTATGTGGTTAGAAGTTGTGCCTCAGCTCTATCTAGAATGGGGAAAAATTGAGGGTCTCTATTTTCCCTGGGGCAACCAGAAAGAAATATGCATGAGTTGCTTTTGTGCCCTTTAAATCATTTACCAAACATTGCAGCAAACAATTGTGCATATGTAACAAGCTTAATGTTTTTATAGAAGGTGAACCATTAGTATAAATGGTAATAAGTTTTCCCTAACCCTCCACATACATTTGCCTATTATACATAAAATTAATATTTGCTCTAGTGAAGTGGTTTGAACACTAACCTTGTACACGTTGTTAAGAGGCTTAGATTGGTATTCACACTTATTAACCATACACAAGTATGGTACCTTAAAGCTTTTTGCTCTATGTTCTCTACTGTGTCACTGGAAAGTGTTAATAGAATTGCCTAAGAAGAAAAATTGAAATGGTGTTATTCTGAAAATTAATGATTCTTCTGTAAGCACTGTAGTTCAAAATAGAGTAGCAATTAGGATGATCATTTTGTGTAAAGTTCATTAAAATAGAAGGCTGCTATTTTTTGCAAGTATTTTAAATGTCTTCATTTTTTAAAAAAAGAATAGTGATAGATTTATATAAATGTCTCAGTAGAGAAGTAGAATTCATCTGGTTATATCACCTGGTCCTCTGAAATTAACTGATGGGCTAACTGATTTGTACACACAATTATTATAGATTTATGTTAAGTAAATCACTTACTGACCATTCAAATGAAAGGAAATATCAATGATAGGGAATAAGTTTGCAACTAATCTCATACTGCAAACTTGTGTTAATTTTGTTTAATATACAAACTTGGATAGTTTAATTATAAACATATTTTTATATCAAATATACAGTTCTAATATAAAAGTTATAAATAATTATTTTTGTTAACAAAGATACTAAAACAGTATGTTCTGGTTTTGGCCCTCTTGCAGAAAGAAACATTGGAAAAATCATTTAAAACGTACCTGTGTGTTACTGTATTGCAAAATCTGTTAAGAGCAGGACCATATCAATAGTATTTAATAATTTGCTTTACCTCCCAAAGCAGAGTTCTACTTTCAGCTTGTCTTAAGAATGGTTGCCAAAAACAACAGCCAAAACAAAACAAAACTATTTTATTATTCAAATGCTAAAAAATCCCGCTTATTTTATGAATTTTCTGTAGAATCACAAATATGAAGTACCAGGCTTAATTCTTACTTTACCAATGATAGACAAACGTGATGAAATACATCATAGAGAGAAACCTTTATAAAAGTATATGATTCTATAATAAATCCTAAGAAACTGCGAGTGGAAATTTCTCAGAAAGATATTAGTATTATAGAATCTTTTAAAGCAATTTTCTTGAGAAATAGCAAAATCTGGGGCAGCCTGTATTGCAGTTAATTGTGTATTATCAGAGCAGCATGAGAAATATGATATTTGGATAGGGATTTGGGCAACTAAACACCCTCTATTATGAGATCTCTTTATTCCTGAATAATGAGAGAACAGTACTCAGTGCTGACATCATTGAGGCACTTTTCTTGGTCCTAGTAGAGGATGCAGTGCTGTTAAACCAATATCATATCTCGAGTCTTACCAAGTTTTTATTCTCTGTCCATATGACAAGCTGGAAAGTGACAGAATATGTTATAGGTTGAGGCACACATATTTGCAGTTTACTGAAAAGTAGATTCCTTATATAACTTTCTTTTTCCCTTCCCAGTGAAGAGCCCTATGCTACATTTCTACCATCACTAACATTTGGAAGTGTTTCATTACTAACAAGCTCAGTATGACATGAAAATTGTTGTTGCTCATCCAAAATACGATTTTGTCTATCAATAAACACAAGTGAAATTTTCACCTACATTAATATTGTCTTTGCAGCTTTAGGTTTGTTTGATGTTTTCTTAAGCAAAATTGTTAACCACAAACCCATTGTTTATCGTAGAGAGAAATATATATACTTACGCACATATAGCATCCAGTACTCAGCAGGGCTAGTTATTCGGATTTCTTGCACAACTATTTAGCTTTTTGTAAGTCAACATGTAAATTTTGAAGACATAAATATAGAGAGACCTATGTGTTTGAAATATAAATGATATATATGGATTAGCATGTACCTATATATTATTAAACATGCAATGAATTGACTGGTAAGTGACGTCTAATTGTATGGCTAGCAATGTAATTTATTCAGACTGTATTTTTGTACAGAGCAGCAGCGCACACTAACCTATGCCTCTGTGTCCTCTTTAATGCCTAAAACTGTGCCTAGAAATCTCATCTGTCTTAAAAAAATATATACTTCATGCTGTTTATGCTATTACTTTCTCTATTGCTATTCAATATTTATTATTTTAAAATATATGACATGTTTACTACTTAAATATGAATTCATGGTATCCTGGTTATTTTTTTTAACAGTCATCTGGGGGGAAACCTGTTTATCACTCTGGTGATTTTGAGTTTGCAGTTTCATGATTCTTTATTTCATGATTTTTGTAGTTGACATGAAGTTATCTATGTGGAAAAAATAAAAATAAAAGTGGTTTCACGGATATGGCTTGACTTTGTGTCTTCTCTACTGCATAAACCCTTTAGACAAAACTTCTAACTTACATGTCTTCATTTCATTCTCTCCTTTAAAATATATATTAGAAAACACTACTTAATAAGACATGCTCATTTTTGACAAAGCAGACAAAAATTTCCACTGGGGAAAGGACATCATATTCATTGTTTTCAAAATATTTTTAAATTTTTTGTTACAAATTCTTTCCCAAGATTTTTCTATTCACTGAAGCTCAGTTGTGTGAACAATGATAAAGGAGTACTATTAAATATTTTTTAACTTTCTGTTTTAAGATGCACAGATAGGAGATGCAGTGTAGCCTACCGTATCTTCCTACTTTCTAATCAGTTGAAACGAGTAATGGAAGAGTTGGATATTGTATTTTGGCTTTTTTGTATTTTTCAGTGTTTATAGAATATGTTAAAAGCAAGCTTGTCTGCATTATCTGTTTTTTAATTAGAAGTTCTAAAAATTCGGTGTGCATGTGCATGCATGTGTGTGTGAAGAACTTGATAAAGTCAAAATTTACATCACCCTTTGATGTGTATAAATGTTGAGTATGCTTGGAAAGCAATTTAAATTGGACATGCAATAAAATTCACTTGTATGTATGATAGAAAATTTTCTTGAAGATATAAATAGAACCATAGGCAACTGAGCAAACTTTTTCATGTTGATAAAGTCAGTTTGAATATAAAATACACGTATTTGTCATAAAGACATTTTTCTTGTGTCATGAACCCTCCAGTATTGAAAACTTCACAGTACATTTTTTTTGCTGAGAAAATATGGTAAATCACCTGTAAGCATATGATACATTTAATAACACACTTTCAAAAGTATAGATATTTAAGTTATAAATACTAACATTTTCATAGTTTTTCTGTCATTTTATAAATTTTCCTTTTCAGTGGCCTTATTCTAATTTGATGAAATAGCAGCATTCGTTTGATATATTTTCAGTATAAGTTCTTTCATTTTTATACAGAATTCTCATGAGCAAATCACCTTTGCAAACATGGCTTGCCTGGTAATTATCCATGACCCAGTTTCTCTGAATTTGGAAGACATGGAGACATAGTTTCACTAGGATTTGACAAGGGAAAATCCTTTGCCTTCAGAGGTTTCATTGTGAACATAAAACAGAAAAGCAATTTCAATTTACTTTTCCATAATGGCCATATAGCCTGTTAGCAGTTTGATTTATGAAGTCAGGCCCATGCTATGTCAACACTATGTTCCATTTTGATGGTTATTAAAGTAAGTTTGGTTAGAAAATAAATTGATAGTGAAATTATTTGTATTCTGTAGATTAATCCACTGAATACCTACATTATTTGTTTATCAAATGTTCATGTTCTGACTTTCTGTTAATAGCTTTTCAGAAGTGCGATGTTAAATGGGATAAGATTAAAAGAACAAATAAAAATTAGAATTAAGTACTTAGGAATATTTTCATAGGAAGCACTAATTTATTTGAATAATTTAACCTCTATGTCTACAGTTTTCCCTATATAAGGCAGGTTTGGGAACTGTTTGGGAAGTTCTCACATTTCTAACAACTACCGAATGTTGTCCTGGGCAGAGGGTTCATATATCTATACTTGGAAAATCTGTTTCCAAAGAGTCACCAGCTAGGTGACTCACACATTTATATTCTAGAAGTCTAATGGTTCCAAAGTATAACTAAGAGAACAGGAGCTGAAGTGTTCAGTTGGGAAGGATAATATGTGATGTTTCTAAGCCAAGACTAACAGCACACAAAGAATGGTGTTCTTTGTAAAACTAAAGCTGTGTTGAGTGGTTCACCAGAGAAACTCATTTTTGGCAAGCAATTATTTCCAAGTTGAATGACTTCATAGAAATAAAGATTATAAAAGAAGCTTGGAACAAGTACTGGAAAATAATGTCATCAAACCACCAAAAACCTTGAATATTTCAATCTTTGCATGTGACAAGGATTAATGAAAAAAATCAGATCTAAAAAATAATTATGTACTAATTTTTGCATTGATGAGGATATGTCTGTGGGTGACTTGAAGGCAGTCTTATAGATAAGAGGCAGTCAGGCATAGAGTTAAACTTAAAATATGACATAGATGATGGTACTGTAGGCTGCCCTTAAGTTTGCTTTGAACTCATCATTATAAAGGTAAAATAAAAAAATGATTATCAATCATCTGTATAGTCTTTAAGTTTTAATAAAAAATGTAGTTCAAAAGGAAGACTTCAAAGAAATTGTTTTAAACCTGAGCAGGAGACAATTTCTCTTAAGATTATTATGAATGGGGAGTTACATTGTTAAGGGTTGAGTGGAGAAGCCCTACTTTGTTTGTCTATGATATTATACATTAAATAAAAAGGCAGATAATGCTATTGTGCTTGACAACCTCTCCCAGGCAAACTTCTGCTATATCAAAGCACTTTGGAGAGTAGGTCCTTCTTTGTCCATATCACTGCTTAATGGTAATATGACAACTTCTGACATTAAACACAAGTTTTCTTATTTTTAACTTTTAGGTGATTACTCTTCTTAAACATTATCTAGCTATTATGGTTGTGTTAATTATTTGAGGCATGCAGTATGTGTGAAAGGAGCAAAATAAGTTGTAATAAAACACTTAATACTTATAATCATGGAAAGCCTGTTTATCATTCGACTCCAAGCTATGAATGCTGTTTACCATTGGAACATATTGGCATAAATTTGACAATATAGAAATCCTTATGGAGGCATAATGTTTCATAAGTAATTTCTAGTTATATTCTCTGAAGACATTAACGTTTTAAATGCTTCCTAATGAAGAGAAATTTTGGAAAATCTGTTGCTCAGAATTTTTCTCTGTGTAAACCCCAATATTTAGCATGTGTCTTTTCAGCAAATGTTCAAGACACAAACTACTTTGAGTTACTTTCCCCATTGGTCATGCTTGGATAAAATTAATTTTCCCTGTCTCAGAGAGTCAATAAACCTTAGTACATATTTAGGCAGGCATTTGAGTTTTGGGAAGTTCAAGTATGTTTCAAAACACAACAACCTACTGCTGCCAAAGATTGCATGACATCTTTGAATCAGAAATGCTCTGAAATAATGAGACAACAATTAAGCCTTTTTATGCCCATTGAAACCAAGAGCACTGTTTGTCTTCAGTTAGGCTTGTTTGACTATTGTGCTATTTGGAAGGAGAAAGAAAGCACATGTAATATGCTATTTTCCTAAAGTTGGGCTGGTTTTGATTTATAAGTACAGATGTGTGTAAATTCCATACATTTATATACTTTAGTATATGTAGTATCTATTTTGGAATGGGAGCATTTTTAGAATTGTTTATAACTTATGGAAATACAAAGTTGAAGTCAGAGTAAGGGTTGGAGAAAATTAGCTATTAGGAAAAGGAGATCAAACTTGGATTTTCCAAGTGTTGCCATTTAGTCATAAGTGCATGCTATAAGACTGTGCAGATATGAGAGAGAGTAGAAACCTGACAGATTGGTGTAATTGATTAGCTTTGGAGTTTATGCTCCACCCATAATGGTTTCTCTGAGAACAATAGAGGATTTGGCAGGTGGCCATATTTGTACCACATGACTATACACCCTTGGTAAGAGATGATTAGAGCAGAGAGGGTTCCTGCCTTAAGCTAGCCCCCTCTGTTTCTCTTGCCCATTAATTTGGAATTGGTCTCTGTATGTAGCTAGTAATAAAATGAAGAAACTATGGGCTTTTGGGGTGTGTGCAGAGATGCAAAAAAACAAACCGCAGAGAATAAAGGAATGAAATACATACCCCCACACACACAAACACACACACACACAGAAGTAGTCAAGAGGAACCATGTAGGACCTAGAGAGAGTAAAATAGTAGGTGGTCTCCGTTCCTAGTAAGGCCAAGCTGCCTTATGTTCCATGAAATAAAACTGTCCTTCAAATAATTTCCTGTTTTGATTAAACCAGTTTTAGTTGGATGCAAGAAAACCTTGACAAAGACTCTTTTGTTAAAAGTTTCAATATTCAAGTTATACTAACTCCAAAAAAGAATTGAAAAGTACATGAAGATTTCCTGACAAACTTCCCATTCCACCCCAGAGTGCCCAACACTCTATTCCACTGTCAAAAATTGCTCCCAGTAGTCCCATACACAGTAAAATATAACTCAGTTAAAACATTTTAGTGTTAACTCTCCATTCTGTTTATTTTTTCCAGGGTCAAAGTTATGTGCTAAGGGGGGAAATCAATCATTATCAGATGGCATGAAAACTGTCCCGGAATGTCTGAAATCATTCATGGTACTTTGTGCCCCATCTTACCTCTAGGGTACATTGGCATTCTGCATCATGCCATAAGAGAGCACCATTTGCATGTGTTCTCCATGAATGCTAGTCCTGTTGGCTTTGCCTGTTTGTGCTTAAGGCTTCTCTTGAGGATTTCAGAGTAGTACCTCACTAGGGTTTATATTGCCTTCACCCTAGTGCTGCTTTGGGCTCAGGTGAATCAAGCATGTGGGAGCAGACATATTAATTGACTATGGACAAAGATTCTACTCATCCAACTCCTCTGGAGACTTGACCTACATGACTGCTTAAACAAGGCAACCTAATAGTTACAATTATGCTTGGATCATCCTTTGGCTAACATAGAGTTCCATATATGACAAAATAATTATATACAAGTACGAACATCTGGACCCCAGATCAGGATCTAATCTGTACATTTGTGTTCTCAATTTAGCCTAGGGTTAAACAAGAGAAGGGAACTAAAAATCCCCCCTTCTTGCTATTGTGTTTTCGTAAAGGCAAATCTATTTGGTTTTTTAAGAAAAGATCATGACTTGTCCATGAAAATCCACTGTTATGTATTTCAGTCTAAGGAAGGACAGTTCTTTCTTGCAATGAAACCAAAAATATTTAGGTGTTTAAATAATGTGGTAGGATGATTTTCTTAGCTCTAATTGCAACGTATTATAGGCAATCAAATTATCTGTCATCTCTTCAGCTTTCATCCACAGGCTAAGTAAAGCATCAACTTGGAGAGGTTTTTTTTTTTTTCTTTCGTATTTAATTCCAAAAAACAAAAGTCTATTGATTGATGTGAATTTCAGCTTTGATGGACATTTCTCTGTGATTCTGTATGACAGCAGATGGCTTCAGGTCCTTAAGACAAATAGATTCATCACTAGAAGCATCAACTGGTATAATATACCATCCCTGCTTTTTTGTGAACAGTATCTTCAAGTTGTATAGAGAAGACACATACACTCAGAACATGAGACAAAAAAGTGGTTCTGATAACTTGTGCTACCGAAAGAAGGGTCCCATAAGATTTGATTAATAGAAAAAGACTTGAGTGTTATAGTGGGACTTCCTATGGGCCATTTTAGTTCTTTCATATTTGGTATTACTAAATACATCATAATTTTCTCATTTGTTTGAATTTCTCAGGCCTCTAAAAGACTGTTGGACACATATAACAAAAGTCAAATCCTTTAGCATGTTCCCTTTTCCTATGGCCTGAACAGCAAAAGCCATTTGTTTTTAAACTACCAGGCAACTGTCACATTTCCTGGGTCAAGGGAAAATACATGTCTTGTTATTTTCCATTATTTGGATCTAACAATGCAGAGCAAAATAATTTTGCATTCCTGACTCCTTCATCAGGAAAATGACATAAGAATCAACATAACAAACATAGCAGGAGGCCCTTAGGAGTGCTGTATTTTACACGCTATATTTAAGTGCTACAGGAATAAGAAGAGAGTCTTAAAAATACA
This sequence comes from Cheirogaleus medius, assembly GCA_008086735.1. Taxonomy (NCBI): domain Eukaryota; kingdom Metazoa; phylum Chordata; class Mammalia; order Primates; family Cheirogaleidae; genus Cheirogaleus; species Cheirogaleus medius. The sequence continues at coordinate 14,538,614 of VBSM01001483.1, forward strand.
TCTGGTCAAGACTTATTTCCTCCTTCATCCACAGTCTTCACATGCAAATGCATGCATACTTACAGCTCTCAGAAAAATAACCCTAATGAGAATTCTCTCTTTCCCAAGGGATGCCCTCTGCCACCATCTATTTATGGAATAATAGCTGGCTCCCTACCTCATTCTCACGTCGTAAGTTTAAAAGAGCAATTTTCATTTTTGAAGTATTGCTGAAAGGAAAGAAGTCATCTTTTATCACAGTCAGGAAAGGTCAGCAAGTCAGTAATCCTCCATTCACTTACTGACAGAAATATCTTCTTTCCTTCCACAGTAGACCAGAAAAGTGATTTATATGAGATTGGCATTAATACATAAAATGGCCAATGCACCTAGTTATGCCTGGGCAATCCCTTACATGGTCCAGAGGCTTCTTTTATTACCTGCTAAGGCTGTGAATTGAATCTGTTGGAGCAAGCATTGTAGATAGGATTCCCAATCTCCTCCCAAGTACTCTTCTGTAATATTGAATCCTGGCAAGGCCAAAATATTTTCATAATGAAGACCAACTCAGAAACTCTCTTTGCTCCCATGTCTGGATGTTGACCTTTTCTTTGCAGTTGGGTAAACACACATACACACACACACCAATTTTCGGAATTTTGTGTTTGTTTGTTTCTTACAACTGTACTTCACATGCCCATTTTTTAGCCCTCCAACCATTCACCAAGTTTTATTGCATCTTTACTATGGGCCCAGTACTGTACAGGGCAGCAGGACATTACTGAAGGTATAATCTTAGACATCTAGGGTTTTATAATTCAAGTTGGAAACACCAAATATACAAATAGAAATAACTCTTATATTGTGGATTGATTTACAGTTCTCAAAGTAAATTCACTAATTTTATTGCAACCTGATACTTTTACTAATAATGCACTTCATGTAGATATTGACCAATTTAATGCATGGTTAAACAAAATGATATATATAAGAATCAGTCTGATCGTGCCTCTCCAATTGTAGGCTAAATATTTTCTTTTGAAAAAAAAGCAAACTCTAATTACCTATAGCCTATGTTTTATATAACCTAAGGCACCACTTATTGTAAAATTTTATGTACCAAGAAGAAAGAAAAAACACAACCAAGAATTCATGGAGGGGTGGTCTAATAGGAATTCCCCAAGTATAACTGGGACACCAAAGGCTACACCTTCAGTTTAAGACTATATAACCTAAAAGAGTGGCCACAGAGAAACAAGTAGCAAGGGAACCTTATCTCAACCTTGGCACTGAGTGGAGAATTTGAACAACTAGTCAGTACTCACGCAGGTTTGAGGCCTAAATTCACACTACCAGTGTGGTCCAAAACACCTCAAGCAGAGAATTTAATTTAAAGTGGTCTCAGGTGGTTAGTGCCTGAAGTTGGATGGCAAAAGCAAGCAAAAATTCTCTCTGGAAGACCTTGACTTCAATCCAGGCTGACAGAAATTCAGCATACTTTTATTGATTATAAGATGCATCATGATTTCATAGGTATGAAAAATATGTTTTAGGATTAATGAAATATAGGTATTATTTATTTGTAAGTGGTTAAAGGACTTTTACCTTATAATTAACTCTTAGGATTAAAATATCTGAAATTTAAGAAGAGCCAATTGTCTTATATATCTTAATCTTGATGTTTCAGTACCAATGTAAGAGAGTTATCTATGTGTCTTCTGAAATATGTTTTCAGCCTAGCAATTACAACCTAATATGTTACTTATTTGCAAAATAATAATGGTAACAAATATCAGATAAGCCTTTAAGTAGTTTGTTTGAAAGATCTGCATCTGCTATGTATAAAAGGAATCATTTTTAAAATTATGATGTGTAATGTTAGCTTTGGCTAAGGACTGGAAATGAGCCAGAAGACAGTCTTGAAGGGGTGCTTCCATACATGCCATTCTGTTTAGTGTTTTTTTTTTAATCCTGTTTATTATAAAATAAAACACATACACGAAAGTGTGCAAATACACATGAGGGCTCACTAATTTATTACAGAGTGATCATCCATATAACCTTAATGAATATAAAGAAATAGAAATTGACAGCACCTTGGAGATCTCTCATGCTCCTCTCATCACTGTCCCTCCATTTCACTCACCCCACAGAAAATCATTTCCTGCCTCCCTTTTTATTTCCTTTTTCTTAAATTAAATTTGTCATATATAAGGTTTTTATATACAATCAGTGTGCATTGTAACAGTTTATATTAAAAGTCAATCAAGTTTATCTAAAATGTTAACCCGGCTGCATAGCACATTTGACATTATTGCCCATATGAAAAGGGAAAACAAATGGATTTACAATAACTTTTGGCTGTTTTGGATTCTGAAAGTGTTCATACACCTACCCTTTTAAACCAAATGCATCTGAAAAATGTTTCCAGAGCATGCAGTTTAGATTTTACATTTTATCTCATCATTTAAAAAAACTACAAACACAATATTGACTAAAAAGAGAAAAAAGGGGAAGAAATAACATGTATCTAATAAAATAGTCAATATAAAAAGAGGACTAATGGAATTAAGTGGCCCCTTTCCCCATTTTTACATTCTAAACAATGATTCCATCAAGACAAATCATTAAAAAGTGTTATTACACTGATTTTTTTTTAAATAAGAATGCCTGAGTTGGTAGGGAAAGGAACAGTCAAAAAAAGGCTGAGAAGGGGAAGGAAGTAAGGAAAGTTCATTTAATCCATTGACAATAATTTACAGCCATTTTTTTTCTTTTGTAAAAACGCATAATAATAGATCACAAACAGGAAATTCCTGGCTAGTTTACAGATATAAGCACAGAATTTAAATATTCTGTATTTTAAATCGCTCAATCATGTAACTATTCATTCATATATATCAGCTATATTTAGTCTGTTTTTTGACTTAGGAAAGTGGACTCATGCATTATTTTTTCGTGTCTGTCTTCTTTTACGCAACATTATTTTCTTGAGCTTCATCCATGCTATTGCACATAGCTGTAGTTTGGTCATTTTCATTGCTGTATAGTTTTTCATTATATCAAGATGCCACTATTTATTCATTCTACTATGGTTGGATGTATATGTTGCTCTCAGTTTGAGCTATTACAAATATCAGTACTATGATTATTCTTGTACAGGTCCCTTGGTAAATCTGTAGGCACAGTTTTGTTGCATATTTGTAACTTGAAATACAATTGATGGGTAATAGGGAAATCACGTGTTTAACTTTATGTATTTCCAAGCAGTTTTCCAATGTGGCAGTAGCCATTTGCATATCCAGTAGCCATCTAATAGAGTGCCAATTTTTCCTGGTTTCTTTTATTTTTTAAATTTTTAGTCATCTGGCCCGTTGAAAATTTTTTCAATGACTTTTAAGAATAAATACGAATTTTTAAATAGTATTATAAGATTATAGTCTCAGTATTCAAAACTATTGATAGGCTAGGAAAATGGAGCAATGACAATTAGGTAAAATTCAGCAGGAAAAATACAAAGCTATATCATCTCATCAAGTCTAGTACAAGGAGACTAAGGATCACAGAATCTCACATAAAAATGTTAGAATGTTACTTAAGTATAGTAGTTAGAAAAGAAAAGTACAATCTAAATTTAACCTAGCAGAGTGAGTAGAACTTATATATGCCAATCCCCAATGAGGAGTGATCATTTCACTCAGTAGACTTTTGTTAAGTTAATAAGTGAACAAATGAATGAGCAAATGGTTTTTGTTCAAAGCTGAATACTAGAGAATGTAAAGACAAGCCAAAGCAATGCTCTCGTGTGTTCTTTCTCTTTCCCCCTAAATTCCCATTTTATTCAAAGGACAGAACAAATTAGGTGACAATTATCAGAAAGGCAAATGATACAAATAAGAACCGGTTAAATCAAACCCAGGATTTTTTGGAGACAGTTATGAAACAAGAGGTTGTGTGTAAATCATTTAAGTCTTAGTTGTGCTTTCCAAAGCAGAACTTGCTTTTCCTATTCTGCCTAATCCACTTCTTTGGGGATCTCTCTTTTTTTCTCTCTCTCTTTCCTTTTCCTCTTTAAGGTCCACTTTTTTCTTTCTCCAATATTAAAGTGTAATTTCTGTATTTTATTATTATTTATCCTTTTCAAAAAGTAATTCTGCACACAAAAACCTTCCAAATCAAGAAGTCCCTCTTTTGGCCATGCCCTACTCAGCTTAGGTCCTGGACTTCACAAGAGTCATACTTCGCATTACTCATTTCACCCACTGCAGCATTCTATTTTTAATTTTTTCAAAATAATAATAACTTTTGGGAAATCTCAATACAGGAAAAATGAAAAGTCAAATGGAATTTTAGAAATTCATGCCCATAGAGAATGTTCCATGTAAATAAAGTCACACCTCATAAACATAAACTTAATGCCTATTAGCATCTCCAGACTTTCCTTTTTATGTTTATTCCAATTTCAAGGCATAATCAGCTTTTTGTTTTGCACCATTTGTATTTGCATGCCTCCTGGAAGCTGAGGAATAAATGCCCTGTTTCATTGCTATTCCTCCAGGTTATTTTGGTTCAGTGGTCTGATGTGTGTAACGCTTCATAAAATTAAGAAATATCTTATTAATGCCTTCATTCCCCCTTCAGGTTTTTTTGTCTGTATGATCTATGCCACAGATTACATTTACTGTAAACTTAATCTATTTTTAATGACATTTGCCAAGAAAACCGTGGCTTTATTTTTCTGTTTACTTGGTAGTTGCCTAGGAAATAGCAGCGGTCTATCACTGATTCGGAAGGAAGGCGGCATGTTAAATTTCACCATTTATCAGTTTTCCCTATGTAACTGGCATATCAAAGAATAGTGCATTTTAAATCATCTAGTGCTTGCCTGGGGTTTCTTTCTTTATGAGACAAAGAAAAAAACTTAGCTGGGATTTTACAGCATCTTTGAAAAGGAGTTGCAGCCTCATAATAATGCCTTATATTTTTAGTGTGCTTTAACATTGACAAAGTACTTTCAAAAATAATCTCATTTCATCTTCACGAGAACAAAGCCATTCAGTGTGCTGGTTAGAATATGGCCTCTGGAGCTAGACTTCCTAATTTCAAATCCTGCCTCTATCATTTACTGTCTGGTAATATGACCCACGGCAGTTTACTGAACTTTTCTTTGGGTCTCAGTGTCTTCTTTTGTTCAATGGGAATGATAATGGTGCCTACAGGTTCATTGTGTGAATGAGATGAGATATTCATTTGTATTTGTTACTTATTGCCATAATGATATATGTACCAAAATAAATCCTCAGTGGTCTACAGCTGTAAGTTTATAGCTGGAGTTGGCTAGAGGCTGGCTATGCTAATCATGTATGGTCTCATTAACAAGTCTGGGAGTTGGCTGGATGTTCATTAATCTAAGTTGGCATAGACCAAGATAACTTAGTGTCCTACATGAGGTTCATTCTTCAGCAGTCTATCCTGAACATATGCTCATAGCACAGGAAAGCAAGCCCCATTGCACAAGTTCATTTCAAGTCTCTGCTTTCTCACACAGGCTAACACATCCCATTGGCCAAAATAAATCAAATTGTTGAGCCTAGACTCAAGGGACAGGGCAGGCCAGTCCACTCATAATGGGAAGGCACTAAAAATGTATATTACGAAAAACACAGATACAAGGAGCGATAAAAATTGAAGCTATCATTGTAATCTACTATAACATGTAAAATATAGCAAAGTGTCTATAACAAAGAAGGATTGAGTAAGTGTATAGCTATTACTATTAGGTCCATCTAAATGCAGTTTTCATTTTTGTAGATAAAAATGACCAAATATCAGAAATTTTGTATGATTCAACCTCAAATTACTATTAGAACATCCTTTTAAAAGGAATTAACGTCTACAGTTTTCAGCAGAAGAAACTGAAGCCTAAGTAATTTTCAAGGTTACCCACCTAGTACATTTTAACTTTTTATTTCAATATAATCTTCTGACCCCAAATCCAGTTGTCTTACCTTATATTACAGCTGCATTTTTAGATGCTTGGTGATAGATAGATAGATAATTGTGTGACATGACTTTATGTATAATAGAGAGACATAATTTTCCAACCCTTTAATCTCATGAAACTTATGCACTGCCAGTGAATACTGACATCTGAAACACCTGGACTTTTGCCAACAATAACCATGTAGCATTCTATCTTCTGGTTACTAGCTCCTAGAAATAGAAATGAAGCTGGTAGTAGCTAAATGCAATATTAGTACTCTCAGAAAAGCCATCTCAAAAGCACTTGAGAATTTGAGTTATGGCTAAATATAGTTTTTCATTCTTTTCTTAAAATTATTTTTTATATATTGACAAATTCTAGTTGTATATATTTATGGGGTCCAAATTGGTGTTATAATTTTAATACAATATGGAAAGATTAAATTAATCTAATTAACATATTTATCACCTCAAATATTTAACTTTTTTTGTGACAAGAACATCAGAAATTTACTCTCAGCAATACTGAAATGTACAGAACTCAGTTATTAACTATATTTATGACACTGTGCAATTGATTTGATTTTTTAAAAAATCAAACTTATTCCTCCTGTCTAATTGAGGCATTGTACCTTTTGGTCATCATCTTTCCATTCCTCCTACCCCCCAACCGCTGATAACCACCATTCTACTCTCTACTTCCATGTGTTCAATTGTTTTACATTCCATATATAAATGAGAACATGTGGTATTTGTCTTTCTGTGTTTGGCTTATTTCACTTAGCACAATGTTCTCCAATTCCATTCATGTTGTTTCAAATGACAGAATTTCTTTCTTTTTTAAAGCTGCATGGTGTTCCATTGTATATAAACACCACATTTTCTTTATCTATTCATCCAACCATGGACACTTAGGTTGATACTATAACTTGCCTATTGTGAATAGTGCTGCAAATACATGGGAGTGCATACATCTCTTTGACATACTGGTTTTAAATTTTTCAAGTAAATATGCAAAAGTGCTATTATTGGATAATATGGTAATTCTATTTTTAGTTTCCTTAGGAACCTCCATACTGTTTTCCATAATGGTTGTACTAATTTACATTCTCACTAACAATGTTCAAAATACAGTATTTCATTCTTTCCTCATTTGTATTTCTTTAAACATGGTGTCTATGGTATTTTTCACATTTATTTCTTGTTTGTATATCTAATTATATTTGAGCCAGTTGACAGATACATTATGTATAAATATGTATCTTTTAAAATATGTACCTATAACATATTTAACAGTAAACTATGCATCAAGATGTTTCTAGAGTTGTCCTGTCTCCTGTCTCTCAGATGGTCTCTACTGAGTGAATTGACTAGATTAATAAATAGACAAATAGTTGCAATGCAGTTGTTTTCCCTATATGTGGATTTAGATAAGCCAATTAAATGAACATCCAAATCAACTTATTCTTCTAATTATAAATAACACTTCATATAGCTCAGAAGAAGAGCATATTTATAAAGAGCAATAAACTATTGAAGTTCCTCATTATCATATATTGCTGCTAAATTAAGTTTCCTGGACTGTCAATCAGTATCTTATCCAAAATAGATCCAATTTCTTTCCTCCCTTCCCGTTCCCACTGAAGCTGGAGCATCAAAGGATTCTTCATGCCTGACAAACTAGTTATTTTGAGACTGCAGAATTTTGCGTTACGTATTGCTCTATAAATTGGATGATCATGTGAATTTATTTTGTTGATGCTGTCAAATCAAGAAGGAAATATATTTCATACTAGTACAAAAATCCATAGCAACTTATCTGCACTAGTGATGCCCTAAGGACTCACACTTTTTAAGCATCTTGTTTTCTGCTTTGAACCTGAAAGCTGTGTGTATGTGGAGCACCCACCTGCCATATGCCATCTAAAGGAAGTATAAGGATAAGGGGACATGACACCACAAGGTCATATTTGTCTGCTATTGGCGACGTTAGGAAAGATATTTAAATTGTGTCCTTGTCTTTAATATTTGCATAAGCCCCTGATCACATTGTTTGGCATCAAATAAGATATTGTGTATGCTTAAGTGCCACACAGTTGTTGATCAGGTTCTGAATGACAGAATCTGGAGAACCATCTGAGAGATATCTGCTTGTATATCTAATGAAGGAGAAAATGAATAATATGCTGAAATAAAAAAAGCATAACAATACTGAAAGTAATTTTTAAATATATAAATACATGAAAAGATATACCAAGTACATGATTTGGACTAATTGATATTTTTTTAAAAAACAAACAAAGAAAGAAAATAGCCCACATAACCTTTAAATCTGAGGAAGTTACCAATCAAATCTGCCAGTCATAGTACTTTGTTTTAGGGTCTTTTTGCATATTATAATTGCCACAGATCATTTTCATTCAGGAGTGTACACTGCAGCATTTTTTAAACCTTTTATACTGTGATACAATGAGAAATGCCTTTTTATTATAACACAGTATGCACATGCTGTGCACCTACACATATCTGAAAGAAAAGTTTCATGAATCTTTGCTACTTGTGTTGTTGTCTAATATTTTCTCCTCTACCTTGTTCTAATGTCATTTATTTTGTTTTTTAAAAAAGGTTGATGAATATCCTAGTTTGTGTCACATTTATTTTAAAATATTTTGAAGTAAACCAGATCAGAATTTAAGTCCTGAATCATCCAATTGTTAACATAGTTACTGTGAGCAAATTAAAATCTCAATTTCCTCATTTGTAAAATGAGAATTATAATAAAAGTAGATCTTATTTCATGAGGACATAGTAAGAATTAAATCAGATAATTAATGCAAAGCATAAAGCATAGTAAATGCTCATTATTTGGAGGTTTCAAATCAGTATCTTCAGTTGCATAAGAAATAGAGTTAAAATATATTTGTATTCTATTAAATTCAGAAAATTAGACAATCTGGACAATTGAGAACCTTTCATTTTTTCTCCCTTGACAATTTTATATAGAAAGAAATAAAAGATTACTTTAGGATCTTTAATGTCCCTGAAAAAACAAACTTCATATCCAAACACCACTGACCTAGTTTGGTGTAAAAGGCTGTGAATGCTTTGGAAACATCATTCTGGAACTTGTAAAGTGCCTCACTGCTCAAAGCCATTCAGGAGACTGGCCTGGTATAATTTAACTCTGTCTTCAAAAGTTCTAAATCCAGGCCAACATTTGTAAACGCCAATGTACAATTGCTTGTACAATGTCTTGTTCTCTATTTTCCATCTTCAACCCATTTCATTTCCCCAACATGACTCAATTTTTAAATTTAGCTGAAACTTCCAAATATGTCTTAGAAAATTGTACTGTCGTTAGACACTTACTTCCCTTTGGGCTTAGAATACTTGGCCCAAATCAAATGCCACAATTTCAAAACAGACCTCCCCGTTTACAACCTCTGTGAGAAGCAGAATTTCAGCTTAATTCACTTTGTATTTTCTTCCTAATTTAGTAATGCAGATCATCATATTCTGTACTGTAGATGCTACAGTGCACAGTGCAACTGGGACCCTGTTGGCTAACAATCCAGAGAAATGAATCAGTGGAGAGGTTTACAGGGAAACAAATGACATGCTTACTGAAAATTCATTTGTAATGGTAAGAAAATGTCTTTTCAAATGGCAATATATAGGTGTTTGCTAATAGACCCATTCAATCATTATTGTTTGTTTTCTTCTCCTCTACCCTCTTTTGCCATGTCTGGTAAATATTGTTGACAATGGGCTTGAAAAACATTCTGCTAGTAGGATATGGTTCTATGTCCTATGGATTGCTTATCATGTCCTCTTGATATCTGAAACATAATATATTTTTATAAGGAAACTGCATGATTACTTAATTGCAATGTTTCCATTTTTGCTTGATATGCTAATGAACTGAAATGGGAGGAATATAGTCTCCCAAATGAAATTCCCTACCTAGCTAAGCTAGAAACATGACTTTCATATCTCACTCATCAGGTGACTCTAAGCCAAACAATTCTCCTTCTGAATGGACCTATCTCATGCTTAGTTTCCGATGAAAGGCGAAGTTTATTTTGATCTAACCTATTTTGGTTGCTTTTCCATGAAGAAATCTTTAAAAATATTTTTGTAACCTATAGTGTTCAGGCAGCCTTAAGAATGGAATAGCTTTAAACTAGGAGGAAATTACATTAATAAAATCACTTACATGCTCTGTGCTTAATTGCAAGTCTTTTGGAAAAAAAATCACTGTGGAATGGGATTCACTTAGAGATTTTAATAGTATAGATTTCAGGATTTGCTACTTTTATAAATTTAAACTCAGTAAAAACAGGAAAGATTAATTATTCATAAAATGGTGTTTCCATTATGCATAGGCATTCTGTATTTTTTATTATTTCTATTATGTCTTTGTGCTTTTATTAAAAAAAGTCTAATTCCAAGCTCTCTGGGTCAGTGGTAATAACCTGTCTCTGCTTAGGTCCATTGCCTATTGTGTAAGCTAAACTTTTGGGTCTATCATTTCAATAAGACTGTGGATATGCTGTTTATGTACATGTACAATCTTAGGATGCCCCAGCTTGCCTAAATACAAAGATAGTAGTCACATCAGGAGTAAAAGCTAGAATTTGGACCAAAGGACCAAACAAGTAAAAAGTCCTAAATGGATTGATATGACTAGAGTCATGAACTCAAATACCTATATGCCAGCAAAGATGACATAAATTAATTAAACTGGTTGGGTGCATGACACATTGGAGAGTGGTGGGGTGTATGTCCAATTGAGATGGTAAAAACTTATTTGGCCGTAAGCCCAACTGCTAAGCTTATGTGAGACTGTAGCTTCACTGTTTCTAGATCTTCTTATTTTTTATGAAGATTCAGAAACACAGATTTCAGATTTGAAACTGTTAGTAGCCATTTAAAAAAATTAAACATTAATTTAGATTAACTTTCTTTTTTTTTCTCCTTTTATTCCATCATATAATGGGGGTACAAATATTGTTAGGGTTACATACATTGCCCCTACCACCCCTCCCCACCCACATGCCAGAGCTTCATGCGAGTCCTTTTTGTCTTCGAGTCCTCATTCCTACACATTTTGAGGTATAATTTACATAAAATAAATTGTACAGATATTAAATATACAATTGAATAAAAAATATATAGATCCGTGTAGCCTTTACCACAAACAAATTAAAGAATGTTTCCAGTACCAAAAAGGTTCTCTTTTTTCCTATGCCAGTCAATTCTCCACCTCCAAAAGTAACCAAGTTTTGATTTCGAGCAGCATAGCTTAGATTGGCCTGTTCTAGAACTTCATATAAATGCAATTATACACCCAATTCAGGTTTGATTTCTTTTGCTCAATATAATGTTTCTGAGATTCATCCATTTTGTTGCATGTATCAGTAGTTCATTACTTTGCATTGCTGAGTACTATTACATTCAATTCATTTCAAAGCTTGATGTGGACCAAGTCATGATAGACGTGGGCTACAGGACCATGTTTGGTTACTTCTGGATTGGAAACAAGACACGAGGTGAAAGCAAAAATTCTTAAATGCAGAAAGGATGGGGAAAGATCATTGTGCTAGGAGACTTAAAATGAAACAATATAAAATAGTGGAAATAAAATAACTAGAAAGCAGAGGAGAACAAAGAAATCTTTAGGTAGGCCTTTCAGGGTTTTTAAGAATTTGGGTGAGAGGGACACAGATGTGACCAAAGAAGTGGAGAAAATAGCTGATGATAAATGAATGTATTATTTAGAGGTTAAGTAAGAAAAAAGTGACATGGGTTTTGACACCTAAACTCATTTAAATGCAATGTTTGGAATGATTTTAAAATAAAAGGATGATATTTGGGGAGTGTATCAATGCACATATGTCTCCTTGTCCTATTTTCTTTTCATTTATCCCCCCCATATTTTATTTCCCTTTCTCTTTTTTATACTACTGTTACTGTTTTTAAAATAAACTTTTAATTTTAGAATAGGTTTAGATTACAAAAACAATTTTAAAGATAGTATAGAGAGTTCTGATACCCTCCACACTCAGTTTCCCCTATTGTTAACATCTTACATTAGTATGGAATATTTGTCATGAGTAATGAACAAATATTGACACATTATTATTAACTAATGTCTAGATATTATTCATATTTCCTCAGTTTTCGGGTTTTTTTTCCTTTTATTTCCTCTTATTATGGGGGTACAAATATTGTTAGGGATGCATATATTGCCTCTACCAACCCTCCCCACCCCGCCATGCCAGAGCTTCAAGCGTGTCCAACCCTCAGGTGGTGCGCACCTCACCCATTATGTACATATACACCTTTCCCCTCCTCCCCCCTCCCACCTACCCATCATCCAATGAAAGTTTTTGGGTTTTTTTTGACATTTTGGTTACATTATATATCTTTGCCTCTCCCTAAGAAGGGTTTGAGGTAATCCCTTCCTCCCCACGATGTATGTCACATCCCTAAGATGTGGGTCTCCCCCCCCAATCCCTGGTGAACACTACCACCATTTGAGCACCATAGTTTAACTCAGTCAGTACCAATTTGATGGTGAGTACATGTGGAGCCCATTTTCCATATCTTGTGTCGCCTCACTTTGGATAACGGGCTTAAGCTTTATCCAGGATAGCATAAACGGTGTTAGCTCACTGTCGTTTCTTAGAATTGAGTAATACTCCATTGTGAGCATATACCAAATTTTAATTATCCACTCATGAATTGACGGGCACTTGGGTTGTTTCCATGACCATGCAATAGTGAATTGTGCTGCCATAAACATTCGGGTGCAGATGTCTTTATAATAGAAAGTCTTATGCTCTTTTGGGTAGATGCCCAACAATGCTATTGCTGGGTCGAATGGTATTTCTATTTCTGTCTGTTTGAGGTATCTCCAAATTCTTTTCCACAAAGGTTGCACTAATTTGCAGTCCCACCAGCAGTGTAAGAGTGTTGATAACGTCGTTTTTCTGTTTCAGGGCCCTATCCAGGATACCATATTACATTTAGTCTTCATGTCTCCCTAGGCTCCTTTTGACTGTAACAGTTTCTCATACTAACCTTATTTTCAAGGACCTTGACAGTTTTGACGAGTACTAATCATATTTTGTAGAATTTCACTCAATTTGGGTTTGTCTGATGTTTTTCTCATGATTAGACTAGGATTATGGGTTTTGGAGAAGACGACCACAGAAGACAAGTGCCATTTTAATCACATAATACCCAGGGTACATGCTATCACATGCCTTATCACCATTGATGTTGACCTTTATAAATTGGCTGAGATAGTTTGTCAGGGTTTTCCATTGGAAAGGTACTCTTTTCCTGCATTTCCACAATGTACTTTCTGGAAAGTAGTCACTATATGCAGCCCGCACTTAAAGAATGAAGAGTGGATTACCTACATAAATTATTTGAAAAACCTCACAGTCTTTATCAAGCTCAGGATGTCAATGAAGGTACTGGAGTTCAGCTTATTTATTCTGCTAGAAAAGAGAAACTTATGGGGATTAGAGGGAAGGTGATAACACATTGTGCTTTGTTCTGCATGATGAAGAGCAATATATATATGCCAGATTTTAAGGTTTTATTCCATTCAGGCACAATCTGGGTATGGGCTCAGAAAAGTCACAGATAGAGCTAGTTATCACATGAAACCTGCAATTGTCCCCATTCAGACATGTATGTACCCACATTCATTCATACATTAATTTATTCAGCCGTCTTTTCAGCATAACTATGTTTCAAGGATTAAGCTACATAACTATGTATCAAGGATTAAGCTACATAACTATTAAGCTACATAACTATCATAACATCATATGCATAACTATGTATCAGGGATTAAGCTAGGCACAGGTGGCTCACCCTGTAATCCTAGCACTCTGGGAGGCGGAAGTAGGAGGATCGTTTGAGCTCAGGAGTTCAAGACCAGCCTGAGCAAGAGCGAGACCCCATCTCTACTAAAAAAATAGAAAGAAATTAGCTGGACAACTAAAAATAGAAAAAAAAATTGCCGGGCGCATGCCAGTCGTTCCAGCTACTCCGGAGGCTGAGGCAGGAGGGTCACTTAAGCCCAAGAGTTTGAGGTCGCTATGAGCTAGGCTGACGCCATGGAACTGTAGCCCAGACAACTGAGGGAGACTCTGTCTCAAAAAGAAAAAAAAAAGGATTAAGCTAGGTCGAGGTTAAATGCCCTCATATTGTAAACTTCAATATGTAGAAAGCTTTAGTTCTACAAGAAGACCTTTAATCAATGTTCATATGAATACTTTTACTTAATAATTTTCTTTAAAAACTAGATTGGTTTTTCTTCCCTCTTTTGTATTCATACTTTCACTTTTTTGATTTTCACTAAATTATATGTTTTTCTGTGAGTGGATATCGTTTGATATTAAATTAATTGATTTGTTTCTTTAGAGTGATGTGGTTTTACATCTGCTTGTTTTAAAATGGATAATCCTAGTTTAGTATATGTAAATATTAGGACAGGGGGTTGTTATACAAATATATATTAGTCTGGACTTTTTTGGATGGCAAATGACAGAAACACAATTAAGCTAGATATTTTTAAATATTTTAAATAGATAAAGAGCATGGTGATATATGGTTTATATAATTGACGGATTTGGGTACAGAGTTGGCTTCTGATACAAGAAGGTGTCAGGGAACCTTTCTCCATGTGATGGCAAACATAGCCTTAACAGTTCCAGGTTTGCATGGTTCTGGAGGCATATAATCTCCCAAGGCCAGAGAGCCTCCACTTTCCAGCAATTTCAGTTATAGCCCCAAGAAGTGATCTCATTGTCTGGGCTTAGATCGCATGCCAAATCTGAACCAATTGCTATGGCCAGGGACATGAGATGCTTTATTTAGATGGACAGAACATGAAGGTGAGGAGTGGAGGGTAGTCATCAGTCTCACTTGTTCCAGAGGGACTGAGATTAAGGGGGAGTATTTCCCAAACAGTTACTGGGCAAGCGAAATACATACTTCTTCACACATAATATCTCTTCTTCATAGAAGGTGATTCCAAAAGCAGTCATATTTACAGGATAATACTTAATGCCCCTAACAGAATTGTTTTCAATGACCTATAAGCATTTTAGAAATTTCCATGTAGCAGATATACCAATTAAAAATCACCTTTATATATTTATCACAATTATCTTCTTAAGAAAATCTACCAATGAACTCAGTCTTGTTTAAATTTTTTCTTTAAAGCAGTAATATAGTTTTCTTTTTTAATGTTCTATAATTCTGACCTGCAAATACCTCACACAGCCATGCTTTGGGCTTTGCAGATCAAGTAAAGTTTATTGTCATTTTAACATTATTAAGGGTACATTTCTTATGGCTTTTATAATAATCCTGAAATTCTGCTACATGGGTCAGAGATTGTGGAGTCTTTTTTCAGGATTTTGTTTCTTTCCCATCTTCTTTGCTTCTGATAACCTCAGGATAATCTAAATCCTTTATTATTTAACATTGATTGATTTTTCTTTTCTTAACTTGTGAAGGTTAAGCCTGCATTGTAAACATTATTTCTGTATTGGTAGTACTTTAAGCACAGGTCATCTTTTTCCTACTTCTCACACTTAAAATAATCCTCTCTCTATTTCTTACCACTATCTCATACTCTGGAATGAAATTGAACCACAATCCCCTAGTAGACAGAAAACTTCAACAAGGCCATTGACATCTATGACCACTCAATAGTGAGAGAGCAGATAAAATAAAAATTACTTCTCTTTGAATCTCTACACTTCCAAAATTGCTGTACTTTAGTCCAGTTCTCTTGGGTTCAATTCATGATTGTCTGACTCTGTGCTTATTCTCAGAGATTTTAATACTTGAGGCTTTATTTCAGACCTGAGTTTTTTATAATTTTGAGAATTTTGGAGACTCTGATCTATCAATAATGCTACTGTCCGATATCCCTGAATATGGTTTGATGACCCATTCAGAATTGAATTACACTATATGAACCAAAATATATTTACATTTTCTCTGTTGTATACAATGTAGACAAGGACTGTGAACTATGAATATCATATTTTAGCCTAAAACTCAGTATAACAACAAAATATTTTACCATGAAGCAAGGCCTGAGTATACATAGTGCGGTGCTTTCATGATGCTTAGAAGAATATTTTTGATAAGAAATACTAAACCAAACTTCCCTAAAAAATAAGGAAATGCATTTCCATAAATACTAAGAAGATTAGAGGTAGGGAAGTCTTCAAATACAGAAACATCATTGTTTCAATAATTCAATAAAATATCCATCTCTCTACTTTGCTCTCTTTAATGTCAACTTCTTTTCAAGAGGATTCCAATAGCAACTGGCAGGAGGAGGGGAGTACTTACCTTCTTATTCACTCAAACAAAATAGAGTAACTTCTCCCCAATCCATGGAATATAATTTATTCTGATTAGTCCAACTCAGATCTATCTGAGTTGATATGACATATCTGGCCAAGAAGAATAACCAAGAGACATGCTGCACTCTGATTCCACTAGCAAACAGGCATTCCCTGTGGAGCTGGAGATGGAGTAGATACCTAAACAAAATGGAGGTTCCATTAGGAAACAGAAAGTGTTGCTTCAGCTCTTTTCCATTCTGGTTTATTTTCTGGGTTTTTTTTTTTTTTTGTCTATTTTACTTTCTATTCTAATATCTCTTGAGATTTTATTTACTACACATGGGCATTTGATAGCCATTTACTATGTGAAAAGGTGAGTACTGAAAATGCATTGCAGTCAAAGTTCATAAAATACACTCAATTTTTATATTGAAGACATTATGTATAACTTTCAGAAATAAAAATTTTTTCAAATTGCTTATTTTAATTGGATTTGTTTCCTGGCTCCAGAAATAAATAAAACCCCATTTGAATCTATGCAATATACCTTCAAACACCAGACATATGCTGAGTCGCTGATAAATAATTCACTTAGCCTGGAAACAGATAGATGAGCCAATTTCTGAAAGCTGCAGACATCTAAGTTTCCCCATACGTTTCCTTGTTGAGATTAGCTAGAACAGACGAATGCTGGCATTCTAATCAGGACAAAAAAGGGTATCCCCCTTTAAATTTTCAGCAACCTGCCATGCTAAATTACCAATGTCATGCCTAGTCATATTATTTTGTGTCAAGAATACTTAGGTCTGCTGCACTTAAGTGCTGAAATTAGTTGTGGATAGTTGATATTTCCTCTAGAAGTAGCCACATTTTCAAATTATCACATCTCCTTTAGGGAATGTCAAATGCAAGTGAGTAGAATAATTCTACTCCAAGTAATTTAAAAGTAAGTTTGAATTCATTTTACTCAAATCACTAATGTAGTTCAAGGATATTTTTCTGATTTTTATCCAATACTGCAGATTACAAGGCATCTGAGGGAGCATTTATTCAATAATCTTCCTGGTCTATTTTTCAAAAATCTGAGTAAAAGAAATTACATAATTTTTCCCAAATGAATGATGACTTAGACTTACAAGAATAATAGTAGTTACATAGTATATGTACATTTTAGTTAAAAGCTAATGTTGTCAAATCAATAAATGTGCTTTGATGACCTTAAATAAGTTTTAAGAACAGAGCCACAGAACAGAAGGCTGTTTTCACTGAGGTTTCAAAAATACATGTAAAATTTTTGCTGTCAAACAAACTAGATCAAAAGAGAAAAAACATACTTGTATGTTGGGCAAATTTCCCCCTATATTAATCAGCCTATATATCTTTTCTCAAAGAATTAACTTGTAATTTAAAAAAGTATTGTAGTTAAATATAAATACAGTGAAATGAACAGCTTGTAAGTGTACAATTCAATGATATTTGATATATACACACATGTAATATACACATGCAGAATATAAAATACACACATGTAGTCTATGCCCATTCAAGATAAGATCAAGAGACCCTGGTGCTTCCTTATTCCAATCGTATACCCGCAGATTATGAATGACTGTTCTGATTTCTATCACCATGAGTGCATGTTCTAGAATTTTATCTAAATGGAATCACAAAATATGCAATGTTTTGTATGTGTCATCTTTTAGCCAACATTATGTCTATGAGATTCATACATATTGGTGTGTGTATGAGTAGTTCATTATTTTTATTGCTAGATATTATTTCATTACATGAATATATCAGAGTTTATCTTACTGAAAGACTTAAATTATTTTCAGTTTTTGACTACTTTGAATAAAACTAGTGTAATCATTCTCATACAAGTCTGTGTGAGCAATTTTTCAATTTTGTTTAATTAAATACCAAGGAGTGGAATGACAGGGTTATAAGAGTGGTATGTGTTTAACTGCTTAAAATACTGACAACGAGTTTTCCAAAGTGCTGTATCACTGTGGTTTTAGTTTTCATTTCCCAGATGCCTGACATGAGAAACTTAACATACACTATTGGCTCTTCACATATCTTCATTTTTGTAGGATTTGTTCAAATATTTTGTCCATATTTTATTAGATATTTTTTGAGACAGAGTCTCCTTCTGTCACCCAGGCTAGGATGCAGTGGCACAAACATAGCTCACTGCAGCCTCGAACTCCTGGACTCAAGGGATCCTCCTGCAGCCTCCCATGTCGCTGGGACTACAAGTGTGCACCATCATGCCCAGCCTTTTTTTTTTCTTTTTTTTTTTTTTATAGAGATGGAGTCTTGCTCTTGCTATGTTGCTCAGGCTGGTCTCAAGCTCCTGGCCTCAAATTTCTGCCTTGGCCTCCCCAAATGCTGGAATTACAGGAATGAGCCACCATACCTGGGCTTATTAGTCATTTTTAAGAGATGTTTGTATATTTTGGACACAATACCTTAGTCAGATATGTGTGTTCAACTTCTCCATGGTTTGCATTTTTATTTTTGTAAAAATGACTATTGTAAACAGATGTTTTTATTTTGATAAACTACAACTTATCATTTTTCTTTAAGTTTAATGCTTTCTCATGACTGCTCTAAGAAATCTCTGCTGACTCCATGCTTGCAAAAATATTCTGTAATGTTTTCTTTTAAAAACTTTTGTAATTTTAGCTTTGGCATTTAGGACTTAATCCATCTCAAATTAATTTTTATGTGTGGAGGTGATGGCTCATTCCTGTAATCCTAGCACTCTGGGAAGCTGAGGCTAAGGATTTCTTGAGGCTGGGAGTTGGAGATCAGCCTGAGCAAGAGTGAAACCCTCTTTCTACAAAAAAATAGAACAATTAGACAGATGTGGTGGCACAAGCCTGTAGTCCCAAGCTATTTGGGAGGCTGAAGCAGGAGAATCACTTGTGTCCAGGAGTTTGAGGTTGCAGTGAGCTATGATGACGCCACTGCACCCTAGTCCGGGCAACAGAGCGAGACTCTGCCTCAAAAAAAAAAAAAATTGTGCATTGTATAAACATGGGTCAAAGTTATTTTTTTCCCTGTGTACTATGTTATGCCAGCCCTATTTGTTGAAGATACCTTTCTTTCCCCTTTGAATTGCATTGAGGTCTTTCTTAAAAATTGATTGCATAAGTGAGTCTTTTTCTGGATGATGTGTTATGTCCTTTTGAGGTATTTGTCTGTCTATTTATAATACTACAACATCTCAATTACTGTAGCATTGCAGAAAGCTCTCGAATTAGGATTTTAAAATGGGAACATTGATTTAGTCATGGATTTTAAATCTTATTTATTTTCTAAAATAAACAGGCAAACGTATAAATTTTCCTCTATGTGTTGCTTTAGTAGCATTCCACAAATTTTGGCATGCTGTGCTTTCATGAGAATTCAATTTGGTATGTTTTCTAGTTTCCTTTGTGATGCATTCTTTGGCCCATGAGTTATTTAGAAGAGTTGATTAATTTCCAAAGTTTGGGGCATTTTCTAAATATTTTCATATTATTTTTTTATTTCAGCATATTATGGGGGTACAAATATTACGGTTATGTAT
>VBSM01001483.1:14561647-14584448 GCA_008086735.1 Cheirogaleus medius
CCTTTATCAAAAAGTCCCCAAACAATAAATGTTGGTGTGGATGCGGAGAGATAGTTTTCTCTTTTATATATACACTTTGGTGTTGTTTCTGAGAAATCTCAGCCTAATCTAGGAAAAAAACATATGTCGCTCTTTCTTGAAAGATACTTTCACTGGATAAAGAATTCTGAATTGAGGAGTTTTTGTTTGTATGTTTTTCTTCCACCATTGTTCTTTTATAGCATTTTGGCAGCCATTGTTTCCAGTAAGAAGTCAATCATTGTTTCCATTTTTTGTCTCCTGTTTCTCCACTTAGGCTCTACCTCCCTGTGCTACATCCTGAAAATTACCCCCAGACAGAAAGCCAGGTTGAAAAATAACTCAACCCATGTGTTTCCCTTCTTTTAAGTATCAAAGTTTTGAGCATTGCTCAGTGCCTGGAAATAGCTGCCTTGAATAATATGTCCAGTGTTACTATAGTTCATGGTAAAAAGTCATAAAATGTGACCAAAATGCTTGTACCCTCATAATATCCTGAAATAAAAATAAATAAAATGGAAAAAAAAGTTAAATCTGAGACCAGTTAGTCCATCATAGCTATATGAAGAATTCTAATGTGTCAAGTCTTTTTATTCTTATTTCTGCAATCTACATATGAAGCAATCAATAATATATTTTTGGATACTTACTATGAGGTATATTTACTATTAACAGATCTATGTTCCCAACATTTAACAACCTTATAATTTATTAGGCTTATTTTGAAGGACAGAAAAGCAGTATAGAAATTATTTGAGAGTGTTTATAAACTTTTGCATCTCAAATATCAAGATTTCAAGAATCATGGACTATTATATCATTGCTGCTCAGCATTACCTTCTATTATCCCCAGTGGAAACTTTCATCCATTTCCTAGAATAATAATTCCACAATTTCATATCTTTCTAATTTCAACACAATTAAGGCCATGAGTCTCCTTGATATGAATCCAGTAGTAAATATGATTGAACATGTCCATGGCTATCTTTTCTTGGGCAAATTCAACTCAGATGTGTATATTCAGGCCTATATGAAACTGGCCAATTGCAACCATTCTCCAGTTCATAACTGTCATCAGAAATAATGTGCTTATTTGCCATTAGGTTGAAGTCCTGTTTAAAAGAGATCTAGGATATGTTGATACTTGTCTTCCTCCTGCTTTAGTCTTTGATCAAATGTCTGAGCTTGGAAATAATTCTTGAACACCTGTTTGATCTTAGTACAAAGATTTCAAAGGAATTAACACCTGTATTTATGGATTCAATCATTCAAGGAGAGTCATCGGGAATTAGTTTTTTCCAGGTCATGTGCTAGACCTAAGGGGGCAGGGCATGAACGTACATAAGACTAATTTTTCATCCACAAGGAGTATACAGGTTAGCCTGGGAGAAAGACACATTAATAAATTATGTGAATGTAGTTGAATTATAGTGAAACTGTGTGTCCGTGTGTGTGTCCTTGTGTGTGTGTGTGTGTGTGTGTGTGTGTATGAGAGAGAGAGAGAGAGAGAGAGAGAGAGAGAGAGAGAGAGAGAGAGAGAGAGAGAGTTGGAGTTGTAAGGAGGTAGGAACTAGTTCTGTATATTGGTGGTAAAGGCCTACTGATTTCTTGGTTTAAAAAATGTATAAGAAAGCCCAACTCAATTAATTCAGGAAAAACTGTGGGCTGGGAACAAAACCTTGACAAAAATCTGTTTAGGTCAATATTTTAAACTATACTATTGATTGGGATAGCTGTTCTGAGGTTCTAGAGCCAGAGACTATGAAACTCTTTTCCAGCTGGACGCAGTCTGCAGTTTGACATGAGAGCTCCTCTATCTCATGGCAGTGAAGGATTGATGGAAATTGCCTGACCTATACTCAGACTTGGCCAACAAAGGCAAACAGACTAGCGACATGATGCAGATGTCATCATATACCATTTACCATGGAATATGCTATTTGGAGTGAGATTGGTGAAGTAGCCTGAGCCAGAGTTGGCAGGTACTTTGTCAAACAAACCTGGGCCTTAGACCAGAAAAATCCAAGGCAAAGACAGTAGCCAGGCAGCAAGACATGGTTTGAAGCAGAAACACCAGCAGCTTTTAAATGAGAGGTGCCTTATTGAGCATGACACTAAGGCAGGCTGAAGGCCTAATGTGTCAACAGCAAAAGGAAGACAGTCATGTTGTCTAACAGGACTGATACAATATTGTCAGTGTAAACACCAGTATTTTGTAGCTGATAAAATGATTGTGTCCACGGGGAAACCTCCAATCCACACAGCTATGTAGCAGTTTTTATGGAAGTAGGCATTCAGTTCTCTGAGCCTGATGTTTGTAGACAAAAGGCAAACTCTATAAAAAATTCAACTTGCTTCTCATAAGGGTGACCCAGTGCTAAGATAGGAAAGCAATACAAGTCCACACATTTTCAATACAGGTTGTATCATAACTTTTGGTGCTTAACGAAAAGCACTTAGTTTCTCAAAATACAGCACAAAGTAATTCATGAAATGAAAATCCTTGCTAACACCAAGTGCACTTAAGAGCACTTCAAGTACTTGGCAATCTTTATGAAGTTCTTTATTAAAACTCTAATGCTCACCAAACCTTTTTTTCATATGATAAAAAAGACATTTTGAATTATTTGTGGAGGTCAGGGGGATTGCTTCAGTTGATACTTTTAAAGCTTTCCTCTCTTCTCCACTGCATTAATGACTGTACTTGACAAATACTTCATTGCCCATATATTTGTGTAAATTATGTGATTTTAGCAAAATATTTCTGCTAAAGTTCTTTCACAGAATGCATAAACTTCTCAAACATGTAGGCAAGGCTTTTTAAAACTCTCTCTCTAAGCTTCCATGTCTTTTATATGTATTGTATGGATATCTATTAAGTGAAAAAAATTAGAAATCTGTTCTAATGACATAGTCTAACACGTGGACAAATGATTATACACTAAAAATATTCATTTTAACTTATGTAAAAAATAATATTTAGAAACTAAATGTTTGAAAATGAATGCATTAATCATAGTATAGCAGTGTAATAGACTATAATACAACTATATACAATCACATTCATAGAAGGCTTTAATGACATATGAAACTGCCTGTGATACAATGTAATTCTTTTAAATTAGGAGATAATATTACATTAATAACATCATCTGAACTTTTGTATAAAGTTCATATGGAGGCAGGGCGGTGGAGGGGGAAGAAGCATTCTCATACATTGCTGGTGGCAATCAAAATGATACAATTTCGTATAGAGGAGAATTTGGTAATATCAAACAAAACCACATATGTATTTACTCTTCAACTTAGCAGTCCCACTTCCCAAATTTTACCCTGAAGATACATCTCCAACAATATGAAAATACATATGACCGAGGTTATTTATTGAAACATTATTTGTAATCTCAAAATATTGAAAACTAACTAGATATTCAAGCTTAGAAAGAGGTTGAATAAACTATGTTACATACACTCAAGTGAGTACTATGTAACTACAAAACAGAATGAGACAGATCTCTACAAACTAATGTGAAGTGAATTCCAGGAAGATGATATTAATTAAAAAAGTAAAAGTGCAAAAAAGCATAAACACATGCAACCATCTGTGTATGAAAGATGGAGGGATAAGAAAACATACCTATGTCTGCTTATTTTTACAAAAGAAACACATAAAATAATGAATTAGTTACACACAATGGGTGTGTAATAGAGTGGAAAGGATACGGAGGGGAATAATGTTTCTCAGGTATTTTTCTGAATATTTTGACTTTTGAATGTATATTAATGTTCTATGTATTGAAAAATTAAATTAAATCAATAACAATGAGAAATAACCTAAAAATGAAAGCAAATGGAAATCAATGAACTTAATTTTATTTAAAATAAATACCATATCCACACCAAAGAGGAAGGAAGGAAGGAAGAAAGGAAGGGAGGAAGGACTAATACAAGTAACTCAGGGAGAAGGCATTTGACTAAGTATGTTCATTCTTGGGTAAGATTGGGAGGAGGGGAGGAGGTTTGCTAACAAAATTTTATTAATTTTTAAAAGGTTTGTTTGTTGTAGGGGCATGGAGGAGCTATCCTGAAACTATTTATATCTTAGATGTGCTAAAGGTTTGAACATCTGCGTAAAACCGAGGATGTTCTCCTCATTAGGGTTATCACTGTGAAAGAAGGAACATAAAAAATATGGAATGTGGAGAAGGCAACAAAGAACCCCGTGGAAATGGATTAGAATTTGAGTTGTCACTGTGAATTCATATCTGAAATATACATATTTATCTGTGTGCTTGTTTATATGCACATATATATGTGTGTATGTATGCTTGTGTGTATATTTAGATATATGCATATATACAGGCATATATTCCTAGCTCTCCCTAGTAAATGGACTAAAATGCTAAGTCACCTCTGGAGCAATGAGGAGACATAGCACCCAGATCTAGGTTTCCCATACTATTTCTCATAAAAGAGTCAGACACCTTGGTGAAATGGTCTATTCCAGCACTGAGGCAGGTACAAGATAAGCCTGGAATATCTTTTTATGCCAGAAAGTAAGAAAGAATTTTTTCATAAAAGCAACGGGTCAATTTAAAAGAACATAGATAGCCAGCTTCATGGGGTTCTTACTGACCAAATCAAGGACAATTTGAACATCAAAATAATTAAGAACCACAATTAACAATTGACGAAATAGGAATTTCTGAGTCTGTAATCATAATAAATAGCCAAGTAAATGAATGTGGGGGATGGAGAGCCTTTGCTTATAGTAGAATGCTGAGGACTGACTGGCAAGTGGGAAATAAATACTAGAGTTGGAAAATCATCATTTGGCAACCATAATGATAAATATTGAGTCAGTCAAGAATCATCAGTGGATATTAAGTTTAGGGAGAAGTTTTGATGAGGAACAGGATATCTTCATGGCCTTGAAGTGTCTCCTCACAGACTGCTTATTAGTTTCAAGGGAGGAAAAATAATAATGATACATTGGAAACATTGGACAAGATTTGACAGGGTGATCAAAATTAACATCATCAAGGAAAGACAGATGGACACGATGCGATACCCTGTGAAGGCTGCAAACCAAAATCTAGTCATGAGAAAATACCAAACAAACCCCAGATGAGGAACAGTTTACATAGAAAGGTGCATGAATGTGTATGTTCATAAAATTTATTCACAATAGTCCTAAACTAGATATAACTAAAACGTTTATCAACAGTGAATGAAATGTGGTATATTCATACAATGGTATACTACTCAGTGATAGAAAGGAACAAACCACTGAAATATTAAACAATGTGGAAGAGTTTCAAAAGCATTTTGCTGAGTGAAGGGAGCCAGACATAAAAAAGTACATACTGTATGATTTCATTTACATAAAATTTTAGAACAGGTGAAATTAGTTTGTGGAGACCAGAAGCAGATGAGTATTGCCTGGGACAGAAGTAGTGGCGAGGATCGGCTACAAACACTCATAAAGGAACTGTTCTGGGTGTGGCAATGCTCTATATCTTGAATGGGGTGGTTACATGAGTCTACATATTTGATAAAGCATACAACACTCTTTACACAAAACTAGTGCATTTTGTTGTATTTAAGTTATAATTCAATAAAATTTATTATAAAGTGAAGGGAAGGTATATTGTAAGTAACATTTTTGGAAGCAAATACAACAAAATAATCACACTGGTTGAGTGGGTTTTAAAGAATTTTAAAATTTTAAAATTATTTTTTTAAATTTTTTTTTATTTCAGCATATTATGGGGGTACAAATATTATGGTTACATATATTGCCCATGACCCCCTCCCCCCTCGAGGCAGAGCTTCAAGCGTGACCATCCCCCAAACATTGCACATCTCACTCATTATGTTTGTATATACCCATCCCCTCCTGCCCCCTCCCACACGCCCGACACCCGATAAATGTTATTCCTATATGTCCACTTAGGTGTTTATCCGTTAATACCAATTTGCTGGTGAGTACATGTAGTGCTTGTTTCTCCATCCTTCAGATACTTCACTTAGTAGAATGGGTTCCAGCTCTATCCAAGAAAATACAAGAGGTGCTATATCACCATTGTTTCTTAAAGCTGAGTAGTACTCCATGGTATACATATACCACATTTTGTTAATCCACTTATGTATTGATGGGCACCTGGGTTGTTTCCACAACTTTGCAATTGTGAATTGTGCTGCTATAAACATTCGAGTGCAGGTGTCTTTTTCATAGAGTGACTTTTGTTCTTTTGGGTAGATGCCCAGTAATGGGATTGCTGGATCAAATGGTAGATCTACTTATATTGCTTTAATGAATCTCCATATTGCTTTCCACAGAGGCTGACCTAGTTTGCAGTCCCACCAGCAGTGTAGGAGTGTTCTATCTCTCCGCATCCACGCCAACATTTATTGTTTTGGGACTTTTTGATAAAGGCCATTCTTACTGGAGATATGTGATATCTCATTGCACTTTTGATTTGCATTTCCCTGATGATTAGAGATGTTGAGCATTTTTCCATAGTCCTCCATGTTGTGCAATGGATCTCTTGAACTGACTGCTCCTATCTAAGTGAAATTTTGTATCCTTTGACCAACATTGTCCCAATGTCTGTCTCCCCTTCGCCCATGGCCACCAGCCCCTGGTAACCTCCATTCTATTCTCTGTTTCTATGAGTTTGAATTTTTAAAATTCCACTTCTAAGTGAAGTCATACAGTATTTGTCTTTCTGTGCCTAGCTTATTTTACTTAACACAATGTCCCCCAGGTTTGTACATACTGTTGCAAATGACAGGATTTCCTTCTTTTTAACCGTGTAGTTATTTTTTTTCACATTTATACTTCCCTACATTTAATGCATTTCATCTAATGAGACAAAGTAAATTCTAAAAATAAATTTATGTTTGTATTTAAAATAAGTTTATGATTGTGTTTGAGTTTGATACATGTTTAATTTTGTGGATGGTAATAATGCAAGATATTTCAAATTCTTCTTGGTAAGGTGTGCTGTAGCAGAAAAAAATACCACTCAACTGAAAACCTGCTTTCTTATTCTGATCATTCTGCTAACTGCTGCATATTTTGTGAAATTCATTTGACCTCTTTGAGGTGAGTTTCTTTATCTGTAAAACAAGGAGTATTGATCTACCTTAGCTCAAAATTTTCATGATCCCTTTGGTACCAAGTTGAACATAACATGTGAATCTTCTTAATTAGATATCTTAAAGATATTTGTAATAGATTTTCAAATTTATATTCCTCTGTACGTTGTATGCATTACATGTTTTTCCTATAGCCCATAACATAAATATCCGAAGCCCCCTAGAAGGCCTTCTAAATCCTTGACAGACAATGTAACACATAATGATTTTCAGTTTACTGCTATATTAAAGGTGCTCCTGCTCTTGATTTTGCTTATTAAAGAAAAAAAGCCATTTTTAATGTTTTCTCTGAATATTGAAAATATTGCAAACTTCTTTTAGAGACAATAGAAACTTCCACATATATAATCACATTAAAAACATCTTCTTCTTCGGTGAAAGAATAATAGGCTATAAAAGTTACATATCTGCTTTTTCTTTATTGAGTGAAATTGGCTTTTGACTCCTCTATTACATGATAATTGAATCAGACGTCTGATTCTACAAGATATGTTTTCTTTGCTTTTCCATTTGTTTATTGTTGTTTGCATTGCTGCAAAATGCACTGAAACTGAATGTTGATAAAAAGAGTGGAATTCTGACTGTCAGATAGAACAAGCTTTCTGGCTGCAGATGCCATTTTAACTTTGAATCTTTCAAGTATAGATTTTTCTGTTTGTAGTTCTTTCTACAAGACAAGCTTTTCTCTTCAAATCAGATAACACCTTTCAGAAGATAGAAAATGATGAGGGGAAGCTTTTTTTCTCATCGTCACCTATATCAGATGGCTGCATTGATGCTACAAAATAATAGGGGGAAGTTCTAAATTGGATCTACTATACCATATAAAGTTGAATTTTAGCTGGACCTTTTGTGATTTCATCGAGAACTAAATAATTTAGACAAGATTCTAGATATTGGTTCTATAAACGTCTACATTTTACTTAAATTTCACAATTCTCGCTAAAAGACTTATGTCACTTTGTGATATATGTGATATATGTGTGTATGTACATTCAAATATTGAAGGAATCAGGAAGAATATGGTTCAGTATTTTCTTATGTTACATTTTCACCATACTCAAATATAAGACTCTGGAATCTCATTTAAGTAACAGGAAGTAATTTAATAAGCCTAACTCCTAATGACAATACATTCTCTGAAATGTATACCCAATTGTGATCTTTGCCTTCAACCATTTACAAATGACTTTAATATGCCCGAGAGTGCTGTTCTCTAATGGCACTGTGTGAAGACATTGTTCAGTGTAAGAAAACAGAAGCAGCTGGTACTATTGTGCATGCTTCAGATCACAAGAAAATGAGAGTATATATCCTGTTTCCACAGTATCCAGAAAATCTTTGTTGAAACTCACAAAATTAGAAATCAAATTATTCTGAAGGCTTTTGTTTTACCTTTATTGTAATGAGATATAATACTTATGACTCTGAAATTTATTTCACTTCTGGAGATCCCTGCAATTTGAGAAAGTTAGTGATAAAGCATTATTGAGACAGAAACAAACCAACATAGCAATGATTTGAGCTATAAACAGTCATGGTTCTCCTACCGTCTCTTTTAGTGAAACACAGATGTCACATTTGGAACAGACCTTCTGTGGTAATGTGTATGAGGATAAACACCGGCAGTTTCATCGAATCTAATTTACCTGCTTTTGATTAGTAATGCTTAGCATTTTGAGAGCCTGGGAGGAAACATGGAAGGAAGCAATCATCTAATCACTGTTACTTCATGAACAGCAAGGACAATTTCTTCAACTAAAGTCTATGCCCAAGTCCATTCTAAAACCTCCCAGTAGATTTCTTACAAAGGCTCTTAACCTATCTAAGGAAGTAAACTCGTGTTTGTTAAGCATTGACTCTTAAAAGCCAGAAAATTTAAAGGAGATTCTGATGGTTGGTGAATTATTGAAAGAAGACGTAGAAAGAAAATAATAGGATTGATATTTTAGCTTTGGGCCTTGACAAAGTCCAACATGTAGGTGCAGCTTGACTGTCTATATCCTGAGTTAAAATAGGATAACAACAGCTGGCTGATTATTCCTAGGTCAGAAAGTTGGCAGAGAAGTTTAAAGAAACAAAATTAGGCAGTGGAAACAACGTTAGACTCTCTGAGTAAGATCACATAAAATGGAGTTAGTTGATCCTACCTGTGCATTTAGAATCACTTGGAGAGTTGTTAATAATGCCTAGACCTCAATACAGACAAATAACATCCACGCATCCAGGGATGGACATGAGTGTGTACAGCCATGATTGAGAACCATGGATTTAAATGAGTGTAACTTTTTTCTAGCATATACTTATAATGGGAACATTTTAAATTGAAAATGTTTAATTATTGTTTAACAAATATTTTTCTTTACCCAAAGATTATTTGAGGGTATTTAATAGAGCATAATATATTAAAACGTATTCCAAATATGATCATCTTGATTTGCACATGATAGGAACTCAATAAATGTTAGGTTGTGTCTTTGTTTTTCCAGTAAGTTTATGTATTTGTACATACATATTGATATACACACATATATGGATGGTAGTTACGTGACATTAATAAGGGTGATTATTTTTTCATGGAAATATAGAATCAATCTCACTTCCTAGTCACCCCCAAAAGGATTGAAGTTATATTGATTGGTTTTGGTAGACCCAAATATGGAGCTAGGAGGTATGGGGTGTAGAAGACCAACCCTACCCAAAAGACATGGCTGTTGCACGCACGCACGTGCATGTGTGTGTGTGTGTGTGTGTGTGATGGTAAGCAGGTAGATACCAGGAAAGCAATCATCAATGTCTACTACACTGGTCAAAATAACATATTTTAAACAATTGATCAAAAAGCATTAAGTTAGAATTCATAAACATGTATGAATATTTTCATTGTTCACCATGGAAAAATATGTATGGTTATATTATTATATGGGATTCAGATACAACAAATATTTTCCTTTTTAGATTCATGGGGGGTATAAGGTATTGAGCACACTATTTTATATAAATGTATAAATATACATTATCTATTACTTTTAGTGAATCAAAAACAATTTTTCTACTGTACCATCCCTTGTCTTATTCCAATATTTCACTGGAGATAATACATATGGTTGAGAGGTTCTTGTATTCTGATACTAGGATGCTCTTAGTGTTTCACTAATATTTTTATGTGAGGCCCTTAGGCTAACACAGATATGTTATTGAATTATTAAGCCCAAAGTATAGGTATTTTCACACTGATAATTTAGTAACTAGAAAAAAGTAATATGTATTGATAAAGAGAAAAAAATAGAACTTATATTTCATTGTTAGCTAACCACAAGATATATGTGCCTGATTGACATTGTACACCTTCTCAAACCTTGGAATCAGTTCGTACACAAACACTCTCATTTCTTGTTCTATATTGCTTTTTGTGCAGTACTTTCTCTTTATCATAGCAATTGCCAAAACCCAGCTTCACAAAGATACCATGTAATCAAAAGGAATTTCTTGTGATCTAATGATGAAACTGTGAAATACCTTGCCCTAATACTTTGTACTGTGTCTAACCAATAGTACTGGATTCCTTTTGAAAATTTAAAACATCTCTTAGCATCATAGGGTGCCTTGATACACAGTTTGGGAATGGGAGTTATAGTTGGAAGAGAAGACAAAATAAAAGTCAAGATTTAAAAGCCAGATTTCCAAATTTAAAATATCAGGAGATGACGACTCTCATTGAAAAAAGGACATTAGCATATAAATTTTTCAAATACATTCTTAAAAAGATAAATACTTGATTTGTATAACATTTTTATTTATACACTTTTTTCTAAAACACATTAATAGAAAAAAGTGTATCCCATTATATAAATTAATTCTTGGAATTTTAAAATCCCTCTATTACTTCAATAAGTATTCTATTCTCAAAATTACTGTGGAATTACAAACTCATTTTAATGAAAAATGGGGAGAAGCCAGTCCAGGAAGAGATACAACCTCACATTACTATAGATTTCAAACTTTACTACACTTTTAACTAAAACAGTATCAGTACCAATGGCAATAATTCCTGGGACCAGCTAATGTTCTAAACTAATTCATTGGTCTTACTGACTTACCTCACATTATAACTAGGGAAACTATACAGCATAAAAAAATTATCCCATCTGGATTTCCTTTTACAATGGCTGATTGTCACAGAATTAGGACAGAGTGCTACTTTTTTTCTTCTAATAAAAGAGCAATAAAATCCCATAAGCTAATGTATCACAGTAAGATTTTAGAAGGAGAAAAATCAATTGTCAGTAAGATACTTTGTAATAGATCTTATAGTAGTGACCTTGTTTGGCTGCCATATACTGTGCAAAGAAGAGAAGCCAATCAAAACCACATGAATGATTAATATATTTCATACAAAGACCCACCATATCCTTAGAATATATTTGCTAAGGTTCTACAGTGATAAGAAGGCAAACAAGCGATAGAGCTCAAGTAGGGAGTTTCAGAAGGAGTTCTTAAGAAAGACACATGTAGTTAATTTCTTAGTTATTGTTGACTATACAAACTGAAGTACTGATACCAGAATACATGTTGTAAGGAAAAAATGACATTCAGATTCTAGGTTGAAGGTGTGAAAACTGTGGGACTAGGTAGTAGTTTTTATTATTGAAAAATCCTATAAGAGGATTATGTATTTTGCTGTGCTGACACAAGGCATAGTCATATGATTTACTTTGGCCAAATGATATGTGTTTCTTTTTAGCAGAAGTTTGAAGAGTGAATGTGTGGTTCACGATATATTTTTCCCTCTTCCTCAATGTAGAGCAGAGCTACAGCTGATTCTTGATGAGCATGTGGGATGGCTGAGATATTCATGGTGTTTGCCACTGCAATGTAGCCTAACCCATCCTGACTAATGCAAGTTACTGTCCATTATGGTTAGAATAAACTAAATTTGGGGAAATAGATAAAGAAGAGAAAAATTCAATTGTTTTCATAATGGTATATCAAGGTTTTATAAATAGATGAAAGAGTTAGGCCATGGGAATGAAGAAAGAAGGAAAGAAAACCTTAGTAATAACCCCACTGTTGGAATTCATGGTCTGGAACTATAGTGAATGATCACAACTCTCAAGATTATCCTGGAACAGTCATTTTCATATATTCTCTCTGAGCTCAGAGAGTTTCAGTCACTTTCTTATAGTCACATAGCTAGTAGGAGACAGGATCAAAATGCATTGCTTTTCATTCTATCACACTGTCACCGGAAAACAGGCACGAACACCTGGCTGGATATGCCAGCTGCTCAGATGTCCCTTGAAGAAAGAACCTGAGGTGGAGAGTGAAGTTAGCTAACAGCCTCTAGCTGAAGTGGCTTTAGGATTCGGAATTCAGTGTAGGTGTTTGAACCAAGGATGCACGCTCCCCGGGAAGTCCCCAGCTGATGACTGAGCATGGTAGGGGAACTTGGATCTGGCCATTTCTGCCCAATGCAGTGCCTCCTCTATGGGCAGTCTTTATGCTGGGTTGAGCCAGAGACTTTCTCAGAGCTGCACTGTGATCTGAGGCTCTTCCTATCCCCTTCCCCTACTTTCTCCCTTTCCCTTCACAGGGCTTAAAACTGTATCATTGTCTGAAGCCTTTCCTGGCCTACTCCTGCTTACTCAACCCTTAGGTAACATAGGTGCACCTGTTAAAGAAAAAAATTATTCTGACATTTGTAAAAAGGTAAGGAAGATTTTATTTTGGACTATTGCAATAGGTGCCAACACTATCACAGTATGGGAGAGAGATCCAGCTCAGCTCCTAATACAGCAAAGACAGCTGGGGATTTATAGGTAGTGTGCAGAATGAGGGGCATCAGTGAGTGGAACATTATGAAGAGGAAATATCAAGGCTAGAGGAATTCTTGCTAACCAACTTCACGGG
Source organism: Cheirogaleus medius (assembly GCA_008086735.1). Lineage (NCBI taxonomy): Eukaryota > Metazoa > Chordata > Mammalia > Primates > Cheirogaleidae > Cheirogaleus > Cheirogaleus medius. The sequence continues at coordinate 14,574,740 of VBSM01001483.1, forward strand.
ATTCCTGTTGAAGGCAGGCCAGTGTATTGGTTATCAAGGGTGGTGTGATTCTCTCTAAATTGCCTGGGCAAGATTCTTGCTAAAACTGGGCTAGGCAGGCCAAATACAGGGCCCAAGGACAAGGCCTGGTTGAAAAGTGGGCTCCAAGAAGCCTGTCTAAAGTTTTGTCAAGGAGGCAGTCTTTGTCATACCCCAATAAATCTCTTATACTTCTTGTTCCATCTTAGCATCTACTTTCTGAGCCCTTGAACTGACACGCTTAGGTGAACAGGGAAGTTTGGTCAATACCGTGTTTTGTGGCAAAATGTGTAGACCTTTATGCCTATATTATTATGGCTTGAAGAATAAAGTTTTTCCTCTTTAAAAAACAGAGGTTTGAGTGCTGGTAAAGTGCTGCCATCTATGGGCTATTTCCTGTTTGTTAAGCACTGGAGGTAGGAGTTTACATGGCTTGTCTCATTTAATGCTCATATAACATTGCAAATTAGATTATATGATTATCTTTATTTTATACTTGAAGAAACTAAAGCTCAGGTGAAATGACTTGTGTAAGATGATCCTTCCAAGAAATGGCAGAGACAACATTCAGGCCTAGAACTGTCATAGTTTAAACTATTGCTATTTACTCATAGTCAAAATACTTAGCTGATAAATTATTGTTATGCAGGTTTGCTGCCTGCAAGGAAAGAGGTGTAATATTTGGAGTCTGCTTTATGGTTGTAAGACGTTGAGGGATTAAGAGGCTTTGTGAGTATAACATTTTATGCACACTTTTCTCATGGTTGTGCCAAGCTCCTGGGGAATAAAACCCGTTGGGCTCAAATGAATAGTCACGATTTGTGTGGACATCTCTTTGGCTAAGGAGTTCTATGGCTAACAGAAATCTGAGAATTGTACAACAAGATAGAAAACAGAGAAAAAAATAAATGGCTCTAAATTCTACTTATATTCAAAATATTAGTTTGAATATATAAAAATATATTATTTTGAATATAAAAAGAATATGAGAATGATTGACCATAGACCCAGATGTGACTCCCTGCTCTCTAGACTAGTTCAGGAACTGCTTGCACCAAATACCATTCCTACTTATGTACCTGCTCCTTAGCAGCCTCTGTTCTAGCTGGCAATGGACATTGGAATGAGCCAATGATTGTGTGATGGGAATTAAATAAAGATGCAGAAAGTTAAGAGAGATCAATGTCAATAGCCTAAATGTCATTGCCTGTATTTTCATCCATACCTAAACCCTGACTCTGATCCCACTGATTGTTCATGTAATCTATCCCAGGTATACAGTCATGGCCTAAGTCATGAATGGGTCATATTTTATTTCATGAAATGAATATTAAGCATTGCAGAATATATTATCATTACTGTGCTCAGGTCCCTCAGATTCCTTTTTACCATACACATGTGTACCTCAGCTCCCCTTTGGTGTGTTTTTGCTTCCAGTAACCAACAACTTTGCATCTCTTTTATAGGACTGCCCTTGGGCTATCAGTTCGTCTTTGCAGCACACGCATGCACACACACATGCGCACACATGTAAGTTATGCATACACAGAGCTAGAAGTGCCTAGGGTTTATATCCCCTGTTTGACTGGCAGGGAATGAAAACCCAGCTTCCTTTTCTTGGGTCAAGAGAACTCAGAGACTTAACTTTCACTCCAGAGTTACCACATAGGATCAGGTTGAAGTCTTACATTCCATAGGAATTTCCCTGAGATCACATCCTTGCTTGACTTCCTCCCCTTGCCTGTACTGTTCCCACAACTTCCTTACCAGTTTCCCCTGGGTCTGGAGCACTTCCTTAATCACCTTGCACAGGAATCCTCAGAGTCTTTTTCTAACCTAAGCAAAGCACCTACTAAATCTAAGGCACTATATACTAAGCAATGAAAATGTTGCCTTCAAAGAAGTAATTTAATAATCACAGTATCATGTGCTATAACACAGCTTATGTATATTATGAAATGACACTACTGAGAAGGAAGTGATTATCATTACCAAGTCTCTTTGGAGAAATTAACATTTAAGCAAATTCTTGAAGGGTGAACAAATGAGTAGGTATTCACCGGTTTAAAAGAAATGAAGGACATTTGGGGAAAAAGAAACAGACTCTGCTTTGGTAATAGTTTCCCTGGAAAGGGTTTTTGTGGACTTTATTTTATTCTGGAGTCAGTATTTAACACAGACTGGTGGAAGAAGAGCTCCACTGTGAACTCCAAGAAGCGAGAAACCCTTTCTAAATTTACTGGTTCTATCACTAGTATCTAACGCAAGGCTTAACATGGATGGTGTTTAAGACATTTTTTGACAAGTGAACCCAGAAATGAACACATTCTGTCTTTGCTTAGTTTTCTGTTATGTTCCCCAAGTTTAGCAAGTTTAAGTAACATTGGATATCTGCATATAAGAAGATAGTCAATAGACTTAAGATGCTCTTTCTTTTATAATGTACTAATTTATAAAGGTTGCATTTAATCAATCTCACTTAACATTTTTAAGCCCCTACTGTGGTGCAGGCACTCTGCTGCATTCTGATTATAAATCATAGTCATTAGGAACTTAAGATTTATAATTTGTGTTTTAACACACACTCAGCAGCTAATTGTGTGACTATGAGCAAGTTATACACCTCCAGAGTAAAATAGTACCTATCTTATAGGGTGCTGTGAAAAGTATACAAATGAATGCATGGAAAATCCAAATCATAGTGCCTGGCATATAGTAACTGCACAATAAGTGTTAATTGCCACTGGTGTTGGTGTTATGACTGTGGTTGTTGTTTCCATTATTCTGTCCCGCACTAGATTTACATAGATTCTGTGGCTTTCTCTGGTGTAGAATCAAACTTTTACTGTATTCCATTCTTCTGAAAGATTAAGAAGTATAAATGATTACAGAATATTATTTACAGAAACCCTGACATCCCAATCACCTACCGAATACTTAGTTTCCTCATTCATCCCCTAAACAAACAATTAATTCTACATCTTGGCAAGACAACTTCATACGTAATCGGTTGGCTTCCATTTAGTGAATAACAGTGTGGATTTTAAGTGTGACCAAAGGCACGATTGTCTGCTGAAATTTCTCCCCAGCAAACAAGAAAAAACAAATGCCTTTTGGATAGTCAAAAGCAACTTAAAGGTATTCAGTCAAACGTTTGATAAATACTCAAATATTGCATCAGATCAGCCATTGTAAGCAAATTAAGAAAGAGTAGATGTTTTAAATTTCAAAGTTAGAACATATGCATTTTCCACATTTAATTCTGTTCTATAATTCTAAAAAATATCATTGTTCAGCTCATTTTATTTGTAACAAGATATTAGTTATGATTTTCCCATTGGTAAACTTTTTTAGAACTATAATTCCCCTCTTAATACGTTTTAAGAATTTTCAGATGAAAATGTCTAATTGGATAAATGAAAAGTAGAGCTTTATAACAATTAATTATCTAAGACTTTAGTATTAAATATATGAACAGCATTTATTTTATTTTGAGATAACTTAATATGCCAGTCACTTGCCAATCACTTCAGTATAATTTTCTGCGCATAATAATTGGAGGAAGACACTGGGAATTTTAAAAAGATAATTTTAATATCATGTCCAGTGAGGCCTGTCATTTCTCATTGCTTGGTTAAATAAAACTTGCATAAAGACTTAACTATGAAATATTATATGTTTCTTGACAATATTATATGTACCTCAGACATAATAAAGGCATCATAAATGATTATTAAACCTGGGAGTTTAATTTTGTTTCAACTCATTTCTTTGTATTTACAGTAGAAATAATATGATCAAAAATCAGGTTTGATACTTTTTTTTGCTGGATATTTATTTATTTCAGCATATTATGGGGGTACAAATGTTTAGGTTACATGTGTTGCCTTTCCCTCCCTTCCTCCCCGAAGTCAGAGCTTCAAGAGTGTCCATCCCCCAGATGGTGCTACATTTATGCACTTAACTTATTTGAAAATATAAACAATATACATTGCATGCAACTTTTATTTAACACCTCACTGCGATTAGGAAATTGTGCTTGTTCTTCAGTATAAGCTTGAAAAATGGCTCTCACAAGTTTTTAATATTGTTCACACACTGCTTTTGAAAATTTTCTAAAGAAATTTTTAAATCAATATTTTTTCATTTGGTTCCATAAAAAATAGCCTTCCCTTCTATTGTGAAAATTACTTCCCTTGGCAAATAGAATGGCTAAATCTGGTTAATGAACATCAGAAGTTCATGAGTTTCCAATTTACATTGAAAGTCCCTAAAATACTCTTTGTGCATAGAGAACAATTTATAATTCAAAATAATATTTTTAAGAAAATTAAAATACCAACAAAATTACTTTTAGAATGTCGGGGAAAATGTTATTTGAAATTATACTGAAATGCTTAAGTACTTCATCAAATTTCATCTTCAAGACTCATCAGTTTTTGCCACTCATCTGAATAACTCTTATAATATCAAGCACTCTGATAACAGATATTTATTGGATGCAAAATTTTTCTAACCATTGTATATAGTGCAAATAAACAAATGACATAGTTTTGCCTTTAAGAAGCTTAGTTCTTATTTAGGATATATGCTGATTCAAAATAATTTTATTAGAGAACATTTAAGTATAAATCTGTATGGCACCACTCTATGTTTACTAGTTTATAAAAGAGGGAGATTGTTAAAGGCTGACATTTATGAAAAAGTCTCCAGGTGGAGTTGAGGCACACACTTGGATTTCAAGAATGACTAAGATTTAAGATTAAAGGAAGAGACTATTGCTGCACTCCTTAAATTTGCATCTAAAAGAAAATACCTTTTTTATTTTTAGAGAAAATATTTGAATTATCATTAATGAGCAGTGCAAACATTAAAATATGTATTTTTAAAAACTAGTATGCATAAATGTTAACTAAAAATTAAAAGTATAGATAGAACATTTATAAATTGTATCTGTTGTCTCATCTTCTCAGACTGTATTTTAGTAGTCAGAGATTTGGCTATGGTGTCAGACAGATTTTGGTTCAAATTCTGGCTCTGAAATTTAACAATTGGGTGATCTCAGGCAAATTAAGGGTATTAGTTTATCGATACAACCAGATAATAAATAGACACAATTCTATGGGTTTCTGAGTAAATTCTTTGAAAACTTGGACATGAACCCTGTCCATAGAAACCATAGTAAATATTCAACATATATTAACTATTTTAATTAATTATATTATTTTATTTTTGCATATTCTGCTTTATTTCACAAAGGATTTGGAATGGCAAAAATAATATGTAAAATATGATAATAATATTGACATTGAATGATTCCTTAATTAATTCAGATTCTTTCAACTCATCTGCTAGCAATTTATTGAGAATTTTGCATTTATATTCATCATGGATATTGGCCTGTAATTTTCTTTTATTTTAGTGTTCTTATCTGGCGTTGGTATCAGGTTAATTTTGGTCTCATAAAATGGGTTTAGAAGTGTTCCCTTCTCTTCAATTTTTTGAAAGAGCTTGAGAATGATTGGTTAATTCTTCTTTAAATGTTTTGTAAAATTCATCAGTGAAGCCATCTGGTCATGGGCTTTCCTTTGGTGGGAGGTTTTTGCTTAATAATTCAATCTCCTTACTTGTTATTGGTCTGTTCAGATTTTTTATTTCTTCATGCTTCAATCTTATTGGGTTGTATATTTCTAGGAATTTATCCATTTCTTCTATGTTGTCTAATTTGGTGGTATATAATTGCAGTAGTCTTTTATGATCCTTTTTATTAATTAGTATATAGTTGTAGTCTCTTTTTTCTTTTATAATTTTATTTATTTGAGTCTTCTCTCTCATTTTCTTAGTCTAGCTTAAGTTTCTCAGTTTTATCTTTTCAAAATACCAAGTCTAGTTTCAGTGATGTTTTCTATTGTTTTTAGTCTCTGTTTCATTTATTTCTGTTCTGACTTTTATTATTTCTTTCCATCTGTTGACTTTGGGTGTAGTTTGTTCTTTTTCTAATTCCTTAAGGTATAAAGTTAAGATGTTTATTGGAAATCTTTCTATTCTCTTAATTTAGGTGTTTATCACTATAAAGTTCCATCTTAGAACTGCTTTTACTGTATCCCATAAGTTTTGGTATGTTCTGTTTCCATTTTCATTTGTCTTACTATATTATTAAATTTCTCTTTTGATTTCCTTTTTGACCATTGGTTGTTCAGCAGTTAGTTGCTTAATTTCCACATTTTTGTGAATTTTCCAAATTTCTTCCAGTTATCAAATTCTAGTTTCATATCATTATGGTTGAACCAGTTATTTGCTATGAATTCAATATTCATAAATTTGTCAAAATTTATTTTGTGACCTAATATATGATTTATTTTGGAGAATGTTCGATGTGCATTTAAAAAGACTTCATATTCTGCTGTTGTTGGGTGGAATGTTTTGTGTATATCTGTTAGGTCCAGCTGGTCTGTAGCATTGTTAATGTTTCTTGTTTCCTTATTGACTTTCTGATTGGGTGATACATCCATTGTTGAAAGTGAAGTATTAAAATCTCCTACTATTATTGTATTGCTGTCTATTTCTCCTTTCAGTTATGTTAATATTTGCTTTATATATTTGGTTGGGTCCATGGAGATGAGACTGGAGGCTGGGTCTATGCAGAAAAGTCTGGGGTTAGGGGCCAGGGGCCTGTAGCCATGGAAGCTGCGCTTACAATGGGGTTAGCATATGTCCTCGGCTATGGAGACTGGCCTGGGTCTGTAGGGGCTGCTATGGAGCCTTCCTCTATCAGAGCCAGCCTGGTTCTGGTGTTTGCAGTGAAGTCAGATGCTTTCTTTATGTCCTTCTCCTTCATGTCAAGGGTATCTCTCTCCATGCTGCGCTGCTTGGGCTTGGGAGAGAGTTAATACAGGTAGTGTGAATCTGTCCTTCCTAGCCTCTTCGGTGTGTCTTTTCTTATTTTTGTGCTCTATTAAGGTGTTGTACTTTATCACCTTGATTCATTAGCTCTTGTGAAGGTATTTTTGGACATGGATGACTGTTTAAATCAATATTTCTCTGAGAGGATGAGTCCCGGAAACTCCTGTTCCGACATTTTGTTCACAAAGCTCCAGGTCTTCTAAGTTCTGACCTGTTGCTAGTTTTATGACCTCAACTCCTACCACTCTCTTTAGAGCTCAGTTCAATGCAGCCCTACTGGCTTCATGATACTTTTTAAGCATTTCATCTTACCTCAAGGTCTTTGGCCTGCATGCCTCCTCTGCCTGGCATAGTCTTCTACCAGATATCCACAGGTATTCCTATCTTATCTTCCTTCTGTGACTTTTTTCCAGGCCATCCTATTTAAAATTGAAAAACTCACTCCTACCAGAACACATTTTATACTCCTACTCTGCTTTAATTTTCTCTAAAGTACTTATCACTCTCTGACATGTTATTATTACTTTTATTTTACTTATTTCTTGTTTGACTTCCCCACTAGAAATTAAGCCCTATAAGAGCAAGAATTTTTGTCCTCTTAGAGTATTGCTATATCCATTGTGTGAAGAGTAGTCCTGGATGTTAGTAGATGCTCAATAAATAGTACTGCTATTCATCTATTATTTGTAGATTGTGTTTCACATAAAGCTGACTTTTATTTGGATGCTACCTTTTGTTAAGTATAGATCTTGCACATTTATAATCTCATTTAATCTTCATAGTCACCTGATAAGTTAAATAGAATAGGAATTAATATTTATTTTCTTATATAACAAGAAACTGAGAATGTAAGAAGGAAAACAACTGATTTAAATCACACCACTAATAATGTGCAGAATCAAGATAAGAATAGTCATTTTTCTTGACCAAGCCTCTTTCATATGCTATTTCCAGAGCTGGATAGATGAATGAAATGAAATTTATGGTATGCAACTATGCATTAGAAGTTGATCTAGTACTTCAGATTCACCTAGGCATTAAATATTTCATGGCTTTCTTCAAGTATTCTTCAGTCATTTTCAGACCTCTATTTCTAAAGAGCTTATGAATTTTTTCACTCACATGTCTGGCAATATATTGTACATTCATCCTCTTAAAGAAATGAACATTTGCATAACAATTGATGCTTATTGCCTACATAATAAACATAAGAAAATGTGCTTGTTGCTATGTAGAATATTGTTGTTTCCTCCATCTGGAATGTTCTTTCCCGACCTAATTGTGTTCTCCCTCCTTCTCATCACTTGTGTCTCTGCTCAGATGTTATCTTCTGAGAGAGGCCATTGCTGAATTCCTTATCAAAAAGATTCAACTCTCTCTCCCTTCCCTCCCCAATCATTCTTTCTTTTCACCATGATTAATTTTCTTTACACCATCTGTCACTTCCTGATATGATATTATTTATTTGTTAATTAATTACTATTAATTGTGCTTACTTGAATGACAGCTCTATGAGGGCAGAAGCTTTGTTTTGTTTTATGGTTGTGTCTCTAGCACCTAGAACAGTACCTGCCACATAGTAGGAATTCAATAAAAACATTTTCTGAAAGAATACTCATATTGCACTTTTGTGCTCCATAGTATCTATCCTAATTTTAGTTAAATAATAATTGTGTAGTTAATTGTGTATACCTTTATCCACTCTCCCACTGGAATATAAAATCATGTGACATGAACTGTGTGTGACTTGTCCATTGCATTTTGGTTAAATGAAATAAATACCACAAAAGTTTTATTGCTTACTCTCAAGGAATCTAGAGATATAGCTTCTATGTGGAAGAAAAGTATGAGAAAATGAAATTACAATTTAAGAATTTAAATAACAGGTCAAGGAAGCATAAAAGTAAGGAATCTCATACATGATAGGCACTGACATTTGTTACTTTTAAGCTATTCCAAATAGAATGGGATTAGATAGTAAATAAATATTTAGCATATATTCTTAGAAGTGTTACAAGAAAAAGATAGGATGGAAAAGTAAAAAAGCAATCACATAAGAGGTAGAGTTCGAGTATTTTAAAGGTAATGACATTTACAAGGAAATAGAAAAGGTATTAGGAAAGCACTGGGATAGAAACAACTAAGGGTCACCACTGCAAGCATGTAGTGAGAAAAAATCTTGATAGTTAGTTTGCCAAACTACTTGAAATTCAGATTTAGAACTCTGGACTTAACCTCCTGGCAATTACCGGTGGTATAGCAAGAAAAGCTTTTACTTAACTTACTGTAAATATGAGCAACATTTCAGAGATAATAAAGGAGGCACAGTTACATAAATATAGTTACAAACTGGATGAAGGAAAATCGGACAGGAGACCAATAATGACATAAGTAGCAAATACCTACAGTGAAACCTTAAAAGTAAGTAATGAACACTTTTTTCCAGTCAATATTGAATTCCTAAAATATTTCCTGACACATCTCAAAGGCAGTAGATGACCGGCTGTATTCAGAGAAGAAATTTGCCATTTGCTTCTTCTAAGTTGATGACATGTCTAGATATTTCCCAGTTATTATCTCCTACAAATTGTCCAGGATTATCTGAATGCCTCTCTTAAAGCAACTGCATTATTTGTTAGAAATAAAGTTTTTGTTTCTGTCTTCTGATCATCAGCACTTATTTTAAAAAGGCATGGTAACCATTGACCATCTACATAGGTGTTTAAAAGACTTTAAATCCCAAAACAACAAATGCTGGCGAAGATGTGGAGAGACAGGAACACTCTTA
>VBSM01001483.1:14584548-14638943 GCA_008086735.1 Cheirogaleus medius
AAAAAAAAAAAAAAGAGAGAGAGAGAGAGAGAGAGGTAATACGAGGTCAAATGAAAGGGCTTGGTAAGATTCATTTAATTCTAAAAAAGGATATCTTTTGGCTATAATTGATGGTATAAAATAATATATTTCATTAAAGAGGAAAAACTTAAGAAGAAATCATCCCAACTACCCAACTACTCTTGTAATTTATGTTAAAATTGGGCCAATAAATCTGAAGATATTACTTAAGTTGTAATTTTTGTAGAGATTGTTTGAGGTTAGGTTACATGGCCAACCACTGACTAATTCAACCTGGTTAGGGTATGACACTAAATACCAATGGAAGAACAGGATGATTCACTGCTTGAGGTGGAGCTTGTAATTCCACAGGAAGGACATTGCAATTTAGCCTGAAGTAATGTACTACAATGCCTTTTATTATTACATAGTTACATCCCTGCTTGTCATAAATTTTGCTCAGAGGTAAAACATCTCAATGATTGCAATTATTCTGAGTAACTTTGTAAAAGTCCTCTTTTGGAAGGAGAAGGAAAATTTCCACACCAATAATAAGCATTACTATATTAAAAAAGAGTGTCTTTTACTAACTGTGAAACTGCAGCTGATTCTACTTGCTTTTAATTACTATTAAAATTGTAAGATAATTTAAAATATTGAATTATTTAATTTATTATTTCAAACTAATTATTACTATCATTGTTATTTATTATTTTAACAACCTGGGAGAAAGGTGTCCTGCTTTATGAATTTATTACAAATTAATGAAACATCAGTCCAGGGCGTCATAAAACAGCAAAATTATTTTAGGGAAGGGGAAATGCCAGAAGAAATCTAATTTACTTCTGGTTTTCACCTTCTTGCTACTCTATCCCACCATATTTGCTAATGGGAAACCAGCCCCTTGCTGTTCCAAATGTTGTCTAAAACTAGTTAAATGGCTTAGTTTAAAACAAATAAATCATCTTAATTCTGAGGAGAAAATAACTAAGAAACAGTTTTGGCATCAATTTTTCCTGGTGCCAGATTAGTATTGCTTTGAGAATTGTGTTTTTAATGCTGAAAAACACACACAAATCTTCACATTTATTCTAAGGGGTCATACTTTTTTATAGCTCTATAAATTCTCTAGGCTAGCCTGTTTCAATTATACTTTTCAATTTTCCGGCCATTTGTTCTGCCTGTGTGGATAGGTGATTCTGCAGAGGCTGAGCTATTTCTGATTACTAAACACCACTTTACTTTCATCGTTAGATTACAAATGATAAGGGAGTTTCATGAATGTGTAACACAGTATGTAATGTCAGAGGAAATTGCACAGAGCCTTACACAGCTGTTCATAAGCCTCATGATTCAAGGTATCGCTCTCAAAAGGGGAAAGAAATTTTTGTGGAATGTTCAGTACATTCCACAATGGCTGAGTGAATCATTTCCTGTTTGCTCCCAGGGTGACTATGACCCTTTATTTTCTGCAACAGAATGAAGACATAGTTTTAGAGTGTGTTTATGAGAGGTATAAGAAATAATATTATGCAAGTTTGGTTAATTATCTTTATGTTGTATAACACATACTACAACAAATACCTCCTTCCCTTCTCTCCCCCAGAACACAGATGCAAACAGCAGATATTTCCATAAAATTACATATGGATTTTTAAATGTTTTGAAAAATTAGGTTACAGTTAATTATGATATATTATGTTTCCTTTTTATACTTTTAAATGAAAGTAAATGGATGTCCCTTTTTGTTTATTGACTGTTACGAAGGTCAGAGGTAAATTTCTGGCCTATCTATGACAAGTACACAGGAGTCAAATAATTGTTAATTACTTTTTAATTGAGGTATTATATCCATATAATAAAGCACATAAATCTTATGTGTACAGAATAAAGGATTTTTATGTTATGTTATATAATTGTTATGCCCACGAATTCACCACCCAGATCAAAACTGATAATGTTGCGAGCACTCCAGAACATTGTTTCCGTGTCCTTTTCCTATCACATCCCACAAAATGTAACTGCTCTTCTGATCTCTATGTAATGTGAGATTTTTTTATGAGACTTCCTTCATACTACATGAGATATTCTTGTTTTTGTTTGACTTTACTATTTTATTTATAACCATAAGTCATCCTGAATTCTTAACTTGGGGCAAGATAAGTCATAAAATATTCTTACACAGGAGTTAATTCACAGAACTAATAAGGATGGGAGACTGGAATGGGAATGTAGGAAGTTTGAAGTACAATTACTGATATACTTCTGCTGCTGCTGTTTTTTAAATAATAAAGCTGAAATAGTAATATAATCTTGTTAGATTCATCTGTCTAGGTGTTCACTGGTCCCCCAGTTCCCAGTATCAAGAAGGAGTACTGGTACCATGTCAAGCCAATGAGGAAGTGATCACAAACACAAAGCAATTTTGTACAAATAGTTTATCACATAAAAGAAAGAATGAAAGTAAAGAAGGAAGCACACAAAGTGAAAATACATTCTAGAGAGAGTGGAATGAATCAGTCTCTGCAAGTGGAGAAAGACCCAAAGTCTGAGCACATGCTGCCTCTTAAAAGATCACCAGTTTGTCCAACTTTTCTCCTGGCAGGATTGGTTGTGGTTTCTCATCTTTTGGGGGATTAACAGGTTGGGGTTATATAACAAGTTATATAACAAGTTGGTTATGTAACAGTATTCCTTTTACTCTGATACATCCGATATTTCTTGTAGGCTTTTTTGTTCCTCTTATTTCTCTATTATTTCTCTTGACTGACTTGTTTAATTCAAAGGTGTTGTCTTCTAGCTCTGAGATTCTTTCTTCCACCTGATCTAACCTATACTTAAGGCTTTCCATTGTGTTTTCTATTTCCTTGAATGAATTTTTCACTTCCAGAAGATCTGTTTGATTTTTTTAATAGTTCAATTTCTTTAGTGAATTTTTCATTCATTTCCTGCATTGTTTTTGTGGTTTCTTTGTGTTGGGTTTCTATTTACTCTTGTATTTCATTGAGCTTCCTTGCAATCCATATCCAAAATTTTTTATTGGTCATTTTAATATTCTCATTTTGGCTGGTTTCCATTGGTACAGAGTTATTGTTTTCTTTGGGGAGTGTCCTTTTACTGTGATTTTTCATGTATCAGTACATCTTTTGCTGATTTCTTCTCATCTGGAGCAGCTTTTGCTTCTTAGTTTTGGATTTTCTTTTGATTAGATAAGGGCACACCAAGTCTAATCTCTGAGACAGTGTATGGTGCTTGTGGGTGAGACTCAACCACACCCTGTATGATTGAGTCAGTAAATACTGTAAAGGGCTGTGCAAATTGACCTCCCTCTCAGTAGGTGGCATTTGCCAGAAGGAACAAGCTGCAGTGTTGTTTTGGGGACTTGTGACCAGCTCTAGTCCCTCAGGAGAAGCACTTGATTGCTTCAGGGAGTAGTTCAGGCCCTGAAACTTCAGGTGAGTCCTTATTCTCCACCACAGCAGAGGCAGGTGAGAGAGTGAGGCTGGGAGGGGCTTGGTTGGATGAGCTTGCCCTCAGGCTCCACCAAAGATGGCAAGGTCTGTTTTAGCAGGGATCAAAGATCTGCTCCCAGTTTCCAGGCAAAGCCCCCCCAGGGAGGGGCCACAGTGGCCTCACCCAATCACAAATCTCCCCTCCTTGCCCCCAAGAAATGCGACTGAGACCTGTGGGTACAGGATCTGGCCTGCAGGCCTGTCTCTGAGTTCCAAAAGATCAAACCCTGGCCATGCCAGCTAGAAGTGTGCTGGTCCTGAGTTGCCTACGGGTGCCTAAGCAGGTTTGATGCCCCTCTGCCTTGGGCTGTGTCCTGCTCTGATGGAGTCACTGGGCAAGTGACACCAGGGAGGACTGGCGGGCAGGGAAGTTTACAGTCTGAGCACCCTTCAGTCTGCTGCAGGACCCTGGGAGGAAAGGCCTGGGCCCCAAACTCTGTGAAAGCCTCAGCATGGTGGTTCAATTGTCTGTCTCAGCAGCCACATGTGTGGGAGGGTAAGGGGAGTAAAAGGGTCTGAATGGCAGAAAGCTAGCACTCTGGTCATCTCTGTCCTCTTCTCCAGAAGGCAGACCACCAGAATGTCCATGCTCTTGGGTTATGCAGATCACCCGGAACCCACCAGCTTCCTGTGGCTCCTGTAGTCTGGGCCAGAGTTGGGAAATGTTTGTGTGGGAACGAGTGAGACAAAAACTGAGGGGTTGAAACTCCCTCGGGAGGACAAAGGTGTATCGTGGGTTGAGAAGCAATATGACACCTGCCTTCTTGGTTCTGGGCTATGGTATTGGAGAGTGACCCTGAGGACTCCAGCAGCCTGGTGCTTTATCCTGTTGGTGGCAGCAGTTTTGGGGCTTGTGGGGGAGAAGAGCTCTCCAGCAGCTTGGGAGCTCACTGACTGTCAGAGATGGGGAGAGGGAGAAATAAACTGCTCTATCTACCCTCCTTGCTGGACTCCAAACTCTTGGGGCTTGATCTCTGCCAATATCCTGCTCCTTCATGTTCTGCTCCGCAGCTCCCATAGGAATCTTAAGCTGCTGTCCCTGTGTCAGCAGTTGCTTCTTCTCTAGCCTTGACATTACCAATGTGGACCCTATTACATCAGAAACTCCACTCTGAGGAAGCGCCTAAGGATCTATCTTCTCTCTTTCTCTATCTCTACCTCTAGCATCTCTATCTCTCTCTCTTCCTAAAATTCAAAACAGCCTTCATGTTTTACAAAAGTACATGAAATTTTGTAGCACCTTTTTCTCAGTTACAGCTAAATGATATCAAATTATGTACATAATAATTTCCCAACATAGCAAATTCAGAGTTTTGAAGAAAAATATACCAATCCTCGTTCATTAGAAACTTTTGTGAATACGGAGAGGAACGTGAGACATTATTTTGTGTCTATAGACAAATGTGGTGGGCAGCCTTTAAATTGGCCCCCAGTGATCTCTGCCTCCTGCCACCCTTTTGTAACCTCTCCCCTTGAGAGTGAGAATGAACTTATTGACTCACTTCTAATAAATAAGCATACGGCAGAAGTGATGAAATGCAACTTCTCGGATTAGGTTATAAAAAGATGGTGGCTTTTGTCTTGGGTAGTCTCTCTTACTCTCTCTTGCATTCCTCACCTGGAAGGAAGCCAGCTGCCATGTTGTGAGGAAGCCCTGCAGAAAGGCTTACGTACAGAGGAATTGAGGCCCACCAATATCTACATGAGTAAGCTTGAAAGTGAAACCCCACATCCCACCGTCACCATTGACCAATTCAGATGAGTAACAGTAAAGCTAAAATCTTATCTAAAATCTCATAAAAGACCCTGAGCCAGAGGCAACCAGCTAAGCTCCTCCCACATTCCTGATCCATAGAAACTGTTAGATTATAAATTTTGTTTTTAGCTGCTACATTTTAGAGTAATTTGTTGCACAGTAATAGATAACTAATTTTGCTATATTGTTTTAGAAGCATAAAAATAACTTGGGTATTTTGTTTATTAATAAGAACAAGATATTTTATTTGCTTTTAGCTTTTTTCTTTTAAAACTTACAGATTTCTAAACATTAATTTTGAAATATATCTGGGTCACTTTTTAACCCAAATAAATTTTCAAATATGCTGAAGTCCTGGAAATGAGAATTTAAATATGAATAGGTTAAGTAGCAGAAAACCTGCATAATTTGTTTAGTGAAGATAAGAGTCTCTCAGAGAAAATGTGAAGTTAATTTAACTGAAAGCAGTACATCTCTAGGGAAATAGGGAATGACTTGTGTATTATAAGTACAGAATGGAATTTTATAAACTGATTTTGCACATAGATGACAAGATAAATTTTTCCTACTTTTTTATACTTTGAAGGAAATTTATATATATATTTAAAAGAATGAAGAGAAAGCAAAAAAAATACAGCAATACTAATGAGCTGACAAATGTACATGGCTGCAAAGATAGCTCAGTCATTCTTGCTTCATTAGAAACAATGTGAGAAATATAGCTGAATTCAGTGAACTTGAAGCTCAAGTTGAAAGAATTTCAAATATCTTTTTCAAATTCAAGTAGTTTTTCAAATACTTTTTCTCATTATTAAAAATAAATAACACGGAGAAGAAAATTCTAAGTAATCAACTATAGGTGTTCTCATTTGTGAGAACCATCAATTTTTTTTTATTTTTAATCCCCTCTCTCCTGCCACCTCCCTTTCCTCACTTTTTAGGAGAAAGAAGAACAGTGAATAAAAGAGTTGTGGAAACAAAGTGTAACCTCCAGAATCATGTTCCTTTAGAGAACAAGATAGACCTTGGACATATTGAGGTCTAGAGTCCAATGTAGAAAAATATCTTGAGGAATTTTCTTGGTTTCTTCTTTTCTGGGTGTGTGAAATTATAAATTGATATACTTCATAATCATAGAGGTAAAAATAGAAGCTTAGTGACAAGTAATATTATGAGTAAAAGTAATACTCCTTCTGGACCCACTGGTTAGAGTAAGGCACAGGTTGAGAGAAAGCAAAAAGATAAGAAAAGCGTTTGAGAAAACTGAGCTTGGCTAAAAGACTAGATCAGGGAAGGATTCTCAAACTTGAAGGATGAATAGAATCACATAGAAGACTTGTTAGTGTAAAGATTGCTGGTCTCTACCCATACATTTATGATCCGGTAGGCCCAGGTGGAACCCCAAAATGTGTATTCCTTAAAAATTCCCTGGTGATGTTAATGTTACTAGTCTGCAAACCACAGTTTTATAACCACTGGACTAGCGTATTGGGTTTAATTAGATTATAATGTAATCAGTGGTATTCATATATGCCAATAACAGTCAAGCTGAAAATCAAATCAAAAGATGCATCAAATTGGTATTAATTGATCAAAACCTAAGTGCACATACAGGGATAGCATTCATCAGGTGTTAGGCAGATGGGAGGGGGGAGGGGATGGGTATATATATACATAATAATAAGTACGATACACACTGTGTGGGAGATGGACACGTTTGAAGCTCTGACTTGGGGCAGGGAGACAAGGGCAACACATGTAACCTAAACATTTGTACCCCCACAATATTCTGAAATTAAAAACAGAAAAAAAGAATAAAACAAGTAAATAACAACCCCCCCCAAAAAAAACAAATCAAAAGATGCAACACCTTTCACAATAGCATCAAAGAAAATTAAATATTTAGCCCATTTTTAATAGGGTTGGAAAAGCAGGCACCACGTGTACTCACCATCAAGTTGGTATTAACTGATCAGCACTTAAGTGCACATGTAGTAGTAACGTTCATCAGGTGTCAGGCAGATGGGAGGAGGGAGGAAGAATAGGTACATACACATCTAATGGGTGCAATGTGCACCGTCTGGAGGATGGACATGCTTTAAGCTCTGACTCAGGTGGGGCAAAGGCAATATAGGTAACCTAAACATTTATAACCCTGTAATATGCTGAAATAAAAAAGAAATTTAAAAGATGTGATAAAATAAATAAGTTAATATTTAGGAATATATTTAACAAAGGATGTGTTACATATATATATATATATCTCAACAAAACACTGAGAAAAGAAATTGTAGAAGATGTAAACAAATGGAAATCCCTACCATGCTCAAGGATTTGTAGAATCAATATTGTTAAAATGTCCATTCTACCTAAAATGATCCAGAGAATTAATGCAACCTCTATCAAAATACCACCATCATTCTTTACAAATTTAGAAAAAATAATTCTACGCATCGTCTGGAACCAGAGAAGACCTCATAGAGCCAAAGCAATCTTAAGCAAAAATAACAAATTGGGAGGCATCAGTCTGCCAGACTTCAAACTTTACTACAAGGCTATTGTAACCAAAACAGCATGGACTGGCACAAGAACAGAGATATAGACCTTTGGAATAGGACAGAGAACAGAGATATAAAACCATCCTCATATTGTCATCTAATCTTTGTCAAAGCAGCCAAAAACATACACTGGGCCCTCATAAGACATTAAATCTACTAGTACCTTGATCTTGGACTTCCCAGTCTCTGGACCTGTAAGCAATAAATTTCTGTTATTCATAAATTACCCATCTAAGGTGTTTTGTTACAGTAGCCAAATAGACTAAGATACTTCCCTTATTGCCTTTTTGTACTGGCTAGAACTACTAAGATTATTGTACGCGTTTGGTTAATTTCCAGAGTACTAAAAAATGTTTTTGTTTTAGTTTTAAGTTAACTTCGTTTAGCTTTATAATTGCTTTTCAGGCAGAAGGTTTGCTGATGTCCATACTTAGTCATAGACAGAAGTCCTGCTCTTAATAATCTCTTTTTGAATACTTATGCGTATATTCTCTTTACCTTCATTTTTTTTCAAATAAGTAATTTTGTCTAGAATATCGTTGAGATTCTGCAAAATAATTTTTCCCAAATATTCCTATATTCCTTTAGGCAATTCCTTTTTTATGATTTGTATTCTATATCTGCTTTTCAGTTGTTATGCATAAGTACTGTGTTGGTTCCTTTCCCATTTATTATTCATGTTTGTTTGGTGCAGGCTGCAGGCTGAAGAAGAATGGGAAGGAAGGGAAGTGAGCTGAGCAGTCCATTCTCTCTATTTGAGCCTTTCTTTCACATCCTTCTTCAAAAAGGGCTATTTTCTTTATCCTGGGAGCATACATTGCTTAGATGTTGGATGCAAAGACTTTTATAACAGATGGTTCTCTACACTAGCATTTGGCATTCACAGACCTTCCTCCATCCTTTGTTAACTTAACACCCATCTCACCCCCACCTTCCCTAGCAAAAGACAAGATTGTAAACAAGAGAAATGGTTTATGGCCTGCCAACATGCATGTTTTTAATCTTTCAATTTTTAATTATTATGGGTACATAACAGTTGTATATCTTGCATGTTTTTGTTTAGTTGCCCTTTCCTGTGGCTCTGTGTTATCATACTGCAGCCTCCAAATTGACCTCCTTAACCTTTCTTACGACCCTAGACCTCAAAGTGTTCAAATCAAAGAGATGTTGGTTATGCCTTTCAGGATATTGATCCTTAACTTTAAAAGTCTGAGGTGGCACTGGGAACTCACAGCAGTGTTTCAGTTTTGGTTTCTCCCTCTTTATCATGTGGAGCAGAGGAAATTATTTGTTGTGCTGTTTATTCTCTAGTTAGTTCTTTACAATTTCCTTTTGAAAAGGTTTGAGAGAGAATGTGTAGCAAAAATTCTCCTATTTTATTATATTCAATCGGAAATCTTGAAGTGTGTACTATTTTGCACAATTATTCCCTGAACTAGTCCCAATGCCAAGTTGGAAAAATAAAGAACGGAAAGATTAAATAGTTTACTTAAGGTAATACAGTTAGCTATGCACAAGGAAATAATCCATCTAGCTCAAGGATCATTCCTGGCCAACCTACTGATTATTCTCTTGGACACATAATCCTTATAGAAATGATTTCTTCAACCTTACAAGAAAGGAAAAACAGAAAAAAGAGAGATGTTTAGTATTAAACAATATTTTTACAACGATAAATAGAAGATGGAGAGAATGTGAGGCACACAGAGTTAATGTAAGTTTATATCAAAGTTTAGTGCTTTAACTCCAATTTTAAAACTATAGATTTAATATTCTAATCATTTCTCCACAAACACATATACTACTTAAACTGATAAATGCTTAACAACTTAAATGTATGTCTAGGGTTGCCACTCTTTTCTTAGATGGAGCTTCTCAATCATAAGAAATAACCCCAAAGTGGTAAAGTATTTAGGTTACTAAATATGAAATGTCCGATATCAAATCAGTTTAGTTTATTATATCTCAAACAAGAAGCAGTACAATTAATCAAAGTATGCCCCTAAACTTATCAATACAGTTTTGCCATCTTAACTATAACTTGTTTAAGCCAGCAGCAAAGAAGCCTGGAGAACCAGTGGTGATAAAATCACAAAAGATGTTTTCCACAGCTTGTTGAAAATTGAATATTTTTCCTTGCAAGAAGTGGTCCAACGCCTGGAAGAAGTGGTAGTCAGTTGATACAAGGTCTAGTGAGTATAGTGGATGACAGAGAGTTTCCAAGTCCAGCTTCTGTAGTTTGAGCAGCATTGTTTGTGCGACATGTGATCAGTGTTGTCTTGCATGAGGATTGGCCTGTCTCTATTGGCCAATCTCAGCTGCTTAATCACATGCATCCTCATCATTCCACCCAACTGGTTGCAGTAGACATCTGCTGTAATTGACTGACCAGGTTTCATGAAGCTGTAGTGGATAATACCAGCGCTGGGCCACCAAACAGACACCATTAGGTGTTTTTGATGAATATTTGGCTTTGGACTGTGTTTCAGCACTTCATCTTTATCCAATCATTGTGCGTAATGCTTGTGTTCAAAAAGAATCCATTTTTCATCATGTGTAACAATACACTGTAGAAATGGTTTGCCTTTATGCCTCTGACGCTCTTCTGACACTGTGGAACCCATCTATCCAGCTTCTTTACTTTGCTGATTTGTTTCAAATGGTCCAATATTATTGGAATAGCAACATCAAACCTTACTGCTAATTCACGCGTAGGTTAAGATGGATTTGCTTCCACTACAGCTTTCAGCTCATCATTATCCACCTTGGTCTCAGGTTGCCCATGTGGCTCCTTTTCAAGACTAAAATGATGAGAATGGAAGTTCTCAAACTCTTACCGTACTATGCATTCATTAGCCACATCCTTCCCAAACACTTTGTTGATATTTCGAGCTGTCTGTGCTGCATTGGCTCTACGATGGAACTCATATTAAAAAATAACATGAATATTTGACTTATCCATCGTTTCACAAAATTTGCTCTAAAAAAATGTGAAAGATGATCACAAGCCAAACCCTGAATTTGGAAGAATGAGGATGTATCTTCACAATAAAAAAAAAAGTTTCAAAGTGAAATGTTAGAGATAGCAACTGTCAAACTTAGAACTTTAAGAAAATAGGACATTTCATACTTAATAACCTACTCTGGCTAACAGTTCCAACTCTAATAACAGCTCCAAAGCAATCAATAGGCTTTAGCACGTTGAGTATTTTCTTTTAGGTTAAATTGTATTACAGTGCTTTTTAAAATATGGTTTCCACAGCAACCTCAATAATTCACCTTTTGAAAATCACATGGTTTTTTTTCATATCATTTCTCTGGTGAATGTCTTGGTCATACAGAACTGAGAAAGTGGAGGGAATTTAGGGCTAAATGCTGTGATTTTATATTCTTACTTTGTGGTTCCAAGTGAGACTAAAGGAAATTATCTTCCACTATGTAGAGTTTGTTTTTTAGGAAAGGAGAAGGCAGCCCTTATATTCACACAGCTGCAGGCTATTAAAATCGAACAGAATGCAATGCAATCAAAATACATTCTGACATGAGAGCACAACAATACTTTTAAGTTCTACTTTCGCTGTGCCTACTCATATACAATTGTTTGAAAATCAAACATGAACTGAATTGATCAAACCAATGTTTAGTTTTGAAACATATTTGCCAATAATTGATTGACCATATTCTACTGTTGATTCAAACTGATTTGTGTGCATTGGCCTAGAGTCTGACAATAATACATAGAAAAGAGAGAGGGTTACCTACTATTCAAAGTGGGCAGTTTTTAAAAGAATTTTTCAAAACCTGTGGAATTTCCCATAATGACTTTTATCCAGATGCTTCTTCATAAATGGGTCTCTTTCTTTCTATGTCTCTCTCTTTAAGGTTTGTACAGCTACCTTTTTCACTACTGAAAATTTGTATGTTTAAATTGTCAGTTATCTCCAAGGGGGTTAAAATTAAAGCCTTTCTTTATGCAAAACCTAAGCATGAAGACCTAACAGGTTACACCAGGCAAAGTGTTACCATGGAATGTACCTATGCACAATTCTCAAATGAAAAATGTCAGTAAATCATAAGATATTCAGACAGTTGGATGTCTTGGTGACATGTGGCATACTCTATTTTCCCTTAAAATAGCTTTTTCTCTCCCGTCTCTCTGCACATATACAATCATGTTGGGAAACAGAAAAATCTATTTCACATTCCAGCTACACTAACACATATTTCCATTCTGACATGATGTCTTTTGAGAGGATGGTGTAGGGATCATTTCCACTTTTATTTCAAATAAAATATAGATCCCAAGCAACCTTTGTACTTAGAAAATTAAAATCTTATGCTTCCTTTAGCCTTGTGCACAATGACTCACTTGAATTTTTCTACAGATCTTTTATGTGCTCATATGTTGATTCACATTTTTTAGATTGCCGTTTACTCTCACAGTACAACCAATGTCAAATTTGGAAGATATGCTCATTTACATCAAAAACTTAGCTTTCATATTCATTCATAGGAGGAAGGAAGGAAAAGGGATTATCAAGATAAATATATTTTATATAAAAAATAATTAAAAACACTGGCACACAGTATTGGTATGATCTTGATCAACTTTTATTTTATAAAGCTGCAATGCCACACTTTCCTAATTATTCACAAAATATTATTTGTTCTTATTTATTTATTATTTTATTACTAATACTGAAAAATATAATCATCTAGATTTGATTTTTATATTTAGCATTTTAATAACCCCTCTCACCTTATAATCTTTCTCTTTCTTTTCTTCTTTTTCAATGAAGCATGCAGCCTTTGATCGAAGAACTACACAATTTCCTATTATTTCAAGCTTTTGTATATTCAAAATTTTAATAAACTAACTCATAATTCTAAAATTTTCTATGAATCTAAGTTATTTTGGATGGGAAATTTACTCATGATTAATTTGTATTTAGATCATATCCAGTTTTCAGCAATGTGTTCATTCTTAAACAGGAACCAGCAATGACATTGCTTAGATAGGATTTTATAATCAGTTATTATAAATACATGTATGGTGATATTCTCTCCAAAATGACATTTCCTTTATGGTCTTGGTAGGAATTAAGGTAAAATTACCTACTAAGAGATAACAGCACTCACAAAACAAGTGCTGTTCTATAAAACTCTGACCTAATTCACATATTAGAAAATTAGGACAAATACTCCTACATAACCGCTTTTGTCTATAATAGTGAGAGTTCACTATAAATCAAAAAAAGGTGGAACATATGCTTGGACTCTCTGAATAAGTAAATTGATATTTTAGTAAGATGTTTTACAGAAACATTTTGCTGTGCTAAAAAACTGCTTAGGAGAGAGTTCTGAAAATGTACATCTGCAATGAGCTTCAGTAAACAAAGAACATAGGGATGTGTTATATTCTCAGAAGTGCTTTGCTTATCTATTATTTAGCATGTTTCTGCTGAAGTGTCAATATTCGCTAATTCAGTCAGCTATACATAGGTAATGACTTATAAATTTTTTTTCTCTTCTGATTTTGGAGGTGCCTGTGCCTCTTTTCCCATCAGTTTTATCATGCAGAATGTTTAGTTACTGGTTCATCTACAAGGTGGAAAATGAGATGAGACTCATAACATATGTTCTTTAGTTTTTGGTTTTTTTTAAGTTAGTTTGGTAGTTTGCTATTACCCCTTCTCCTCCTCCCCCTCACTCCTCCCTCCCTCATCTTCCTCCTTCCCTTCACCCCTTTTCTTCTTTTAGAAAGTATACGGGCAGTTGCAGTGGCTCAGGCCTGTAATCCTAGCACTCTGGGAGGCAGAGGCGGGTGGATCGCTTGAGGTCAGGAGTTCGAAACCAGCCTGAGCAAGAGCGAGACCCCGTCTCTACTAAAAATAGAAAGAAATTAGCTGGCCAACTAAAAATATATAGAAAAAATTAGCTGGGCGTGGTGGCACATGCCTGTAGTCCCAGCTACTTGGGAGGCTGAGGCAGAAGGATCGCTTCAGCCCAGGAGTTTGAGGTTTCTGTGAGCTAGGCTGATGCCATGACACTCTAGCCTAGGCAACAGAGTGAGACTCTTTATCAAAAACAAAACAAACAAACAAACAAAAATATATATATATGTATATCAAGCTCTGGATTTTATTATGTTTTTCCCCTTTTTGGATGAACAGTAAATAAAATTTTAGTTAAGCTTAAACCAACATAATTAATTAAGGAGAATATATCAAGAATGTAGTGTATAAAAATAAAAATAAAGATGGAAAAATAAGAGTTGAATTCACAAAACATACAATGAAAAGGTCTAGGCCGGGCGCGGTGGCTCACGCCTGTAATCCTAGCACTCTGGGAGGCCGAGGCGGGTGGATAGCTCAAGGTCAGGAGTTCGAAACCAGCCTGACCAAGAGCGAGACCCCGTCTCTAAAAAAAAAAAAAAAAAAAAAAAAAAAAAAAAAAAAAAAAAAAAAAAAGAAAAGGTCTAATATAGCTTTAATTGGAGTCTCAAAAATTTAGGTGAGAAATAAAGTGACCAAAGCAATATTTGATGTATGTCTGAGAATTTTACAAGAATTTATGAAAGACTATAATCTACAAATTTAATTAGTCCAATAAATCCCAAACCTGATAAATAAATGAACAAAACCCACACATAGTCACATTACAGTAAAACTTCAGAATTACAAAGACAAATATATTAAATTAAGCTAGAATAAGACATTGTTTTCAAATGAACGACAGTTCAATCACAGCTGATTTGTACCCTTTTAATATTTTGAAATAAAAAAAGAATAAGATCAAAAACAAAGATAGGGTTCATTTTCCACATCATGTTTTATTACTTTCATACCAAAATATAATCAATATTGTATGGAGACCTAAAATTAGAGATAAATTTTGTCAGGAACCTAAGTATAAACATCCTGAACCAGTTTCCTTTAGAAATTTTTTTTTTTTTTTTTTTTTAGACAGAGTCTTACTCTGTTGCCCAGGCTAGAGTGCCATGCCGTCAGCCTAGCTCACAGCAACCTCAAACTCCTGGGCTCAAGCGATCCTTTTGCCTCAGCCTCCCGAGTAGTTGGGACTACAGGCATGTGCCACCATGCCCAGCTAATTTTTTCTATATAGTTTTAGTTGGCCAATTAATTTCTTTCTATTTTTAGTAGAGACGGGGTCTTACTCTTGCTTAGGCTGGTCTTGAACTCACTCCTGACCTTGAGTGATCCTCCCGCTTCGGCCTCCCAGAGTGTTAGGATTACAGGCGTGAGCCACTGCACCCCTCCAGGAATTTGTTAAATGATAAAATGTTATATAATAATCTTAAAAGAACAAAAACTGCATGTGTGATAAAATTTAGTATTTATCAATGATTTTAATAACTCAACAAATTAGAATTAGAAATGTACTTTCTTAGTCTAATAAAGTATAATTGCATCAGTCCATTTTCTGTTGCTCATAACAGACCACCTGAAACTGGGTAATTTATTAAGTAAAGCAATTTAGTTCTTACAGCTGTGGAGGCTGAGATGTCCAAAGTCATGTAAACACATTTGCTGAGAGCCTTCTTTCTGGTAGGGACTCTGCAAAGTCCTAAGGTGTTGCGTGACATCACATGGTGAGGGGACTGAGTATGCTAACATGCTCAGGTCTCTCTTCCTCTTCTTATAAAGCAACCAGTCCCACTCTCATGATAACCCATTAATCCATTAATTCATGAATGGATTAATCCATTCATGAGGGCAGAGCCCTCTTGACCCAAAAATGTTTTTAAAAAGTAGCTGTGCATGGTGGCTTGCACCTGTAGTCCCAGCTACTTGGGAGACTGAGGAAGAAGTATCGCTTGAGCCCAGGAGTAAGAGGTAACAGTGAGCTATTATTGTGCCACTGCACTCCAGCCTGGGTGACAGAGAGAGACTCTATCTTGATAAAAAAAACTATGATACCCAATATAAAAAGACAAAGAAAAGCCATTCAGAAGCAAAGAAGTTGACAAAATGGGGAGAGAAGCCATTTTGAAAATTCAAATCATGGGATTATTTTGAAACTATAGAAAGAAGTCAAATGGGAGAAAACAATACTGAATACTTCTCAAATAATTTAGGAAGAACAAAGACATAAGATCTTGAATATAATACATATCAGTGAACACATTATACTCTGAATAGCCCAGATTTCTCTTAAAAGCAATTTTCTTTGGGAACGAACCATGATATCGGCTCTGATGTCAGCATCACGCAAGCAAACAACGTAGATTTACTGCTTTACATGCTAGTAAGTGAAGTGTGCCTATTTCTTCTAAGAAAGGAAGCTGAAAATCATGTGGGGTGAGGTAGCCAGCCAAAATTCTGTGGCAGTGATATGGGGAAGGGCATTTTATGAACAAGGCTGATTAATGTTTAATTTGTAGTGTGTTGCATTGACATAACGCATTTTCTTGTTCTCATCGTTCCCAAATTTATCTCACTTATGGATGCTATTTGTGTATGTGTTCCCCAGTTAATGTCACTATGACCCAGACCAACCATGAAAAGATAAACTCATGGTCACTGTTTGAACTAAAAGTAAATCTGATACACCGTATTAATATGATTGCCATAGTTTTGTGTGCCTTGTTCATAATATGGCTTAGAGAGGTAAACCTACTTTCTCTATCAAGGCATACTGCTTGTCATGATGCACAATAGGGTCATTGTTCTCTGACTGTTATAAGCCATCTGATGTTAGGTATTTTACCACATGAAAAAATCCTATGAACCATGCAAGTCATAGAACAGTCTTCTGTTCTTGCACAATCATATTGGTTTTCAGTTCTTCATGAATAAATTGTTTCTTTACACATTCATATTGTCTAGGCATGTGCAGGTATGAGCTGTTACCTGAAATACACTTATTGGGACTGCAAGCCTAAATATTTTATGACAGTATTTCTCAAAGTGTGTTTCCAAGAACAACAGCATCAGCATCACCTGGGAACTTTAGACATGCAAAGTTTTGGGCTCCACCCCAGACTTACTGAATGAGAAATTCTGGGTAATGAATCCTAGCAATCTGTGCGTTTAACAAGCTCTTTAGGTGATTCTGATGCACCATTGAGTTTAAGAACTACTGATATAGGCTCCATGTTAATAATAGTTATGAAGTAATATGTTCCTTTTAGATGGCCATGAGTCTTTGCGACCAATTTCTCAAGAGCAGCCAAGCACCAGTAAGTGCAGAATCATCTTCTTGACATTGTCTTACATACCAGATCATCTCTGGTTAGGCCTTCATGATTGTGTAACTTAATAATAATGAAAACTTTATATCCTAGAATGTGATTCTGGACATTTTATTGAAGTACAGACTATGGAGCTGATCTCTCTGGGTTTGTTTCCTAGTTCTGGCTATGCTAGTTGTGTTTGTTGTCTTGAAACATTTACTTAACCCCTTTGTGCCTCAGTTTTGTCATCTATAAAATGAGGATAACAGAACCTACCTCATAGGACTGTTGTGAGATTAAATAAATTAGCATACATAAATCTCTTAAAATAGCACCTGGATCATGAGCTTTGTGTACATAATTGACATCATTAACACTGAGAATATATTAGAAAGAGCAGACATATGACATGCAGAAAACCAGGTCACATTGGAAATTTGTTGAAGGAACCAAGAGCAGTTAACCTGGACAAAAGACTAAGAAAATACATTATAACTGTCTTTACAAAGCCTACCTCTTAATGCTATCAAAAATGCTGTCACATGGGCAACAATTGAATTTGAAATGGGACATTCAAAACATAGCACCCTGTATTTAGACCATAACCTATTCTTAAATGCAACTGGGAAAGGTTTTTATATCGTGAATGGGGAAAATAGGAGAGTTAGGTATTGATGGTCACCTGGTTCTTTGGGAATTCCTAAATTATTGAATAGTCAGTTAAATAAAGTATAAATTTCATTCTCTCTACTTTTGTGCTTTTGGCAGTTCAGGCTATTTGAAAAACATCTTCTTTATTGTTAAACTCACAATAGTGTGACACCACACTTTATGTAAATTAAATTTTTGGATGCCACAAGCATTCTTTGGTGGGATTTTACTGAATTCCCATAAGAGTTGGTAAAGAGCCTTTATCATAAGGCCCCTGAGTGAACCTCTGCTGCCTAGACTTTTCAACTGCACTTCTGAGATCCCAAAAACTGCCCTTGAGAACATCTTCAATATGCTGTTCCAAAACTAAGTCTGGTTGTCATTTGTCTAATTTTATTTGTCAATTGGATGTTAAAGATATTGAGTAGTACCCAGATTCCCACACATTGCTTAGTTTTTCTTTATGGCATTTACTGAAAAATAATAAATATTTATTTATTGCTTTATTGCTTTGTTCAGTGCCCAAAAGGCAGCGTCCTCTTCTGTCTTATTAATCACTGTACACTCAACACCAAGAAGAGATCCTGGCATGAAGAAGGGTAATATGTATTTGTTGAATTAATGAATGAGTGAATAAATGAATATGTATATTTTTAAGTAGAGGTGATCACTTTTTGAAGAATGTGCTACATCTAAAATCTGGCGAGGAATTACCAGCCAAATTGAATACATAGAACTTTTGTTTTGGGGACATTTAATAAACACCACAAATAGAATGAAGATATTTAGCATAATGATAAATGATGTTAATAATAGCTTTCTTATAAAATAGAGTTGGAGGGCTTCTGCCTAAACTTCCCCTGTTTCTAATGTTCTAAAGTTAGTCTTAGTACTGTTTTATGCTGGTTTTACTTAAAAATATATCTAGAATAAAAGCAATACTGCAATACTCAACAAAAAATATATAGACTGATGATATTAATATCTACATTTAATTAATATTAAAATTCATGTCATTTTCCTCATGAAGGATGAAAAATCTCATTCCTCACTTTATTGATGCAAATTACAATGTAAAACACATCTTAATGTCTTCATAATGGATGCAATCATTAATCTTTGCAAACTGGAAAAGCATTATTTAAATTATTTAAATTACTAATTGTATTTCAATAAGTGTTTAGTAGATTATCAATGATTTTAAGTCTGTAATGAATAATTGGAAGCCTTATAGAATATGGTCTATTAATATCAAAGAATCTGAATAACAAAAAATAATTCAAAAGTATAAGTTTTTAGGGATCTGTTAAAAAATTTCAAACTTTGAGGACATGGAGCTCATATAAAATTGAAGTCTACTTATCTAACAGGTAAATACATATTTGATTATAACAATAATTTTTTAGAATACGTGGAATTGTAGAAACCTAAAGAAGATTATAACTTCAAGGAGAGTGAGGAATAGAAAATAATTTTCTATGGGAATTATGTCAATGATAGAAATTGTAGCAGCAATATCAATTAGAGACATTGGCGTTAGACCTAAATTAAAATTTGTACTCTACGACTGACAATCTGAGAGACTTAGGGAAATTATATACACTTTCTAAGCTTGTCCTCTTTTCTCAATATTTCTTTTCCTTCTTTCATTGTTTCATTCTCTTTTTCTCCTCTTCCCTTCCCTCATATGCCCACACATAAATTTTCTGTTTCAGAAATCCAAATTTCTTTCTTTATAAATGCAGTGCATTTTTAGTAATATTATTACCACAGAATCTGATTGCCTAATCCTCACACAAGACCTATTAGCCTGCTGAGGAACATACTCTCTGTTGATAACCATTAGGACAATACAGTGAAGAAAAAATTTATTGCACAGAGAAACATTTTACCCATAAGCTCCCACTGATATTTTCTGTGCCTGTTTTTGAGATAAAATCTAGTTCAGAAGGTTTATTGATCAGATTTAACATTTCTTGATGGGTTCATCTCATATCAATATCATTCTTGTTTGATAGTTTCCCTTTTTCTCTGCCAATCTCGTTTGCTTCTTAGATTCTAGGAGTAGATTAAGTCTAGTAACAAATAGCTGATAAGATCTACAGGAAAAATATATGTGAAGATAGTTTCTCTTTCTAGCTTACCCTCTCTGTTGATAATTGTAAATTTTTGGTTGAAAATGGCATCCTTGGACATGAGGGCATTCAATTATTTGTGTTTCAGATTTTATATGTGGGCACTTGAAATATTTACATTTAGACCAAATGTGTGCTTGCCTACAAGATCTGCAGTAATCTGTGATAAGAGGACATCCAACATTGACCTTCCATGGGGTGGTGCTACTATGAAGGAACAGCTGTAAAGTTATGGACATAAATATTGGAACTTTAAAGATTATGGAATAAAGTATCTTGAGATTCAACAACACAGATTTCTGTGCCCTTGATTGACAAGATATTATCTGTTGAAAAATCTTCTCTGATAACAATCATGTTAGTCCTCATGGTACACCAGAATTTTGGTTCCTCAAATATATATTCTTCACTTTGTTATCCTAAATTTGTTGTTATTATACTTTCACTTTTGCTCAATTATCATCATAATTTTAAAATTTTGAATTTTCCACTGCTTCTTCATGATTTTCAAGATTCACACTACTACTGCTAATAACCCTACAGGTTTTCTCATGAACAGAAAACTGCCAGGAAGAGAAGCAGGATGAGCACAAGGAGCCATGGCTGAAGCCAAGGTACAAATGACGACATATACATTGAAGATTTGCAGTGAAGATTAAATTAGGTGATATTAGTAAAGCTCTTTCAGAAGATGAACATTACAATAGGCTTCTATAGTATGATAGCACAAGGTGTCCCAAAAGTCACCATAAATAGGAAAAATGGGAAATTGTAGCAAAATGCACCCTTATTTACAAAATATTCATTATAAAATTTTGCAAAAATTTCTTTTATATGGAGACTTTTGGGTCACCCTGTAGACCCTATCTCAGTAAATTATAGCTCTTTTGCTTTGTCCCCAACTTCCTCTAATTTCACTTCTAGACCCTTATACATCACCGTATTATTTTTATATGCTTAACTCAGAAAATAGTTCCCCACTTCTTGACATGAATAAGAAATTTTGGATATGAAGTTAGAATAACTGTTTTTTTTTTTTTTTTTTTCAGAAATGGCTCTATCCCAAACTAGCCCTGTGATGATTTAAGGCAACTTATTTAAATTCTCTGAGTCTCTATTCTCATTTAGTAAATCAGAAAACTAGTTTACAGTAATAATGAAATAGACTGAGATCATGAGTGATGAATATGAATAAATATAGTTTATAAATATAAGATACTTCAAATTGTAATTTAATTAACAAACATGTAACTCCTCCAGTAGAGTTGCATAGAAATCTTCGGAGAATAACATGGAAGTTTTTAAGGATTTTTTCAAGTAACCTCTTTCTTATCCCAACCCCTGTCTCATGTCCCTAGCCATGTATTTTTCTCATTTTGGCAATGAGGGAGGTAAAATTTTTTTTTTGTCTCAAGGGCCTTCAGTGTTTTAAGGCTAGCATTAATTTCTTTAGACAACTATCACACTAGTTGGAGCAACATTTAGTTGTACTTTTCAAGCAGCTATTTAGTCGTCTTACAATCGATTAGGATAAGCCACAGGAATAATTTCAAGCCTAAAATTGATGTCTGGTTATCCATTTTAGTGCTGGGCAAATTGGCATTGGCATAGGGGAGAAGAGTTTCTTTTCTATTTTCACTCCAATCATCTAAGCTATGTTTTGTAGTTTTCCTAGGAGGCTAGACTATTTTTGGAAATACAATGAAAATTCATGGACTCAGACAAGCCTGAAATGTGAACATACCTTGGGGAGATTTTACCATTTGGCTGAAACTTAATAGTAACGAGACTGAGTTATCTGTTATGGATCAATAGAATATGTTCTATTCTATGGCCTCAAATTACACAACAAATTTAGGCAATCATTTTGGCATTGTATACCAGACTGAACAAAAATATATTTTCATGGCTACAAAGTTGTCTAAAATTATATGCCCTACTCTTCTGAATTTGTACCATTATGTTCTGATTAGGGATAGTAAATACAAACTGATAATCTGCAAGATGAGCCAATCTCCCAAAGTTCTCCTAAATCTGGTTAATTATTTCAAAGTTCTAAATTATACCACTGAGTGAGGTCAGGTCCAATATAAAAGAAAAAAACCAGAAAAACATTTGGTTAGTAAGATCCTTGTGTCTGGAAATGATTGATTCTAGGATGCACCTCATGCTAGCCTGAGGGCTCATATTCATGATCATGTCCCTCAAATCCCACTAGTGTTCCTAACATATACCAAGCACATAACAAACATTTATTCAGTGACTGATAATATGTCAAAAGACTTTGATTGAGCATTCTGTCAAGGATCAACTTCCAAAAGACAACCAGAAATACCTGTTAATCAAGCAAGTCTAAGTTTTTCAAATTTACTGTAGTAAAGTAAAACACTTTGACAGAGGATTAGCAATGTCTCAAAGTAGGGAAATAAAGAAAGGAGATTTATAGCTTTTAGGGACCTGGTAAGGATTATTTTAAGGCAGATCTTGCAACGTGGGAGAACTGGTTGGGAGTGGGCAGAGTTTATAACATAGTAGCTTTCTATTGGTAGGCACAGTGAGGCATAGTGCTTAAAATGGTTATTGATAAGCAAGCTGATAGACATGAAGAGAAAGCCTCTTAGTTTATCTATAGTTTTATCTTTGAGGATCAAGAGTTTCTTGGTGCAAGAGCTAAGATACTTCCCCTTGGTATTAGTATAATTTATGATAGGGCAAGAAAATATTTCTGTCCCAGTATTGTTTAATACAGGGTTAGGAAATAATGTTGGTTTTAGTTGTCAATTAAAAAATAAGTGAAGAGTAAAGAAACCTTCATAGAACCACATAATGAGAAAAATTATCTTAATGAGATAGTGGCATCCTGCCCCATTGCAAAATTTACTATCTCAATGCAAAGAATTCAGCTGTATTATGCTTAGTTTTTCTTTACTCCATGTTTATTCTATGTCTTCCTGAAAGTAAGCGAGTGGACTGACAGAGCAATCAGACCTTTTCTGGGGTAGTCAATACATTCTGTCACTTTTACTTAAATATTTTTGGCACTGAAGAGTTTTTGCATTGGCACATCTGCCTAACTTATTTTTCTATACTCCATGGGGGAGACAGTAAGCAGGAAGAGAAGACTTCACATTTTGTATCTTTCTGCTAATTAATATTTCTGGCATTTCGAATTTGGCACTTCACCTTGTATAGGTAAGACTTTCATGTTTTGAGTTAATTATTTCAGGTTTTGATTGGGAGATCAACTCTCTCTTTGGTTACATTACCCACCATGCACATTCTAGTTTTGTGGTCCTTCTCCTTTGTTTCATTAGCCCATGGAATCCTACCTTGCAGGAAATTCATGGAAATCTCTGTTCTTCCATTCTCTCTATTGTTGTGGGTTTCTATATTTTTCCCATTCCGTTATTGCCATTTAATGGGGTCTTAGAAGGAAGAACAGAAAATAGGGTATATTTGGTCTGCCATCTTGACTGAAATATTTTTGTTTAATTTTGGGTGTTATATTCGTCTTCAGGTGGTTGTTAAGCAATGAGACCTGTCCCGTACTAACATATTATATGTATTAATGAAAAGTAATGCAAAATGGTGAAAAATAAATCTAGATTGGAAGTGTTGAGTTTTAGTTCCAGTTTTGAAGATTCTACCTATAGGGATTCAAATAAGTCACTTAATGTTTTTTATTTCAGTACCTCCATCTGTGAAACAGTCAGGTTATTCCACATGCCCTTCTGTGATCTTTGCAATGTTAATATTCTGATTCTATTTCATCCCAAGACAGGGGATCTAAATAAACTACATATGAGTACAGAACAATCTGATTATTTGAGTACAGATTTTAGGACCATTAAATCTCAAATCGTAACTTTGGGGTCTTAAATCTCAGGTCTAGGTCTAGTCGATATATATACACATATATATATACACATACGCACATATATATATATATATAGAGAGAGAGAGAGAGAGACTCTTTTCCCTCCTGATACCAAATATGTGATTTTTTTTTTTATCAACCTCTCTTTCTCAACTCTCTGGCACCAAGTAGGTTTCCTACAACTCAATTGAATTTTAACACTAACTACCCAGAGTTAAAAGTGGGTAGTTAACTACTGAGGAAAATGCTATACTTAATATTATGGTTTAATAAAAAGGATACAGGTGAACAGTCAGTTGGAGAGGTACATAGGTTGAGGTCCAGAATGGTCTTGAACACAGGAGTCTCTGTCCCCATGGAGTTGGGGTGTACCACCTTCCAAGCATGTGGATGTTTTCACCAACCCAGAAGCTCCCCAAACCCTGTCATTTAGGGTTTTTAATGGAGGTTTCATTACGTAGGCATGGTTGTAGCCATTGGTGATTGACTCAATCTCCAGTCACTTTCTTACCCTCGCAGTGAGAAGGGTGGTACTGAAAGTTCCAAGCTTCTACTCAAGGCTTGGTGTTTCTGGCAAACAGCACTCATATTTCAGCTATCTAGGGTCCCACTAAGAGTTGTCTCATTAAAAGAAAAACACTCCTATCACCTTTATCACTCAAGAAATTCCGAGAGTTTTAAGAGTTCTGTTCCAGGAGCTAGGGGCAAAGATCAAATAGTTTTATTAGTATAGTGTGTGTGTCTGTCTGTGTGTGTGATTGAAATTTAATGCATATTTCTTTCCTATTTTAAAAATTGGTAGAAATGTCTCTTTTTACTTAAAAGTCTTGGATTTTGATTTGTTTCTTTATTAAAGAAACTTTTACAGGAAACTGATTAGACTACATAAACAATATCTAGAATTTTACACACATACTGAATTGATTTCATCAGGGACAAAACTACTCCCTTGTGGTGTATGACATACTTTGAAAAGCTATATTGACTCTTTATGTCACCAGGGTACCATTTAGCAAATTGCAACTTCAATGGATTATTAACTTTTTGCATAATATATTTCAATTAAAATGAAATTGGATCTCAATGTAATAAAATAGTTGATGCTGAGTTTAGTCTATAAGCAGAAAAGTAAGCATTGGCAATGTTGCTTAAAGACATTTTACCTACAGGAAACCAAATCAGTTTGGAAGTGAGCTCTCTTATATTTGACTACAGGCAACCACACATAGAATGAATGGATACACATTTTAACTTCTCATCTTTCTCAGGACTTTTCCAGATCTTATCTCCAAAAAGGAGAGCTTTACAGCTCATTGAAATACTACAAAAAATAACTTTTAAAAATTAACCTTGAAAGATGTCAGTATTTACTTCCCCTCACATCATTATTTTAAGTTAGAATTCTTCAAACCTAACATACTTATAGAACCAGATTGTCTCAGTATACATAAACTACAACCTATTGAGGAATGAATTCATTAAACTGTGCCTCTTTTGGTACAATGAAAGTTCCATATAGTGCTAGCTTAGGGTAAATACTTGATGGAGTATTTCTCTTTCTCTCTTAAGATCTTTCAACTTTATCTTCTACTCCTATATCCATGCTTCTAATTTAAATAGGCTAACCTAGTACTTACTTATTCTGGCCAAATTACATGTTTGGTGATACCTATTTCTCACATATTCTGGTCTTTTATTCCCATCCTTTTAAAATATCTATCCTAGGTTCTGTCTTAAAACAAAATCTTGATAGTAGGACTATTTCTAAATTTTTAAATATAATATTTTCTCTGTCTCTTCCTTTCTCTTTCTGTATGAAAGAAAGATATATAAAATATAACTGAAATTATTACTTTCAAGTTACTACATCAATTGACCATCATGGGCATGTCATAATCTTTCTCATCTCATATAGTAAAATGAATTAGTTTATAAAATATAATGAATTTGAAAAAATTCAAGCTGGTTTAATGTAACTACTGGGTAAAAAAGGCCTTTAAGGTTTTAGGTACTAGCTGACCCTCTGTAGCTAGAATCTCCTGTGCCCTGGCTCTTCCAATGCAAGGCAGATCATACGTGTTACATAACTGAGCCAAAGATGGCCGCGGTGTATCATTTATTTCTATATTGCAGACTAAGGCCCACTAGCTCAAAAGCCCCCTGGAACCAAAACTCAAATATTTATACATTACGGTTATTTTTTAAACAAGCAGATTTTTGGCCACTTAAAGCCTGCCTGCTTTGCATACCCATGAAACCTCATCCAACACCTGCCAGCCATAGATTAGGTAAGTCTTTTGTTTAAAAGGTCCCAAGCTGCTGCTACCCTTTGGACCTCTCTGACCTAGAGACTCCTCACGGCTCAATGACATATCCTAGGTGTGTAAGCTCCCTCTTGGAAACCCCTTTCCTGGGCAAGTTCCCATGCTTTCATCACCTTTTGAGTATTGACCTGTGCCAGTAGCCTCTGGATAGTCTTATTTTGTAAGGGACTTCTTCTGAATGCAAACCTATCAAAGTATTACCCAGTATAACTTGCATGTGTTACTGCCACTTTGTAGTCATACCTTTTTCTTTGATCAGCCTCCAAATTCCTAGTGCCTCCTACAATATGAGACAGAGCATACTTACCACACAGATAATACTTTTGCTTTATACTTAATATTAGATGGTACAAGGGAAGTAGTTTTATTATGTTTATCTTGTTTTGAAAGCAGATTGAAAAATAGTTAAATATAGAATATCTTTAAGCAAACCAAACATTGTCTTTTTTCTCCATCATTTTAGTTTGTCCTACTTTCCTTATATTCTCCTATTGTGCAAAAATGTTTTATGCATCTTCTATGTGAGTGGTACTATACTAAGAGCCATAGGGTATTCACAGATGAAAAACACAGAACTCATGTTTCTCACATTGTTAGTATAAGTTATTTATAAATCTTTTATTTACAAGAGATATGAGAGGTTCATATTTTCTTTTATTCAAATAGACATGATATAATGGTTCTAAATAATCTTTTTTATTTGTAACAGTGGCCTTATAAAATCTTAAAGCTTGCATTGTTTGGAAAAACATCTACCAAAGAGAATGAAAAATGCCCATGTATATAAATTTATAAATTTATAAAGATCAACAGTTTTGGATCTTGAAAAAGATTTGAAATTTATATTATTTCAGAAGAAAAATAGGACAAAATGGAGAACAACAAATAAAAATCCATTAAACAATAATTCAATTTGGGTTTACTTCTCCACTTAGATTAATTTATATATTAATATATTATGTTCTCTATATATAGATGAGCACACTGGCATTTGTTTTTGCAAGTTGAAAACCTCCACTTTCTGAAATTTTGTTTCAGCTTTAGCAACTTTTATTGAGTGTCTCCCACCTGCAAGGAAGAGTTCTAAGAAATAGCTTACTGTTCAAACAGAGCGATAACTGCTTCAAAAAGGTCTCCAAAGGAAAAAAAAAACATTTAATAGCAGAATTGTTTCCAAATGTGTTAAATAAAATTTATGAATGTACCTAAACCATCAATTGCCCTCTTCCTTATTGAAAATACCAAGCAACTGCTGCCTCACTAACCTCTGACATGTCATTGTCCTTCAAAACTCTATATTCCAGCAATCCAAATTTTACTCATCCATTAAAAAACCCAATTCACATATTATACCTGTGATGAAGACTTTCCTTGAAAACATTCAGGCACATATTGATTTTTTTCATGTCTGTATTTTTATGGTACTTATTGTTTACAAGTCTCCTCATCACATGTATTTTCTGTAAGTATTACTATTCTACATGTAAATATCATGTTTTTCATCCTCTGAAAACAGGGTCTGAATTTTGTTCATCTTTGTAATAATTGTGCCCAGACCATAGATATTACTCTTTAAATGTCCTTGTGAAATTGTTTTATATCTGGAATGCAGAAGAAAATATTTTGCATCTCCAAAATACCTAACATACTGTTCCACTTTATTATTAAATTATAATCTAATCTTCACTCTCACAAACTTCCTATCTAATTTCAGGTAAATGATAGTCTCCCTATGGTTTTAGTTTTCTCAGATTTAATGCAAGCTGATGCAGTTGATTAGAAGAACTTTACATATTTCTTTATCTTTACTTATGATTTTATAAGTTAAGAGCTGTCAAATGAATAAATTAGTTTATTGAATTAAAATGTCTACCTAAAGAATCCATGAAGAGTTACAAATAAAGTCCTCCTATATCAGCATAGAGAAGTTCTTGTGTTATAACACAGGAGAAAACAAAAACACTTTGGTTTCAATGCAATATTGAACTACATAGTCTTAGTAAGGCTTATCTGATCAAAAGAATATATGGGGTATGCAAAATTCCATTAACTATGCTAATTCTTAATGATTGTATCCATTTTTGAAGAAGAAAATTTGTTTTTTTCGTTTTTCTTTATTTGAGACTGAGTCTCACTCTGTTGCCCAGGCTAGAGTGCAGATACGTCATCATAGCTCATTGCAACTTCAAACTCCTGAGCTAAAATGATCCTCCTGCCTCGGCCTCCTGATAAGTTGGAACTATAGGCACATGCCACCATGCCCAGCTAATTTTTTGTATTTTTAGTGGAGATGGGGTCTCGCTCTTGCTCAGGCTGGTCTTAAATTCCTGATCTCAAATGATGCTTCTGCCTGTGCCTCCCAAAGTACTAGGATTACAGGCTTGAGCCACCCTGCCTGGCCTGAAGGAGTAAAAATATTAACTTCACTGTTTTTGAAATAAATATGGCAAGTTGCTAAATCATACTTATTCTTTGACACACAGTAAGCATAGTTTTCTTTGTAACATTCCTTTGAAAATTGAATCTAGTGAATTAGAGGCTATTGAATTAGAGGCTAGTCACAAAGTTAATTTACCTGATAATACCATACTATCACTTTCTCATATTTACTTTAATATAGATTACAGATGGAATGACTAAAATATTCCTCAAAAATGATTGATTGTTATGCAGAAAAAAATGTTCAAACCCCAAACAAAAAACTGGAAATGAAAATAGTCTCTGTCATATTATACTAACATATGGCCATGTAAAATATCAGGCTTTTCCTATTATATCAAGGGACCCAATAGTTTTAGGTAAATTTATGTCATGAAATTTAGTCAGTAAATAAAT
Organism: Cheirogaleus medius; assembly: GCA_008086735.1. Classification (NCBI taxonomy): domain Eukaryota; kingdom Metazoa; phylum Chordata; class Mammalia; order Primates; family Cheirogaleidae; genus Cheirogaleus; species Cheirogaleus medius. The sequence goes on from VBSM01001483.1 coordinate 14,613,393, forward strand.
GTTGTATATAAGCTCTGTGGCATTTTTTTTCTTGTGAGGTAATGGCTCCATAAATTATTGTATAAGTTACATTTTTTTCTTTCAGAGTACTCAGCATAATTAGGAGATAAAATATGTGAAACCTTAATTGGTCTTCCCTGATGTTGCCCAGGAGAAACATTTTTCATTATTAATTTTTAAAATGTAGTATATGAAACATACTGTGAAAACAACATCCAAGATGTTCCCCACCCGGGACCCACTTTCTTGGTATTTATGCCCTTGTGTAGTTCCCTCTTATGTTGACTAGGTGTTTGTGTGGGACTTCCAAGGCTGGGTCATAAAAGGCATTGTGGTTTCCACCTTGCTTTCTCTTAGATCACTTCTTCTGGCAGAAGCCAACTAACACGTGGTGAGAAAACTTAAACAGACCATGGATGGGTGCAATGGGGAAAAACTAAGGCCTCCTGCCAATCGCTAGCACTAGCTATGAGAATGAGGCACCTTGGAAATAAATTTTCCATCTGTAGTCAATTCTTAAGATGATAGCAGCTTTGGCCGACATCTGATTAAACCTCTTGAAAGACCCTGAGCCAGATCCATCTTACTAAGCTGCTCCTGAGTTTCTGACCCACTAAGGTTTGGGATAATGTGCAACAATAGATAAACAATAGACATGGAAAAGAATATATGTATCATATATGTTATTATAAAGCATGATAAAATAAACACCAGTGACACCTCCCCCCAAATTTATGAAATAAAACATTATCAAAAGGTTGTGTCAATCTCTACTTGTTTATCCGTGTGTTAGCAAAGCACTTTTTAATTACTAGACATTAATATTAAGTCTTGTTTTCTGAGAGAATTGGTGCCCCCTCTCACCTTTTTTCTTTCTTTTTTAGGAGTGCCTTGGCTAGTCCCTTTGCCATTTCCTGTAAGTTTTATTTTCAATTAGCACAAGATCAGGAATCTCAGGATCCATGAAAAATACTATTTGGATATTTGTTGGAATTACATTTTGGACATTTTGGACAATTGAATATTTTATATAGAATCCTCTTAACCATTAACTTAATTTGTTGAAGTCTTTCAATACATTTTTATAGCATTCTTCATATACATTTCATAAATCTTTTCTTGGGTTTATTCTTAGGTACCTTACATAGACAAAGAAGCTGCTCTTCACTATATTATTTTATCAAGACTTAATTCTTAAATTTCATTGGCTTATTTACCCCAGAAATAAGAAGATAATTATTATTTAATTTTTAGAAAAATAGAAGGATTCTTCTTCTTATTATTATTTTTATTATTACTCAACTCATTTAGATTTTACTTAAAGTAATTAAGTTTGGTAATATTAGGAATCAAACCAACTCTTGCAAAAAGATCATAATGATCAGTAAAAAAATCACTTATTCAACATTATATTTTCTTAACCAAAACATATTTCATGTGACTCGTGCTTTTGTTTTCTAGGCGAAGTAAAAATAATGTAGTATCTGACATTCCCCATACATTGCCAAACACTATGATAAAAATGTAGTAATAAAATTACGTAGGTTAAATCAGAAGGAATCAGCTAAAGTACTATGTAAACCAAAAATAAGAAAACATCATTTCAGTGATTGTGTTTATATGCTTTATTATTCATTTTATTGTTATATTCAGTTATTTACTACTGAAAACAGAGATAAATTGTATACTGTCCAGTCAACTTATTGAATATTACCTATAGAATTTGTATGTACCTGTATTTTGCATAAGAAAAAACATGTTATTTATGTAGCAATTACTCTGTGCAATGTTAATAGTACTCAACCTTAAGTCCAATTCAATTTTCAGACCAACGATAAGTCTTTGAATCAGAGCACACATGGAACATTATCTCATAATTCTTAAGTTTTTAATCAAAGATTTTTTTTTTTTTTTTTTTTTTTTAGAGACGGGGTCTCGCTCTTGGTCAGGCTGGTTTCGAACTCCTGACCTTGAGCTATCCACCCGCCTCGGCCTCCCAGAGTGCTAGGATTACAGGCGTGAGCCACCGCGCCCGGCTTAATCAAAGATTTTTTTAACAATATGAAATTGATGAGAAGCTAAAAGAAATTCTTAAAACAAACTAGCTATGATACCTGAACACAAGATTCAAGTTTCTCATCTTTCAGAAACAGCTTCACAAATGGCTTGGAAACCAGCCTGTGGTAAATTTAATAAACCATATTGCCTCCCATTCTTGAAGCCAACCATTCTTGAGAAAAATCTAGCAGTACTTGTCATTGAACATCACAATAAAGGCTGAACTTGTTCTAGTTCTAGATCAGTGTTCTGTCTTGGACTGGTCAATAGTTATTTCCTTCTCAGAATCTTTATTTGTAAATTCAAGCAAGTGTGTTTGAGCACCATCTTCTCTTTCAGCTCTGCAATCTTTTCTAGTAGAAAGGTCCTTTGTGAATCTGCATCTTAGATGCATTTACTATGGCCTTTGTTTTTAAGAAGTGGCACACCTGATGTAAGGCAAAATCAATCTCACAAACATCCAGGGAAGCATGAGTAGAAAAAGATGAAAACCATGTGAATTCCACTGGAATTACATGGAGTAAAATGTTGTAGGTTCCACCTCTTATTGAATCTTCAATGTCCAATGAATGGGTATTTTCAAAGTGATGTTGTCTGTGACTCCTCTTGGGCTGCAGCCAGAATCTTGTCTCCTCAGCCCCTAGCCCCATGCAATCCAATGGTTAGGACCCTCTCAACATGTGCTTGTCCTAATCTATGGAAGCATTTCATTTAACAAAAAAAGTATTTCAATTACTTTCTTAACTCCACCACCACAAAAATCACCCCGTAGCAACTTGGCATAGTGTAGAAAATAGCCATGTGTTATCTGAAAATGTACTTTTTAATATTTCTGCTTATTTTTGACTTTTGCAGAGGTAGAAGCGTGAAACTGAATGCTGTCTCAGTGTTGGAGTGTCCAACTGAGAAAAGCCTTTTGTGATTCGAAATATTTCCCTATCTCTGGAAAGTATTACTAAGTTAGATTATATAGTCTCCAAAATTAATGAAGCTTTATTTTAATGGGTTTATGGAGATTTAGAAGTGCTTCTCTATAACTAACTATCCCAAAGATTCACAGAAAACAAAGTAATTGAGACTTTAAGTGTATCAGTCTTTTAAAAGAAAAATAAACTTTTTTAAAAAAAATGGAAACTGTGAACATGTTTATATAAGAAACAAAGGTCATGTATTCAAGGTGAAGTTTCACATAAATTATACTGGTTTGAGAACAGCTATGACTTTCCCTAATTTTTGTAAGTGTTAAGTATAATACAAGCAATGCACTTTATTTTTTATTACATTTAGATTTTTTTCCCATGAAGAGACTAGTATTCTGAGCTTCCTAAACTTTTTATATCAATTTATTGATCAAATAAGCAAATGTGTTTCCATGTACTGCTTAGGATTGAGAAAAATGTGTTTATAATTCTAACAAAGGTTTTATGTCAAAAGTAATTGTTATATTTTGTCCTACAGATGTCTATACATAATTGCCAAGATCCTTTGCTCACTTGAAGGTGTATGTGTTTATATAAGTGGTGGTTAACCATACTGTATGGACTCATGAGCTTTGCTCATCTGCTAATTATTTTGTATGATAATAGGATTATCATTTACCCATCTCCACGTTGTGTGTGTGCATGCATGTGTGTGTGTGTGTATATGAAAAAGAAGTTAGTTAATTTGGTTAAAAGGTATAGTTACTGTTATGTAACTGAAACTCTACTAAGATCAATAATAGCAGAAAAGCACAACTGTGTATGCAAAGTAATAGGATATGTTTTGTTTATCAAAGAAAAAATGAGAGTAGTTTGTAAATTATGGCATCTGTTCCAAAATTTGAAAAAGGACAATTAAAAAAAAAAACCTGGGTAGATACAGAATGTTGTAGAATTTTAGCAGCAAGAAAATTTTGTCTTGGTTTATAACTGCAAATAATGGCGCTGAAGAAAAGCATTGAAATGTATTAACATTTTGACAAATTTTGCTAAATGTTGATGGGCTTATTCGTAAGATAATTTTAAAAGAAAGGAGCTTGTGAATCTTTCATTTGGCTTTCTCTCTATTAAAATGATAATTGATCTTGAAGTTTTTAGTCTTCTCTTAACCAGGAATAGTAAAAAGGTTACTTTGTGTAATCTGCTTAGAGAGCAGAGATTCAGTATCTCACAAGAATAATATTCAGTGCTTTGTGTTGACTTTATTGAGCTCTAGAACAGGATTTAGCAAATGTTTTTCTGTGTGGCCAGATGGTGAATATTTTAGGCCTTGCAGACTATCTGGTCTCTGTCAAAACTACTCTGTGATTGTACTGCAAAAGCACTATAGATAATGTGTAAATAATTAATTATGGTTGTGTTCAATAAAACTTTATTTATGACCATTGAAATTTCATATTATTTTCATGTCACAAAATGTTTTCCCCATTTTAATTTTTTCAAACATTTAAAAATGTAAAAACTATTTTTACCTTTTTAACTGTACCCAAGAACTCATGACTAGGCCTGTGGGCCATGATTTGCTGACCTCTGTGCTAGATTAAAAGAATTAAAGAATATATGGAATCATCCTAAGTGTCCCTCAACTGATATATATATATATATATATATATATATATATATCAGTTATGTGTATATATATAGAATACTAATCAGTCATAAAAATGAATGAAATAATGTCTTTTGTAGCAAGTTGGTTGGAAATGGAGGCCATTATGCTAAATGAAGTAATTCAGGAATAGAAAATCAAATGCCACATGTTATCACTTATAAATGGGAGCTAAGCTATGAGTATGCATGGGTATACAGAGTGGAATAATAGATAATAAAGATTCCAAAGGTGGGTGGGTGAAAGGGGCCTGAAGGATGAAAAGTTAGCCATTAGGTACAATATACACTATTCAGGTGATGGGTACACTAAAAGCCCAGACTTCATCACTATACAATTTATCCATGTAACAAAACTGCATTTGTACCCCCTAAATCTATTGAAATAAGAAAATAAAAAAACAATGGATGTGATTTAAATAACAAGATAAAAATATAAAAGAACAAAGGGTCATTTTTGAAATGGCTAAAATTTCTTAAAACAATGTAAACCTCTTCTATGCTTATTTAAAAATATTATATTGCCACTATGATTAAATAGATAACCAAATATTGTTTTTCAGGTTCCTATCACCATATTTTAATCAGGTACCTACATCTTCTCTGATAACTTGTTTGATTTTTGTCTTCTTAATTTAAGAAAATAATTTTTTTATGTTAAAATATTTATATATTTCATTCTTTAAAAATTACAATTGACTATATTCTCCAGTTAGTACAATTTGCTCTGAGTTTATCAGGATTCATTAGCCACAAAAATGGAACTTTATTTTTTTTATTTTTATTTCAGGATATTATGAGGGTACAAACATTTTGGTTACATTTTATGTCTTTGTCTCACCCAAGCGAGAGTTAGAGGCATGCCCTTCCTTTTAAAAATTAAAATGTCTTTACATCTCAAAGTATCTTTGAGATTTTCTAGTGAGCCCCTTGAAAACCACAAATATTTCTTTTTCACCTTATTAAGAAAAATACTTTAAATATTTAGGTTTATTTGGTCTGCTCCATATTTATTAATTAGCTCAACACTATTATAAAAGATGTATGCAAATAAAATCTAAAAATAAGAGAAATTCATTCTTACCTAGGTTAATTTTTCACATGTAGAATGCTATTAATATAAATATTTAAAAGATTCATATCTCTTGAACATTTTACAGATAGACCTTGGATACTTGTTAATTTGCTCACTGTTCATAATGTTCAGTTCTTACCCTCAGGGAAAATGTATTAAATTCTTATGAAATGGTTAAGTGTTGTACATCCCAATAGCTCCCTTCTATTTTGATATTATTGATTGCCATAACAAATTAACTACAGCCATTTATTCTCATTTACAGGTGAACTTTGAGTTTCTCTGATTCTTACTTAAAGCCTCAAAAGACAGAATTCATGTCTTCAACAAAGGATCACAGTTTGTGTGTCTCAGGGATAGGACTCTATGGAATATTTTAACTATTGATACATCAAAGAATAGACACTTGGCTAAAGATTGTCAAACTGATATTGCTTAGAAATCTTTCCAACTAATACCAAAGGACAAAATCAGGCTTTATAGGACTCTTTATTTCATAATATGACTTCAGGAGAGCAGGCGAAGATCCAGGAGAACAAGAATTAATTACATAGGGGTGAATGAACTAATGAGGAAATTTTAACAGCTGTTATTTGTTTGGAATATTGTTGATGTTTTAATGCTCTGTATACTCATAAGTATCTAAGGAATCACTTTTTCTTACTTCCTGTTCTCTTATTCTCAGGTTATAATATTATGCTTTTATATACTGAAATGAAACATTTTGAAATAGAATCTAATTCTCACTAAAGTATCATAATACAGAAACGAATATTTTACTGAATTTTCTTATTTTTGTCGCAATAATTATTTTCGTTATTTTAGTAAGAATCTATCTCTATTTTACCTCAAATTAGATAAACTGATTGCCCAGTGTTATATCTGGGAAAAAATCATTTTAAGTTAGGTACAGCAACCCCAACTTTGTATAGTTGGAGAACAAAGGCACCAAATGCATACAAAACCCTCAAGGGAAACTGGACTGGTAACTAGCTTGCAGGACTACAGCCTCACAAAGTGATAAGTAAAGTGACTTCCTGGCAGGCCAGGAACCTTAGCATATTTAGGGGGCTTTGAGGTGAAAGGAATTTATTAAATCTATGGGTACCAGAGTGAAATCTGGGGGAGAGATTGTCTCGGCCTTGACATCCTAGCCTCCACATGAAGAAAAATTTATAGAGTCTTTTAAATAGGTGAACCCTGAAACCTTTGGTAACATTTACAGACAAAATATTTTTGCCTCATAATTTCAAAATACTACATGATCAAGGAAGCTTATATGGTAAACACCTCTTTGCATCTGTGAAAATAACCAGGCTAAATTATAATGAGGCCAACATTTTTCTGTTCAATATTTGAAGATTATTTATGACCAACACATAGGGATTATGAAGAAAATTATTAAACTGAAAGAAAAAAGACAAAAAAGGTAGGTGACATGTATTTTCAATGTAATTCTTTCTTTTACTTTTTTGTTGATTTGTATAGTACATGTGTAGATTTGTTACATGAATATATTGAATACTGCTGAAGTCTGGGATTTTTCTGTAACCCTCACCCAATTAGTATACATAGCACCAATTACATAATTTTTCATCCTATTCCCCTCTCTCACCCTTCCAAGTCACCAATGTCTATTATTCCACTATGGTCATGTGTACTCATTATTTTGCTCCCATTGATAAGAGAAAATCCAGTGTTTGACTTTCTGTTTCTGTGTTATTTCACTAAGATAATGGTCTCCAGTTTCACCCATGTTGCCTGAAAAGACATGATTTAATTCTTTTTTATGGCTGAGTAATATTCCATGGCATGTGTGTGTGCATGTATACATATATATCACATGTTCTTTATCCATGTCTTTGCTATTATCAATAGTGCTGTGATAAATATATAAGTACATGTATCTTTTTGATAATCATAATTTCTTTTCCTTTGGGTAGATATCCAGTAGTGGAATTGCTGGATCAAATAGATCTAGTTTTGGTTCTTTGAGCAATCTCTATACTGTTCTCCATAGAGGTGGTACAGATTTAAATTATCACCATCATTGCCAATATAATATTGATTTTCGTTTTTATAATAATGGATGTTCTAACTACAGCAAGATGATATGTTATTGTGATTTTAATTTGCATTTCCCTGATGATTAGTGATGTTGAGAATTTTTCAAGTTTGTTTGCTAATTGTATATCTTCTTTTGAAAAATGTCTGTACATGTCACTTGCCCACTTTGTAATGGGGTTCATTTTGTTTTCTTGTTGAGTTCCTCGTAGATTCTGGATATTAGTCCTCTGACATATGCATAGTTTGCAAATATTTTCTCACATTCTATAGGTTTTCTATTTGCCCTGTTGATTACTTATTTTATTGTACAGAAGCTTTTTAGTTTAATTCAGTTCATTTGTTTATTTTCATTTTTGTTGCATTAGCTTTTGCAGTGTTAGTTATAAATTCTTTGCCTAGACCAATGTTGAAGAGAGTTTCTCCTAGGTTTTCTGTTAGAAATTGTATAGATTCAAGTCTTACATTTAAGTCTTTAACTCATCTCGAGTTAATTATTGTATATGGTGAGAGCTAGAGATCCAGGTTTATTCTTATGTATATGGTTATGCAACTTACCAGCACCATTTATTGGATAGGGTATCCTGTACCCAGTTTTTGTCTGCTTTGTTGAAGATCAGTTGGTGTAGGTAAGGCACTTTGTTTCTCTGTTCTCTATTATGTTCCATTGATCTATGTGTCTATTTTTATACCATTGTCATACTGTTTTGGTTACTGTAGACTTGTTGTATAATTTGAAGTCAGATATATGTGATGTTTCCAACTTTGCTCTTTTTGCCTAGGATTGCTTTGGCTATTCAGGCTGTTTTTTTCTTCCATATGAATTTTAGGATTGCTTTTTCTAATTCCATGAAAAATGGCATTGGCATTTTGATAAGAATTGCGCTGAATCCATAGATTGCATTGGGCAGTATGGTCATTTTAACAATATTGATTTTTCTGATCCATGAGCATGGGATGTTTTTCCATTTGTTTCTGATATCTACAATTTCTTTCATTGATGTTTTGTAGTTTTCCTTGTAGAGATCTTTCACCTCCTTGGTTAAGTATATTCCTAGGTTATTTATTTATTTATTTTGTAGCTATTGTAAATGGGATTGGCTTCTCGATTTGATTCTTAGGTTGGTCACTATTGGTGTATAGAAATACTACTGATTTCTGTATGTTGATTTTGTATCTTGAGACTTTACTGAATCCTTTTATTAAATCTAATAGTCTTTTGGAGAAATTTTTAGGATTTTCTAGATATAAGATCATATATCATCAGCAAATAGAGATAATTTGACTTCCTCTTTTCCAATTTGAATGCCCTTTATTTCTTTCTCTTGCCTGATTACTCTGACTAGGACTAGGCTGAATAGAAGTGGTGACAGTGGGAATCCTTGTCTTATTCTGGTTCTTCGTGAGAATGCTTTCAACTTTTCCCCATCCAATGTGATGATGACTGAGTGTTTGTCACATGTGGCTTTAGTTATTTTTAGGGATTTCCCTGTATTCCTAGTTTGTTAAGTGTTTTTATCATGAAGGGACGCTGAACGTTTTCAAATGCTTTCTCTGCGTCTATTGAGATGATCATTTGTTTTTTGTTTTCCCTTCTGTTTATGTGCTGCATCACATTTATTGCTTTGTGTATGTTGAACCATCCTTGCATTCCTAGAATAAAACTCACTTGATCATGGTGCATTATCTTTTTGATGTGCGGTTGGATTTGGTTTGCTAGTATTTTGTTGAGGATTTTTGCATCTAGTTTATCGGGGATATTGGTCTGCAGTTTTCATTCTTTGTTTCATCCTTTTCTGACTTTGGTTTCAAGATGATGTTGATTTGTAGAATGAATTAGGAAGGATTGCCTTCTTCTTGATCTTTTGGAACAGTGTCAGTAGGATTGGTACCAGTTCTCTTTTGTATGTCTGGTAGAATTCACCTGTGAATCTGTCTAGTCCTGAACTTTTTTTTTTTTTGATTGGGAGATTTTTTTATTACTTATTAAATATCACTGCTCCTTATTGGTCTGCAATGTATTTCTATTCCTACCTTATTTATGCTTGAGAAGTTGTATGTTTTCAGAAATCTATCCACTTCCTCTAGGTTTTCTAGTTTATAGGCATAGAGATGTTTATAGTAGTCTCAGATTATCTTTTGTATTTCTGTGGTATCAGTTGTAATGTCTCCTTTTTCATTTCTCATTGATGTTATTTGAATCCCATCCCTTATTTTCTTGGTTAATCTAGCTAGTTGTCTATGAATTTTGTTTATCTTTTCAAAAAACAAACTTACTGTTTCATTGATTCTTCATATTTTTTGGGGGGGTTCAATTTCATTTATTTCTGTTCTGATCTTTGTTGTTTCTTGTCTTCAGCTAGTTTTGGGTTTTATTTGTTCTTGTTTTTCTAGTTCACTGAGGTGCTACATTAGGATGTTAATTTGTGAGCTTTCTATCTTTTTGATGTAAGAATTTAGCACTGCTTTTTCTGTATACCAGAGGTTTTGATATGTTGTGTAACTATTTTATCTATTTCAAATTATTTTTGATTTCCATCTTGATTTCATAATTGACCCAAAGATTATTCAAGGGCAGGTTAATTTCTATGCATTTGTATAGTTTTGAAAGTTCTTTTTAGAATTGATTTCTAGTTTTATTTCACTGTGATGTGAGAAGATACTTGATATCATTTTTTTAAGTTTATTGAGGCTTGGTTTATGGCCTAACATCTGGTCTATCTTTGATATTGCTTAATGTACTAAGGAGAAGAATAAATATTCTGTTGTTGCATAGCATGTTCTGTAAATATCTGTTTGGTCCATTCTAGAGTCCAATTTAAATCCAATGTTTCTTTTTTTATTTTCTGCCTTGATAATCTGTCTAGTGCTGTCAGTGGGATAGTGACATTCCGGCTACTATTGTAATGTTGTCTATCTCTTTTCTAAAGTCTAGTAGTATTTATTTTGTGAATCTGGGTGCTCCTGTGTCAGATGCATATATATTGAGAATTTTTTTTCATTTCAGCATATTATAGGGGTACAAATGTTAAGGTTACATATAATGCCCTTGCCCCCCCCTCGAGTCAAAGTTCAAGCGTGACCATCCCCCAGACGGTACACATCTCACTCATTATGTATGTATATACCTGTCCCTTCCTCCCCCCTCCTACCTGCCCAACACCTGATAAATGTTATTCCTATATGTCCACTTAGGTGTTGATCCGTTAATACCAATTTGCTGGTGAGTACATGTGGTGCTTGTTTTTCCATTCTTGAGATACTTCACTTAGTAGAATGGGTTCCAGCTCTATCCAGGAATATACAAGAGGTGCTATATCACCATTGTTTCTTAGAGCTGAATTGTACTTCATGGTATACATATACCACATTTTATTAATTCACTCATGTATTGATGGGCACTTGGGTTGTTTCCACAACTTTGTAATTGTGAATTGTGCTGCTATAAACATTCGAGTGCAGGTATCTTTTTTGTAGAGTGTCATTTGTTCTTTTGGGTAGATGCCCAGTAGTGGGATTGCTCTTGTTTAATTGACCCTGTTATCATTATATAATGACCTTCTTTGTCTTTTTTTTCTGTTTTTGGTTTAATGTCTGTTTTATCTGATATAAGTATAGGTATAAATATATTGTGGATTTGGATACTTTACATAGTCACATATTTCTTGAAGGCATTGTTCAGTTTTTAATCCCTTTTTCTTTATTTTTGTGACTAGGTTAATTTGAAAGACTTGTCTTTGAGCTTGGAAATACTTTCTTTTGCTTTGTCTAATCTATTGTTAAAACTTTCCACTGTATTTTGTAATTTCCTAAATGAAATTCTCATTTTCAAAAGTTCTATTTGTTTTTTCTTTAAATATCTATCTCTTTAGAAAAATTTGCATTCATATCCTGAATTGTTTTTCTGATTTCTTTTTGTTGATTGCCAACTTTCTCTTGGATTTTGTTGAGCATTTTTATAGTCAATATTTTGAAGTCTTTACTTAGTATTTCTAATAATTCATTTTGGTTTACATCCATTGCTAGAGAGATAGTGTGATCCTCTGTTTTTTGTGGGTTTTTTCATATTTGCAGAATTGTTTCTTTGCTTCCTTCTCATCTGGATAGACTATTTCTTATCATTATTTCTGAGTTTATTTTCAATTGTATGCATTTTCCCCCCTTGAGGATATGACTAATAATTTATATTGTTTATGATTGCCTGGCTTCAGTTCTGGGTGCTTTCAGTGGCAAAGACTCTGTATGTGTTCCTTAGTTACAGATAAGTTTGTGTGGTTGGTTTCTCGGGTGCTGGTTTTAGTAGCGATGTACTGGCCAATGTGAGCAGGTTCATTGCCTCCTGCAGGGCTGGAATGGCAGTGGTTTCATGAAGCTTATCTTGGTCTCTAGTGGTGTGTACTTTTTCAGTACTTTTTTCACTGGGATGAGCAGCTTAGCTTGCAGGCCAGTAGGTGGTGCCCACAGGTAAGAATTGGCTGTAGCAGAAGCAAATGGGTATATGTAATACCCTGATGGCATGCATAAGCCAGCCTTACTTGGGGTTTAATGGGGGAAGCTTCCAGTGAAAGGCACTGATATCTCCACTGAAGGGTGAATGGAGTCATCTAGCTCTACTACCAGGCCAGCAGGAAAATGATCTGCCTCCCTGTCATACCCCTGTGCAAGTGCTCAGGATATTCAGCTCTGACAGATAGTACTGACTATCTGCAGGACTGCTTCCACTCCATATAAAGAGAGGGAGGGACCCGACCCCACGTCCAAGCCTGAGCCTGGAGGGCACACCTCCTGTGGGCATGCAGTCACCTCAAAATGCCCTAGAAAGTCTATCCACAGGTGCATACATGCCAAGCTCCTGCAGGAGAAGCCCTGGCTGTGTCCACACCAGTGGGTGAGAGGGAGGAGAAGTCCTCCTCTCTATGTCCCTTCACAAGCACCAGGACTGCTTGGCCATTGGGGTGGAACCACAGTCCTCCCCGCAGAGCCCAACGAATCACCCCATCTCTGCTGAAAGATGTACAGTCCTTCTCTGCCCACAAACAGGAAGCTCTGAGACACAGAAAAGCCTGTGCTCTGGATCCCTTTGTCCTATGAGGTCCTCCCTTGATGCAGTGCACTCCCCCTTCCCTTAGGAATGGCTTCAGGGTATCCTGCTGCTCCTCTAGATCTAACCACCCTGTGTGTCTGCTGTAATCCAAGTGGGTGTTGGGGAATGTCTGCATGGGATCTGGTGATGTGAAGACACAAGGGTTGAAGGTCCTGGGCAGTACAAAATCCCACAACAGTGTGCGCCCAGTATGGCACCCGCCACCATAGCTTGGGTACAGGGGGAAATTGAGGGATCCTGCGCAACCTGGGCAGCCCAGTGTAATGCTCTCGAGAAGTTTTTAAATTTCAGCCCACTCCAGTACTTGGGCTCACAAAGGCAGAGAAGCTCTCTTTAATTTTGTAGACCAGCAGTCTTTGGCAAAGGCTAGAGCAGTCTAAAACACCCCACCTACTCTTTCTTCAGGATACTAAGTCCCTCAGGGTTCAATCTCTGCTAGCTTCTTGTTTCTTTCTTTTTGTATGTCATAGCTTCTTCCCCCAAGCTCTCCAATAGGCTCCAGCACTCTCCTTTTAATACTCCACTTGAGCTATGATTATTCGCCTGTAATTTTGGTTCTGCCTTCAGAGGAGAATTGATCCCTGAGGTCTCTAGTCAGTCATTGTGGGGGGAAAGAAACAACTTCAATGTTATTCTGAGACATTAGACATTTTTTAACAAATATCTGAGTTCTGATCAAGTAAGTAGCAAATAGCAAAGTCCAACATAGGTACATTTCCCTAAAAAATTATATAATACTTGGGTGGGCTTGTTAAACAATGTCCAACCTGCAATTTTCTATCTGATAGAAAAAAATAATCCTGGTAGTTATGGTTTTATTGCTCCATAGGACAATAATGAGTTTGTACCTAACCTAGCCATCATGCTCTAAATTTTTTAGATGGTTTTCCTGATAAACTATATAAACCTCTGTTCATCAATGCTTTTGGTGTCAGTTTTTACCATCTTAGTGGTTCCCTCATTAATTCATGAGCTAAACAAGATCTTTAATATATGTTCATTTTATATTTGCATAAGTCATGTTTTTAAGTTTTTAAAGATTATACTTTGACCTGTATAAGATATTCATGTTTATATAATAGAAGTTTGGGTTCTTATATTCATGTGGGTAATCAAATAAAGTTTCACTATCATACAATGGAAAATAATGCTAAATTTTAGTCTCTTTTTGTCTTGACTTATATTTAAATTTTTTGATGCAGTCTTTGGAATAATTAGATGTATATCCTTGTGTGATTGTAAAGAGGAAGACAGGCATTCCCAACAGACTAAATGGTCTTAATGTCATGAACCATGAATTGTCTATAGAAATAACTGGCCCTATATTCCAATTGCTTTTGGAAATGACAGAATAATAGTAAATCTGCCAAAACCAAAATCGTTTTGGGTAGGTATTGTATTTTCCAAAGGTCATATTGTGAATACTAATGAAGCCAATGCAGTAATTTGTTTAGTTATTTCAATGTGCATTTTGCAGCTGATGCAAATCTGGCAGGGGCCGGCCACTGGGAAATGATGTTGCACAACATAAGAATTTTTTTTCCCCCACAAGAACAATATTTAAATTTTCCTCTGGCCTAGGTGTATCACTAAACAAATCCGCACTAAAAATTTCCCATCTGAAGTACGTATGCCATATTCTGTAATATAGAACTCTGTCATCTTCAGCCATTTTCTAAAGCAGGTAAACTAATTCAAAGGTGTTCGTAAGAAAAATGCTGACCTTCTTATATGGGCAAAATTACATGGAAATGACAAAGTATTTTGGCATCTCATCTGGGTGAGAAGTTCCTTTCCTATATTCATTTGAACACTCATGCTCCCCCCACCCCAATCTACAGTATCCATACATTTCTTCTTAGCACTCTTAAAAATAAACATAATATGTATCTTAACTTTTTATTTGTTTTCTCTTTTCTCTACTAAAGTATAAGCCCCATGAAGTCAGAGATTTTTGCCTGTATTTTTTTCTGCTACAAATTGCCACTTAAAAATATGTGTCTGGTACAAATTAAGTGCTGAGTACATATATGTTAAATGAATTGAATGACGTGAATGAATTAATTAATGGAATTTGTCTATTTAAGACTATTACAATATTGGAAAATTTTAAGCAGGTCAAAGCATCTCTCCTTCAAAGGTTCCTTTTGCTAGATAATAAGGTTCATAAGATCTTTTTGTTTTTATTTTGCTTCAGCAAAATTTAACATTTGATAAATGACAGAAACTATTACCACAGATCATTGTTATATTACCGTCTTACAGATTCAACAATTTGTGATGCTTTTCTTCTTTATATTTTAGTACTTTCCTTGCATGTTTTCATAGGGCCTCCAAAATTCTGTTGTTAGTTAGCTAAGGTGTACGTTATAAATAAATATCATCTATGTCTATGCCATAAAAAATCAATTTTGATAACTCTGAAATGGTTTTTAAAACCATTATTCATATACTTATTTTACCAACACCTTTAAGAAAACAAAATAAGTTTGAAAGAAAAATACTTTATGTACTCTAAATCAGTGAACAACAGCTATGACTTTTGAATAATTAAATAATAACCACAACAATGCTATATACATTTAAGATAGTTATAAGTGATGGGGGTTTCTTTTAGAATATGTACTGTGACTATCTTGGTAAGAGAAGTGAAACATTTTCTCCTATTAAGAAAAAGATAAAGGCATTTAGCATTCAGGGATAGTGAAATATACACAACAATTGAATTCTAATGTCTAGGAAGTTTTGCCTTCTATTAGGTGAGTTCAAATAAAAAATCGCCAGCATGAAAATAAGTAATTAGGTAGTATACTTCACCACCAACAATTCTGATTGATCAAACATATTCTCACAAATTTTAACTAATCAGTGTACAGTTGATTAAGTTAAACAAGAGATCTGACATTGCCTATGAATATATATTTTGTCATCTATGATATGTGTTAGCATTCTAATTGATATCTTGGAGTGTAAATATGAACATAAAATACAGGGTGTCCCAAAAGTATCCATACAAAGGAAAGATTTTACAATGAATATTTTGTAAATAAAAGTACAGATAGCTATAATTTCCCATTTTCCTTATGTATGGTGATTTTTGGGACACCCTGTATTATTGGGGTTAAAATTTAATTGAAAGTATAAGAGAGAAAAAAATTCAAACACTGATAGGTGGTCTACAACATTCCATTTATTTGTGCACAAAAAGATTCTTTGTCAATTAGTCTCTGGAACATATAATTAATTTTCTCCTTAAGAACATTGCAGATATTTAAGAATTTTCACGTTTTGATGGCAGATAATGATTACTAATTTGTTCTCTAACAACTGCAATACGCATTAAATCCTACAAAAAATCTCAAACTGTCAACAACATTGGAAACTAGAAATCTTTAATCTGAAAAGGAAGAATTTCTGTTTACCAAAGCATAAATGAGGTAATGAGGCAAAATGCGGTGTGGACAACATGGATGTGGAGGGAAAAATGGAAGGGACCATAAAGACATCCATCCATCTATCTGTTAAATTGTTTCAGTCCTTTCTTGAAAAAAAGAGGACTGTATCACCTGTCCTCCATAATCTGCCCTATTCATGCCTCTCATTCTATAACCAATTTTATTCTTAGTTGAGAGATTTGTGGGAATAATGTTCTTTGAAGAATGTAATTCTTTATTTACCAACTATGCTAATGAAAGAAATAAAGAGTTACTAAGACTATCCTGAGAAACAGCTCTCCTCATGGGCATATAATTGGGCAGTGAAATCAGTAAGAGTTCCTTCAATCAGAAAATTTACACAAAACAGATATGATAACACAATAATAACAATAAAAACTGTTTAGCACCAGCTATGGGCTAGGCTAATCAGTTATCTCCTTGTTTTGCAAATTAAGGGAATTATTCTTATATCTATGGCATGACTATTAAGGGAAAATTTCACAGAATTAGATCTGATACTGACATAAACAACAATAACAAAACCCCAGTATTTTTCTATTAATAGCAAGATGAACCATATGAACTGAAATCATTTTTAGGAAGCTGATACTCTATTACCGTGTTTCCTTGAAAATAAGACCTACCCATAAAATAAGCCCTAGCAGGATTTCTAAGCATTTGCACAATATAAGCCCTACCCCGAAAATAAGAACTAGTGATGGGCATGGCTATGCAGTGTATCTGCACAACCCATGCATTTCGTTGCGGAGCAGTAAAGAAGATGAGCAGCCATTCTCATCTGGCCCATCGTGACAACTACTATCCCAGAGGTGACCGGAAAGGTGTGGGCAGCCCCACCAACAAGGTCGGCTCCCCCTGTCAGGTCCCAACCATCCTGTGCATGCTGCAAGCTGAGGCTTTGAGGGGAAAATGACACATCCCCTGAGAATAAGCCCTAGGGTGTCTTGAGGAAAAATAAATATAAGACCCTGTCTTATTTTCGGGGAAACACGGTATGTTTTCAGTTATAGAGTTGAAAGCTATGGTGAAATCACAAGATACCATGATGAAAATTGAGTTGTTTTAAAGTCAGGAAGAAATGAATAGAGAATACAGTGAGACAAGGAAACATGGCAAAGGATTTAATATTACAGACTGAAATTCAGTCTTATAAACAGTGAAGCATTAGTGATGGTATTGCAGAAACTAAATCTGTCATGTGAAGGACAAACCTAGGACATTGTCCTTGAATACAGAGTACCAGAAAAAGAAGAAGAAAATTATAAACCACAAGAAAAGACATGGGGAAAATAGAATGAGAAAATTCATGTTCCTATGGATGAGATCAAAACCGAAGGATAATGAAAGAAAATAAATATAAAATATAATTTAAAAAAATGTTATATAACTGAAAAAAAGTTTGACTTATAAGACTGAAAATGTTTACCAAGATGAATATCTTACCTTATCCTAGCAAATTTATAAAACATTTCAAGAAAAAAAATTAATAATTCTATAATACAGGAGGCAGAAAACAATTTCTTTAGTACAAATAATAAAAATGACTTTTGAAAGCTCTGTATAATAAATGCAGAAGACAGTAAAGTAAAATCTAAAATATTTAAGAGAGAAAAGAATTAAATATGTATATGTATGTATATGTATTTATGCATGGTAGTTTGTTAATCATGTGCAGAGGGCAGAGAAAGTAAACTACCCATGTTCTCGCATAAGAATCACTTGAAGATATATTCTAACTAACCTAAATATGAATTATTTATTAAATATTTATCAAATATTTAATGATAGCTATGGTAGTACCATTATTAGGGACAGACACTATGCTAAACACTTAGGATAAAAAGGTGGGGTAAACTTCACATGGTGCTGCTTGTTATACTTATACAGTGCTACAGAGTGTATAACTAGAGATATGAGCCACAGAGTGAATCAAAAAGGATCCCTGAGAAAGTTTTCTTTGAATTGAGATCTAAATAATGAGCATGCGTAATTAGGGCCATTGGGTTGAAGAGGAAAGTATATTCAAAGATCCTGGGAAGAGAGTTACCAGGACATGGTTAAATACCAGAAAGAAGCCAATGTGACTATAGAGGATAAAAGGGGATCATGTCACTTGAGGCATGGGAAACATAGGAGAAAGGTTATGCATGGCTTTTATAAGCCATATTAACATTTTTCGTCTTTATTCAAAAAGCATGGGAAGCTATTGATTGATTTAAAGTGTGTGTGTCCAAATGACAGGTTCAGACTCACATTTTTAAAAGTTCACACTGATTGAATTATTGAGAAATATATTTAAAAAGAATATTTTAGATGTAGGAAAACAATCTACAGTGCTATTTTATTTATGTGCCTCCAGAGATGAATTAGAGTGACAGTGATAGGCATGGGGAAAGTGGATGGCTTAAACATATACTGGGGTAAAAACTTCTAGGTTTTTGGCGTGTGCCATTTATGGACATTAATGCTTTTCATTAAGTGAAGTATCCCAAGAATGGAAAAACAAGCACCACATGTACTCACCATCAGATTGGTTTCACTGATCAACACCTATGTGCACATATAGTAGTAACATTCATCAGGTGTTGGGCAGGTGGGAGGGGATGGGTATATTCGCACATAATGAGTGCAATGGGCACCGTCTGGGGAAAGGACACTCTTGAAGCTCTGACTCCTGGGAATGGAGGGGGAGGAAAGGGCAACATACATAACCTAAACATTTGTACCCCCATAATATGCTGAAATAATAAAAAAAGATAAAATATGTTAGAAGAGGTGGGTTTAGTGTTGGGGAGAAAGTTACATGTACAGTGTTTGGGTTAAGTGTCAGTAACTTTGGAAACACTTAAATGAAAATCTCAAATTTCAATAAGGAACCTGGTGTTGGATTTCTGAGGAGAGTTCTCAGACACAGATACAAGTCTGTGAGTTATCATATGTGGAATTTATTAAAAACTTTGGAACTGTATAAGACAGAGAAAAGAGCTCACAAATATCGAAGCCTGGAAAATAGGAATAGGCACTAAGCCCTGAAAGAAGTTATAATTAAATTAACAATAAGTATTTTTATAAACATAATCTTTAAAAAGGATTCCTTAGGAGAAGATATATAATATAATAAATGGCTTTAACAAGATAGAGGCTTATTTATTTCTCAGTTACATGTGTATGCAATCCAAGATTGGTTTAGTGGTTCCAAGGTTATCATCATTCTGAGCAAGTGGTTTTGATTCTCAAGTTCTCCTCTGGTTTCAAGATTCCTGCTGTAGACCTATCCTCAGACCTTATTCCATGCAGGGAAAAGAGGAAAGATGGAGAATATCCAGAAGCCTTACCTGATTTAAGATCCATCTCATTGTTTACTCCTGAGTGCAAGGGCATTTGAGCAATGTAGATTTTTGGCTGGGCACATAAGCATCTGAAATGAAACTTTTTTTGTTATTGTTGTTAGTAAAGAAGGAGAGAATGGGCATCGGGGAGGCAACTAGCTGTCTGTGCTATAAACATACTTTGGGAAAATCACTCATGTATTACTGTTTATAGTGTATATTATTACAGACTTTCTGAATGAAAATCAGGCAAAATATTTTCAAATATTGGGCATGTTTATAAATTTTGACTGAGCATTTTCACTTTTAGGAAGTTATTCTAAAAAAACAGATACTCTGGGAAAGTTTACGATAGTCATCTTGGTATTTAGGTTGGAAATAAACCAAGTGTTAAGACCAAAGTTGCAGATTCTGGATACCAACCAATTACTTGTTGAAGAGAGTATGAGATATAGTTGTACCCTTTAACATAATTCAAATTGGAGCTCCTGGTCCCATTATTTTAATAATAAAATTTACTTTGTTATGTCAAACTTAAGCCTTTCCTAAGTTTTAGTATTCTGCACCCTGGTCAGCCTTTCCCAAAGTATTATATTCTTTCACTCTCCTTGTCCAGTGTTCTATAGCCTATTGCCAATTAAATATTGCATATTGATATGGTCTGTTATTATTATTTGAAACAAGTAAGTGTTGTCATTATCTAATCATATTTAGTGTTGTCATTCAGAGGTTTCATATCCTGGACAATAAGGAATATGATATTTTGTTCATTCTTCATCTTGTGAAATCTGTTGAAATTTATTTCTTCCTATATATGGTGGGAAACACCAATAATAATCAATTTATCTCTGTAGGGTCTTAATTTTCCTAAACAGTTTGGCTTGCATAACAAATACTAAGAAGCATACAAGTTTACTCTTCATATATAAGTAATTAGTTAGAAAAAAGAATATTATATGCATTACACTCCCTTATTAAAATTGACTAGTAAATTAAATAAAAATTACTATACTATAAACTTTCATTTGTATTATAACTTTCTTGTTACACTTAATGGTAAATTTTCTTTTTATAATTATAACTAAAGAGTCATGCTTTTATTCACAGACTCAACTTGTTACAAATTACCATAGTATGTTATACATATATTGTCAAAATTTAGACAATGAGAATCCTTTTTAACTGAGCCCATTTGTCCTTCTAGCACTATCCAAGACATCTTTAAAATCCTCATCACTTTTGGGCAGTCATAATATGTTGTACATCACAGAATCAGCTGTTATTCAACAAATACTAGCTCCTTTTCACAGAGAAAGAGAAAAGATATTAAAAAGTAAATTATGGGCATTGGGGGCTGACTATCAGATTTTTTTACATGAGTAAGCCTGGTAGATAAGATGGAATTGAAGCTGGGCTACATTAGTGCTAGAATTAGAAAAGATACTACTTTTAAAAAGATTATAAATTCACACTATTTCCAGTTTAATGTTATTAAATATTTATTTTTAAATTTTATTTTGATGTGAGTTTATCAATAATATGCACATTTAGATTATTAATCTTACTTGATTGAGAGTTTTAAATATGTCCGTTTTTCTTTTATCATCCTATGTCTCATTGACTTCTATTTTTGAGTCACTTCAGTCTTTCACTATGTGTCACAGTAGGAGAGAGAGGAACTGTCCTCTAATGTGTCTATGCTTTTCTGTTATCGTATTGATAGCTAGTTAAAAACAAATACGTAGAAATAAAAACTCCCTTTTAATTTCATATTGTATTAATAGAAATGAAGTAAGTTCTAGTTTACCAAAGATTGAAGTAATTATTTTTAAGGTAAAATGTCAAAATGTACACTGTCATAATTAAGATTTGTGACATATATACAAATGCATGCTTTAAGTTAAAGATCCTTGGGATATGGCGAGCATTGTGGGGGGGAAGGGAATATCTCTAACCCTTCTTAGGGAGAGGAAAAGAAATATAATGTAACCAAAATGTCAAAAAAAAAATCTTTTATCGGGTGGTGGGCAGGTGGGGGGGAGGAGAAGAGTCTATATTTACATAATGGGTGTGACGCACACCACCAGGGGGTTGACATGCTTGAAGCTCTAGCACAGTGGGGGAGGAGGGGCAATATATGTAATCCTAACAATATTTGTACCCCCATAATATAATGAAATTTTAAAAAATCTCAAAAAAAAAAAGAAAAAGTAAACTCATTCTAAGGGCAAATTTTTATCAAATATAATTAGTGGCACCATTAATGTGCTGTTATGAACCACAGCTATTTGTTATTTTGGAGGTTTTAATAATCATTGTGCAAATATGAAATGCAAATATATAATCAGCTAATTTCTTGATCATTCACTTAAAATATTTATTGACTACTATATGCTGGATGTTCTTTAATGTCTTGTCTACAGTAGTAAACAAGACAGTTACATCTCACCCCTTCCTAAAGTTACAGAACAATTGAGAAAAAATCCAGTTAAATACGTGATTATTATGTAGCTTGATGAATGTTATAATAGTAGAAACTAGAATTTAATGGGAACTTATGGCAATGGAACAAAACCTGCCTTAGTGATGGCCTTCTTGAGATGTCACATTTAAGTTAAGAGCTAGAGAATAAATAGGATGTAGCTAGACAGAAGGTGAAGGTTGCATAGTGCAAGTGATTGCTTTGAGCATGGGAAAATTAGTCATGGGGCCAGAGAGTGAATGTCATCTATTTTTAGGAATTAGACTTTACCCGTAGGACAAAAATAAGTCATTGAAGGGATTTAGCTAGTGAATACTCAGATTTGCACCTTAAGAAATATTACTCAGACTGGATTTGAAATTATAGAGGGACAGGTTTAGAGGAAACAGAGCAATTAGGAGGCTATTTCAGAACTATAGTAAAGGAGGGTAAAGCCCTAGAAGACTGTGGGGTAATTTGTGATAGGCAGTGGGATAGAAAATAATTCATATCCAATCCATCACAAAAAAATGTTGACTTTTTTATTGACACAATTTCACATGTTTATGAGGTATAGTGGGATGTTCTGATACATGCATACATTGTGTAATGATCAAATCAAGGTAATTGGCATATCCATCACCTCCAATATTTACCATTTCTTTCTTATAAGAACATTCAAAATCCTCTCTTCTAATTATTTGAAATATACATGTATTATTGTTAGCCATAGTCACCCTGCTGTGCAATAGAAAACCAGAACTTATGCCTCATATCTGACTGTAACATTGTACCTATTGACCAACCCCTCCTCCCCACCCTCCTCATTCTCTTCAGCCTCTGGTAACCACTATTCTACTCTCTACTTCTATGAGATCAATTTTTTAGATTATACATATGAGTGAAATCATGTGGTATTTAATAATAAAATGTTTCCAGAATTTGACCACAGCTCACCATCTGCCCTTCCACCATCCTGGTACAAGTCAACAACATGCCTCATCTCAATTATTGCAATAGCCTCTTAATTAGAGTTGTCAGATTTAGCAAATGCAGATGTTATCTGGCAACCCTGTTTCTATTTCCTTCCCCCATCCCTCTCTCCATGCCAGTCTCTTCTCAGCATAGCAGCCAGAGTACTGTTATGAAAATGCATCTCAATCATGAAAAGTTCTAAAAAGCCTGACTGGTCATGACATATTATTTTGTACACTGAGTGCTTAATTTGCTAATATTTTGCCTAGGATACTTACATTTATGTTAGTAAGTGCTTTGTCCTCCAATTTCTCTCTCTCATTCTGCCATGGTCAGGTTTAGCTATTATGATTATATTGTTATCATTGAATTAGTTGTGGAGTGATCTATTTTTTTTCCATTCTCTGGAAATATGTTTATAAGATTAATCTTTTCCTTGAAATTTTGTAGAATTTGCCTGAAAACCACTTAGGCCTTGTGTTTCCTGTCATTTTACATTTTAAAACACTGATTCAACTTATTTGTTATGGCAGTATTTTTTAGTTAATTTTTATAAGTTATTTTCTAGGAAATTGACTATTTTCTGTACATTTTCAAGTTATAATAAAATTCTTCATTTTTTCTCTTTGTAATCTGAACTTTATCTATATGTCCTTTTCTCATTTTTCACCTTGATATTATTTATGTATGCTGCTATTCTTCTTTATTAAATTTGTCAGCATCTGTGCATTTTATTTATTTTTTAAAAAATACCCTATCAACCCTATCAAAAAGTGGGTAAAGGATATGAACAGAAACTTTTCAAAAGAAGATAGACTAATGGCCAACAATCATATGAAAAAATGCTCAACATCTCTGACCATCAGGGAAATGCAAATCAAAACCACAATGAGATATCATTTAATTCCAGTAAGAATGGTTTATATCAAAAAGTCCCAAAACATGGGGCTGCAAACTAGTATAACCTCTGTGGAAAGTAGTATGGAGATACCTCAAAGAGATAAAAGTAGAACTACCATTTGATCCAGCAATCCCACTACTGGGTACTTACCCAAAAGAACAAAAGACATTCTATAAAAAAGACATCTGCACTAGAATGTTTATAGCAGCACAATTCACAATTGCAAAGATGTGGAAACAACCCAAGTGCCCATCAATACATGAGTGGATTAATAAAGTGTGGCATATGTATACCATGGAGTTCTACTCAGCCACAAAAAACAATGGTGATCTAACACCTCTTGTATTATCCTGGATAAGGCTGGAGCCCATTCTACTAAGTGAAGTATCCCAAGAATGGAAAAACAAGCACCACATGTACTCACCATCAAAGTGGTATTAACTGATCAACACTTAAGTGCACATATAATAATAACATTCATCGGGTATCGGGCAGATGGTAGGAGGGAGAAGGGGATGGGTATATACACACTTAATGAGTGCGGTGAGCAATGTCTGGGGAATGGACACGCTTGAAGCTCTGACTCAGGTGGGGCAAAGGCAATATACGTAACCTAAACATTTGTACCCCTGTATGTAATATGCTGAAATTTTTTTAAAAATTAAAATATTAAAAATAACCTACTTGTGTCTTGTTGAATTTCTTCATTATATATCTGTTTCAAATTTTATAAATTTTTGATCTTTATTATCTTTTAACTTCTATAATCTTTGGTTTATTCTATTGTTCATATATAAGACTATTTTATCTAGTTTGTATGCTTGAAATTTTCATAATTTCTATTTATCAAAATTTCTCATAACTATTAGTTACAGCTATATGTCCAACTGATTCAGTTTATTTTATTTTACTTTATTTTACTTTGGCAAAAATATTTCACAGCTTGTGCCATGCAATTCATATTGTTTATTTTACCTTATGTCTGAACTTCTTCCATAATGATCTAGTTTTCTGAGTACAATCTCAAGATATAAACAATGAGAAATTAAGTATATTTATGAATTTATCAATTTTAATAGATTTGTTATATTTCAGTAGTCATTCTTTTTTGAAGCTCAAATTTTTCCATCTTTGGGAAATGGGAGTCTCTTCAAGTTGCCTCCTGTGTCCTCTTACAGTCTGTGATCTAAGATTTCAAAAAGGACAAGATGATCAGGCTCATCCTGAATATTTATGATATCATATCAGATATGATATATCTGAGGAATCAGATATATCTCCAAGGAGCCCTGGTATTTCCTTTTAGTAGAAACCACATCTGGGTGGTAGGTCTGTTTTTCCTACTGGGTTTCCACACTTTCTATGGTGTATCAATGAAGAGCTAAGAGACATGTATTTTATTTATTTTAGAAAGAAAAATAAATTCTAAATTCATAATTCATATTTTCTAAATTAAAATGAAGATACACCGTTTATGCTATAACGGATTAAGCTTAAGCCCGTTATCCAAAGTGAAGCGACACAAGATATGGAAAATG
>VBSM01001483.1:14639043-14661022 GCA_008086735.1 Cheirogaleus medius
CTAACAATATTTGTACCCCCATTATATGATGAAATAAAAAATAAAAAAATAAAATAAAATGAAGATTGCAGGATTTCACTTAATTTATTTGATTTGTATCTTTATCTTTTTCTCTTATACTGAAAATCTTCGTTTCTAATATTAGTATAATTACTTACATGTTTTATCAACTTTGTAGTAGAGTGTGTATATGTCTATAATAGTTTCAAAATTATACTACATTAAACTTAATAACAAGATCACTGGATAGAAGTTAAGATTTAGTGGTCTTTAGTTTTAGTCCCACTTAAATATATAAAGTGAAAATAACTTTATATGAAAATAAAATTATTGTAAGTGAAAATAATTTGCTAATTGATTGATATAAATATCCTTGCTTTTATTCCACCAATTTCATATAAAATAACCTTAGTGAGTTTCATTTTTTTTTTGATTCCAGGAATTGCTTCACTTTTTAATTTTGTGTTTAATATTGTTTTTCAAATATATAAAACATAAACAAGGTTCTAAGGTCAAAACTACAAAACAAGGCACATTCTAAAAATATCTAACTTTTATCTTGGTTCTTCCCACTATCTCCTTTGTCTCTTCTTCTCATCTCAAGGACTACAGTATTATCCAGCAATCCCACTGCTGGGTATATATTCAAAAGAAAGAAAGGAAATTACCATATCAAAGAGATACCTGCACGCACTCCCATATTTATTTTAGCACTATTTATAATAAAGGTTACTATTTCTTTTAATTCATTTTTTGATTCATCTTTCCAGTGGTTCTTCTTGAAAACATTAGCAAATATGTGTGCATGTGTATGAGTGCTTGTATAAATTCCTAGACCTTTGTTACCCAAAAGGTATCCCAAAATGTTTAACATGTTTCTTTTGTCCTTATTCATTTTTTACAACTGTTTTGCTTTTGCAAATAGTAGAGAAATAAATAGTCTTGTGCATAAGTCACTTCTTATTTCGGTTAATGTGTCTTTGGGAAAGGTTCCTAGAGGTAGAATTACTGGGTCAAAGGGTAAATGCATGTGCAATTTCACTAATTAATAATTTGCTATTGCCAAATGCATCGATGTGATAAAATTTTACATTTCCGCTAGCAATGTATGAAAGTGATTGTTTCCTCACAGCCTTAACAAGAGTATATTGTCAACATGTTCTGGTTTTCCAAGGTTAGAAGTGATACCTCATTGTAGCACCAATTTATATTTCTCTTATTATATACAGTATGTGATTAAATAATGCTTTATATAATTAAGGGCTCTTGTTGGTTCTTTTTCTGTTAACTATTTCCTATATCATCTGCTCATCTTTTCCTCTAAAGTTTTTGGACTTCTTTTTGATTTTTAAGGAATTTCTTTATATAGTAGCAATATTTGCCCTCATATTTTATCCAACTTTGTAATTTGTCCTCCCTCCCTTCCTTCTTTTTCTCCTTTTTTCTTTCCTTCATTCTTTCCTTCCTTCATTCCTTTCTTTCTTCCCTCCTCTTTCTTTATTATTTATACCATGCAAATTTCAATGTAATCAAATTTATCAAAAATTTTCCTTATTGCCTCTAGATTTTGAGTCATAGTAAGGAATGTTTTACCCATTTCTAATTAATAAAGGAATTAACCCACATTTTGTATTATTACTAGTACAATTTCATTTTAGCATTTCAGTTTCTGATATTTAAAAAATTTCCCCAGGTATACAATGCATGCCATCTTTTGATACAGAACATTTTATTATTGGGTAGTTCCACATATTTTAAAATCTCCATTATGATTTATTTTTTGATCAATGAGCTTTTTTTTAGTTTTCAATTATTTTAGTCTTATAAAGTATAAAAAATAAGAATAGAGTTCATAGACACTGGAAACAATTGATATCGACAATATCAGTAGTGTTGGTAAAAACCAAAAAAGAAAGCTCAAAATACTATATAATAAGGACTTCACTAAACTAATTTGAAGATTACATATGCCCTAAAGGAGAAACTAAAATCATCTTGCTTTTTTTTTTTAATTTCAGCATATTCTGGGGTACTAATGTTTAGGTTTCATATATTGCCCTTGGCCCCGGCCTCCCCCTCCCAGTCAGAGGAGATGGATATATACATACATAATGAGTGTGATGAGCACCGTCTGGGGGATGGACACGCTTGAAGAAATGAGTTTTTTTTTTAAATGGTCTGCATGATGCTGATTCTTTGAAATTTTCAAACGACTTACCTCATGGATTAGGTGGCCATTTTTATAAATGTACATTATATACTTAAGAATAATGTATATCCTACAATTGTTGATGTACAGTTCTGCATATGGCCACTAAGTAAAGCTTGTTCACATTTTGTTGTTCAAATTTTCTAAATCTTACTGATTTTTTTTTGTAAGCTTAATTTGTCAGAAACAAAGAGAATTATGTTGAAATCGACTGTGTCAATTAATTTGTTTGTTTCAACTTGAGTTCTGGCAATTTTGCTTCAGATATTGATTGTAAGGGTATTTTACCAGATACAAGAATTGGCGTCTTAATATCGTCTAGAAGAGCTTACATTTTTTAATATATAAGTATATTATATATTTTTGATACATGCTAAATCTATCCTCCTTATGTCTACTTTTTGCTGATATTTGTATAAATAATCCAACTATTATTTCATTAGTATTTACCTGATATTCATTTATTAATTATTTTAATTTCAATCTTTACTTGACTTTGGATTTTAGGTGCAGATAGTATAAAAATTATAAATGAAATTTGATGTTTATGTATAACTAGAAAATCTATGCTTTAATTAGTAAGCTTAGTTCATATATTATTGAATGGTTAAATGTTAACTTGTCCCAAATTAGCAACCTCTATAGAAAACAGCATGGAGATTTCTCAAAGAACTAAAAATAGAACTACAATTCTATCCAGCAATCTCACTGCTGGATATTTGCCCAAAAGAAAAGAAATCATTCTATCAAGAAGATACCTGTACTTGTATTTTTATTGCAGGACTATTCAGGATAGCAAATATTTGGAATTCACACAAAGTGTTCATCAATGAATGAATGGATAGAGAGAATGTGATGGTTGAGACCAAGTTTGTGCAGATATGTTGTAAACAGCAAAGTGAATGGACTTTGGAAACCAACACACTTCAGATAACATTTCAGTTCCTCATTTTTTAGTCCTATCCTCTTGGCAAGTTATACAAATTCAATAGGAATGTTTCCTTGACAGTGAAATGGGGATAATACTAATTTATAAATATATATTTATATATACACACAAATGAAATGCCAAGCCGAGGAGTGGCTTCTTAGCAGTAAAGACAGAACCCTCTTTACCATTCTGCTTCACAAGAGAAATTGATTTGGGGATTGTCATTCAGGCTCATTGTGGAGCATATAGCCCAAGTCAGGAAGTAGGAGAGCCCAAGGCAAGTAGGAGCAAACCCAGATTATTTAGAGTTTTTCTTTCATAATCTCCTCCATCCATCTCTTTTTCCAGTGAGAATCTTTCCCAGTTGTTAAATACTCATTTTCTCTTCAATTATAATTGTTTAAAATTGATAAAAACTTTTTAGATATAAAGTAGGTTGTAATTATGTTTCAGGAACTCTTGATGCTACAATAATAAAAGTAGAAATTATATAGGTCAGCCTGACCCAATCAGGTGAGCCCACTAAAAGCGTAGTTTTCTGTAGCTGGTTGCACAGAGGGAAGTCAGAGAGATTCAAAGTGTAAGAAGAATTGAGTTGCCAATGCTGGCTTAAAGATGGAAAGGGAGAGGCAAATGTGAAGAAATGTAAGCAGCCTTAAGTTGCTGAGAGAGGTCCCAAGCCAAAAGCCAGAAAGGAAATGTGGACTTCAGTTCTACAGCTGCAGGGATCTGAATTCTGCCAACAACTTGAATGAATTTAGACACAGATTTTTTTCCCCAGAGTCTGCAGATAAGAGACCAGCCTGGCAGATACCACAACTTAATCCTGGTGAGAACTTATGCCTGCACTTTTGACCTCAGATTGTGTTCTAATAAATGGGGATTATTGTAAACTGCTACATTTGTAGTAATTTGTTACTCAACAATGGTAAAGTAATACCTGGGCCCTACATACTCTTCATTCTCCTCTCACCATTATGACCACTCCATCTCTGGACTGTCTTTTGGATTCTCTTCCTGAATACAATCCTTAAATCCTGGGTTTTTCCATAGAACTTCAATTGATTACTATCTTATAGTTTTGTCACCCAGAATTAGACAGTGCATCAATCTATGCAAAAGTCCTCTCTTTCTCTTTTCCTCTTCCTTACTTTATGAAGGTGTTGATCTCATTGCATTTTTATGTTTAAATATAATTTGCAAATATTGAGTAATTGCTCATAATTTTTTAGTTTTAAAAAAAACAAAGGATAAATATAAAGAAAACAATGATATATAAACAATGTTTTAAATTTGATATTAAAATTTCACTTAAAATTTAATTGAACCCATTAAGATGAACTATTCTAGTCTGCTCTGATTTATTACTTTTCTAATTGCATTCTGCCTCTTTTGTTTATTTGATAACTTGTAAAATTTAATAATACTTTAATTTGGACTATTTATTAATTGTTTCATGTGTATGCATCTCATCTTCTGAAATGTGAGGAATTCACAGGTTTTTGAAGTCAGAGATTGTATTCTATTTTGACACGCCGCCCCCCCACTCCAGAGGGCACAAATCTGAGAACATTAAATGTGTACAATGGAAGGTTTCTGACTTACAGAGAAAATGAGAACTAACAAGTGGCTTCTGAATACAAGGAGAGACAGGAATGTGTTTGCAATAGTTCCTACTACCACATTATTTTGAGTTTCTCTCCACCATCAACATTTTAACTCAGAAATATCGATGCTATGGTGCTAAACAGAGAAAGATAATATTCTATTTATTTTTCTTCTTTACCATGAAATACATAAATCTATGTCCAACATCTCCTATATACCTACTGATAGCCATATCAGTATATATATTTTTATTGGCCCTATTAAGACACAAAGTTTTCCAAGCAGAGCCCTTGATTTGTTTTGAAACAGACAGCACAGGGCACATTTGATAAATGCTAAATATCAATACCTAAAGATACCCGCCAGGGCTGGCAGATCATGCCCATTTAACTTTCTTCAATGCCCATCCTAGCCTTGTGCATAGCTGAGATGTAATAGGCTTTTTCTTATGATAAATAAGAATACCCTGAGGACCATGAGCTGGAGAGACCTGAGGTCATATCTGGCCACTGAACTTCTCCTTTGTCCCAAATTTGAGTTTATTCATGATTAGTTCTGCTAGGTACTATAATCAGAAGAGATAGGAGGTCATATGGAACGCAGAGGAAAATATGTGATGGATGTAGAAACAGTAGGAAATGATGAATAATGCTGCAGGCTTTCTGGGCAAGAGTTTTCAAAAGAATGCATATGAAAAAATAGATTTTCCTGTGTTCTGAATGTATTGTCAAGAAATAAACTACTTAAAATGCACCTCTTAATGTCCTCATTTGTCTTTTCTATATATCTCAACAAACCCTTTTGCAAAAGGAAAAAATCATAGCCAGATTAAATATTAAAAATCTTCCCACAAAGAGTCTGTGAGAAAATGTTATGAATGTCGTCAAAGGCATTTGGGAACATTTTAATACAAGTAAAGTGAAAATAAAGGTCAATAACTATAGAAATGTGATGATTGTTGATAATGAAAGTGATAACAATAATACTAACTACTATTAGGCATTTTCCATATGCTAGGCACACCATTAAGTAGTTTATATAAATTAGCTCATTCAATATATTTTTTAAAGTATGGTTAAATAGGCAAATGATGAAATAGAAAAAAGACTTGTCAAAGGTCATTCAGCAGATATATGGTAGAAATGGGTTTTTTTTTTACAAAGTTCTATCTGATGCAAATTCTTAGCTTCCTTGATACACTGCCTCTCAGAAAGTATTACCATTGATTTGGAGAGTATTAGAAATTGGAGGACTTTTGTTGATACTATTCTTTTTCATGGCATCCTAGCAATTACTGCTTCAGAAATGGAGATGTCCTTCTGAACCACATTATTATGCATTCACTCCCTATGTTTAATGTCAAATGATGTTAATGGATACATTTTAAAGGGTACCGTGAGGTATATTTAGGGAAGTAAAATGTCTTCATCATGTGGGATTATAAGTAAAGGTGACATGGATTAAGAGACATAGTGTGAAAAAAACTTCATTTTTCTAGAGAAAAATATTTTTAAGCACAAATTGAATACATGGATTAAATTTAACTTATTTTAGTTTTTCAAAATTTATTGATTTTGAAAGAAGCAAGCATACATTTAGATTTTTTTCTTTTCTGAAATTCTAATGGCTTTTTTTCATCTCTGTAGTTCATCCACTAATTTGAATGTCATCTTAATGAAGGTACTGATGAGGGCTTTTTGCAGTGTTTTAACCAATATCTTCTGTATGACAACCTTATAATGACTCATTTAAATAGATAACATGTTTTAATAGATTAAACAGATATTTTGCTAAATTTTTTGATAGATATATTTTATGTGTGGTAAAACGAAGAGATATTTTTAAAGAAACTGTATATTATATCTAAATTTTTATACTTCTTATGTCCAGTGGATTTTGGCAATATTAACATGTAATTTTCAGAGATAATAAAAGATTTGTAGAAAGTTTTGAACAGCATATATAACATACAATATGAAATGCTTTGATAGCCATGTGCAAAAATATCTTGGAATAATGTTAACCAGCATGGACGATTTCAGTTTTCTTCATTGAATGGCTTTTTACATAAGGTTTAATTTCAGGACAGGGTCAAGTCTTAGAGAGTTTGGACCTGTAACTAGAACAGATATACTCTCTAGAGGAAAAGTTGCTGGTGAGGAGAGGAAGTTCAGCCAGAAAGGAAAAGTCAGTTATCTTGAGAGAAAATGGCAGGTAACTGATTATCCTGAAGAGCTAGGGTAAAGGTGACATGGCCGGCACATGAGGCATAAAACACAGGGACCTCCAGGGAGGCAATACATTGAAATGTGTTAAGCTGGCACACTATTACTTGTTCAAAAGGCGTGAGGAAACTGGAAGCCAGCCCTATGGCATGGGGTTTGAAATTCAGAATCAGGTTTCAAGTGGCAGGGATGAGAGCATGAGAAAATTAGAGTCCCACTCCTGAAGTAATTGAAATACTGGGATGCTTTTCAAGATCAGGACTAATACGGGTCCAGATAGGAAACTGAGTCATGAGATAAGGACCTAATCCCAAGAAGAAACTAAGTTCCTAGAATTGCAACATATAAAAGAACTACAGGAGCAGCCAGCTCCACTTGATTATTGATCATGACCATGACTTCCCTCTCCAACTGGGCTTGGATTATTTCTAAAACTGAGACAGAGCCTACATTTTGGCATTAGTGGCTATAAGTATATGATTATACTAGACACTTTTTAAAAGTCTGCTGGGCATAACAAAACTGAGAGATTATGTGAAGTTTTCGCTTTAAGACTTGTATTTAAGGAAACAAGAATATGACTTGTTTTGGTGATGGATACCCTAAAAGCCATGACTTGACCATTATATAATCTATGCATATAACAAAATTATACATGTACTCTATAAATCTGTACATTAAAAATTCACTCTGGTTTCCATTAAGTTTGTTTCGAGCAATCATTTTTACTGTTAACAACACATACATGATAAAAGGAAAATACAGTTTGAAAAATCTACAGCTTGACAAACCAAATTGGAGGAACTAGAAGTAGGAGAGATTCAAAAAGACCCTTAAGATCACACTTAAACACCTATCAAAAATTGTGCTCTGGCTCATAAAGTAGTAGAGATTTCATCAGCCCAGGAGATTGCTGTTTTAAGGAAAACTTTTTTTCAATTTTGTATTCAGAAACTTGGCTGGGGAAAGGGAGATTTTATTTTTACTTCCAAATTATTCACTATCTAAATATAAGAATTGTTTAAGTCTTTGAGTCATTCCTTCTTAAACAACAAATAAAGGAAATGACATCTCTTAGGAATGCCTAATTAAATAATCCACATTCAAAGAAAATTAATGTGATAACAATGAACATTTCCTAATAGAACTGATCTTTGAAAATAGCATGGTATGGTCAAAAAATGTAAACACAACCTTCCCCACTTTATCCCCCTCCTTGATAACCTTAAAATTCTGATCACACATTTGCTTCTCAATCATACTCACATTCAAAGATTATAATCAATATCAGCAGAAATGTCTTTGAACATGAAGCACAGTGATAAATAGCTATAATTGGAAAAATATCACCCCATTCTCCAAATTCTAATAATTTTAGTTCCCACTGTGGACTTCATATTATAATTTTATATTAAACATATTAGTCTGTTCCAACAAAAATGATACAAGCAAGTATATTATTATCAAGTAAAAACAATAATATAAATTTATATATTTTGAAACTGTAATGCAAAAATCAACTTATTTAGCTTGATAAGCATAGATGGGTTTTTTTCATAACTTCAACCAATACAAAATGTTATGTCCCTTTAAAAAAGAAAAATAAATAAATCAATGCCACTTGGGGATCTTATAGAACCACAGAAAGAAATGTTGACACAGGTAGCATTGAGGATGTGGTGCTGGAATCTTCATAGACACACAAGTCGTGTTCCTTTCACCACTCAGAGCCACGAATTGCTTCTGCTTGGCATGACAGTGTGATTATTTCACATGTTGGCACCTGTTTTCCTACAGTTTGATGGACTTAATCAACCAAGACAAACATATACATTTGTTTTCCAAATGACTTCATGGAAACCATTTGAAGGCAAGTGAGGCCCAATCTCTGGACTCCTTGCTTTCTTTAAATAATCCATTTGCATATATTTTATGCTCCATTTATTCATATTACCCTCAGGCCCCAAATCAGCTAAATCATGTATGTTTTTAACATGCACATTTCAAACTGGCTTTGCTCATACCTAAAGGGAATCTTTATACTAAAATTTTCCAATTCTAAAATGTCTTAATATTTCATGCCTAACACCGTGACTTTTTCATCTTTCACAGTCTAAAGATGCTTTAACACAGAAGGGAAAATGTCTGAATTAATTTTGTTATTATAATAAAAATGGGTTCTATGTGAGATGAAAATTAGAGACATTGACCATTGTGAAATCACATTATAATGTATTATGGAAATGCAGTTAATTTATCTTACCATATTTTTATTATTTCAGGTCTAGGCATCCTGCAAACATGACATTCACAACAAAGAGCAGATCACCCAGATACACAGAGAAGAGTCTACATTGATGTTAATGATGCTTCTGATAACTTATTCACTCAGCTCCTAGACCTTATTAATTCCACTGACCTCCGCTTTTCTTCTTTTACTCATGATCAAGTTCCCACTTTTCTGACAGCTGAGCACCACCTCCAAAATCTCAAACAGTGACTATTTCCACCTTCCCATTTTTCATGCTGTTTGAACTTGTTCTTCACTTTATTTTCTCTAGTCTCTTATCTTCATCATAATCCTATAAATATGTTCTTTCTGTCCTAGCTGGTACCAAAAATGTATAATTTCAATATCTCTTCCCCAGCATCCTAGATTTCTTCACCCCCTTCACCTAGACTGTGAATTTCTTCTTCTCGGGTAAGTATAGACTTAAAAGCCTTAGGTGCATTCTTAGAGAAAACACTGTTAACCATGTGGATATATTCTGTCATGAATTCATCCTTTCTGACTTCATTGACTAACAATAACTCCTAGAACCTGCCATTTCCACTCTATAATGTTTACAACCAGAAAAGCAAACTTGAGGGGAATGTAGCAAAAAAGATGTCATTTCCTTGTCCTTTACTGGAGGCTTCTAGAGGAGTGAAAGGAATTGAAATGCTTTTCTCAAAACTTGAGCTTCAGATTGGTAGCAACATGGTAATTACACTCTGTTCCTAATCACAGAATTTTGGATTAGAAAATCAATGTTTAATCATGTAATGCTTATTTCTTATTAAGTATTATATTGATTGTTTAAAATATGCTTTACAAGCCATTTAAAATAATCCCTTTCTATTTACATTTCATCTTTATATTCTTATTTCATATGTCCAATGAATTTCTTCAAAGGATCCCAGCAGCTTACTCCTGCTCAATCAGTGCCAGGGTTCACCTTTTTAGACTGGTGCAATTACTATAATACAAAGCAAATGACTGTATGCCTTTGCTCTATGTTTAAATTTACTGTCCTTATTAGAACAATCCCCCAAATCTTTGACTTTTAAGACCATTGGCCATTTCAATCTGTATTATTAGCACTTAATAGACTAAACCTGTTATAGGTATATCTCACTGGGCTGAGATTTCTGTAAAACTAGGCTTGTAGGATCTCTCTCCTACTAACTTCTCACAGCAGACCATGTCACATTTTTGTAATCACAGGGCTTGAAAATTTTCCATTTACACATTATCATATAGAATAAAGGTTAAGTGTCCAGTCCTCAAGTTAGACTGCATATATTTAAATTAAACTCAAGGGGATAGATGTCAGTAAGATGGCAGAATAGGACTCTCCAGGACTCAGCGATTCAAACAACTATCTATGCACAAAAATTCCTTCACAAGAGTGAAGGTGATAGATTATAGCACCTGAGTGTGTCAAATAAGAAAAGACACATGGAAGAAGGTAGGAAGAACA
Organism: Cheirogaleus medius; assembly: GCA_008086735.1. NCBI lineage: Eukaryota > Metazoa > Chordata > Mammalia > Primates > Cheirogaleidae > Cheirogaleus > Cheirogaleus medius. The sequence goes on from VBSM01001483.1 coordinate 14,649,760, forward strand.
ACCTCACATTACTTACATCACTCCTCTCCCAACCACATGCAATACAGCATGGAGAGAGATACCCTACATATGAGGGAAGGGAAAGGGAGTGAGCAATGGACTTAGCCTGGGATGCCCCAGTAAAAGCTAGTGTCAGGCAGGTCCCCAGGGCCCAAGATTCCATACTGGTACCTGTGGACTGAGCCTCCATGTCTGTTCTGGCTCCCAGGCAGATACTATAGGTCCATGTTCCCAGCTTGCTCAGCAAACTCAGTCTCTGGGCCACTGCCAGGCTCACCACAGTGGCTACAAGTATGGACCACCCTCAGCATAGATCTGGCTTTCATGGCCCCAGTTTTCAGATTCACCCCAGCATCAGGTTGGCAGCTCAACCTCCATCACCAGGTGGGCACCCAGGGATACAGGATCCAGGCTTGCCCAATACCATGCTGGCCCCTGAAGCCCTGTGATCTAGCAACCAGGGGTCTATGACTGCTCCAGCAAATCCAGGATTCAATCCTGCCTGAGAAGACCACAATACTGGACTGGCTCCTGTGTGCCTTGGTCCAAGTCAAACCTTCATGACTTCAGGACTCAGGCAAGTCTTCAGAGACCTAGATTCGAGGCTAGCACCTTCACACCCAATCTCAGGCCAAAACCAGTGGACACAGGCTCCAGGCCAGCACTCATGGCCCTGTGTTCTAGAAGACCCTGGCTATAGGGCTGTTCCAATAGACCCAGGGTCCAGGACCATTCCAGGAAACCTAGGTGCCAGGCTGAACACTATGGACTGAGGCTCAAAGACTATTCCCGCATACCTGGGCTCCAGACCAACCCTGTGTGCCAAGAACACAGACAGGTACCAATTTTTCTTTAAAAGTCCGGTAAAATTTGGGTATGAAGCCATTTGGTCCAGGAAATTTTTGTTGGAAGATTTTTTATTATTGCTTCAATTTTGATACTTAATATCGGTCTGTTCAGGAATTATATTTCTTCCCGATTGAGCCTAGGGAGTCTTTGTGTTCCCAAGAATTTGACCATTTCTTCCACTTTTTCAAGTTTATGTGCATAGAGATTTTTATAGTATTCACAGATGATATTTTGTATTTCCATGAAATCAGTTGTGATTTCTCAGTTTTCATTTCTGATTGAGCTTATTAGAGTCCTTTCCTTTTTACTTCTGGTTAATCTAGCAAGAGGCATGCCAATTTTGTTTATCTTTTCAAAGAACCAACATTTTTCATTAATCATCTGTATAATATTTTTGTTATTGATTTTAGTTAGTTCTGCTCTGATCTTAGTTATTTCTTTTCTTCTGCTGGCGTTGGAATTGGTGTGCTCTTCCTTTTCCAATTCCCTGAGATGCTTCACTAAATGTTCATTTGTGATCCTTCTGTCTTTTGTATGTAGGCATTTAGGGCTATGCATTTTCCACTTAGGACTGCTTTAGCTCTATACCACAGATATTGATGACTTCTGTCCCCTTTACTATTTAGTTTGAAGAATCTTTTGACTTCCATATTAACTTCCTCCTTGACCCAGCTATCATTTAGCAGTAACTTGGTAAGTTGGTTAGTTTCCATGACTTTGTGTTTAGATGAGTGTTTCTGTTGGAGTTGATTTCTAATTTTAATTCACTGTGGTCTGAGAAGTTATATTTAAGTCCATTGTTTCTTTGTTTATTTTCTGTTTGGTGGATCTGTCCATTCTGTCAGTTGGGGGTTGAAGTCCCCAGTATTATAGTGCTGTTGTTTATCATTTTGTTCAGACCAAGTAGGATTTGCTTTATGAATCCGGGTGCTCCTGTGTTAGGTGCATAAATATTTAGAATAGTTATTTCTTCTTATTAAACTGTTCCCTTTACCATTATATAATGACCATGCTTGTCTTTCTTTACTTTGGTTGATTTGAAGTCTATTTTATCTGATATGGGAACGGTTGCATCAGCTTTCTCTTGTTTTCCATTTGCATGAAATATTGTTTTCCATTTCTTCACCTTGAATCTGAATGTGTCCTTTGGGTTAGATGTGTTTCCTGGAGATAGCAGATACTTCACTTGTATTATTTTATCCATTATACAACCTATATCTCCTGAGTGGGAAGTTCAAGCCATTCACATTTATTGAGAGAATTGATAAGTGGGCTGGATTCCTGTTCTTCCTGTTGAGTAGAACTTTATTACTCTGTTTTACCTCTTGTGTCATTGTGGTATCTGAGATTTGACCTTTATCTTTTGGGTGATTTTACACTGGCAGGTGTCTACTGTGTTGATCTGTGTATAATGCAGTTCTGAGTACTTCTTGCAGGACAGGTCCATTCTTTACAGATTCCCTAAGTGTTTGCTTGTCTGTGAAGGTCTTTATTTCTCCTTCATATAAGAAACTTAGTTTTCAGGATACAAAATTCTAGGTTGGCCATTATTCTGTTGGAGAAGACTGAGAATGTGGCTCCAATACCTTCTGGCTTGTAAGGTTTTAGCTGAGAACCCTACAGTTACTCTGATAGGTTTTCCTTTGTAAGTTACCTAATTTTTTTTTGACTTACTGCTCATAGGAATGCCTCTTTTGTGTTTACTTTGACCAGTCTAATGACTATGTGTCGTGGTGATTGCTTCTTTACAATGCATCTTCCAGGAGTCCTTTGAGCTTCTTGTATGTTGATATCTAGATTTCTAGCAAGGTCGGGGAAATTTTCCTTGATTATTCCTTCAAATAAATTTTCCAACCCTTGTTCACTTTATTCTCTGCCCTTAGAGGGATGCCTATGATTCTTATGTTTGGCCTCTTTATATAATCCTACATTTCTTGTAGGCTTTGTCCATTCCTCTATTTCTGTGTTCTTTTTCTTCTTCTGACTTGTTTACCTCAAGGGTGTTATCTTCAAACTCTGAGATTCTTTCATCTGCATGATCTATCCTATTCTTAAGGCTTTCCACTGTGTTTGTAACTCCTTGAATGAATTTTTCATTTCCAGAAGTTCTGTTTGGCTTTTCTTTAATAATTGTTTTTGTTACTTATTTGTGTTTGGTTTCTATTTTCTTTTGTATTTCACTGAGCTTCCTTACAATCCATATTTGAAATAATTCATCTATCATTTTAATCTTTTTGTTTAGGTTGGTATCCATTGGTAAGGAGTTATTGGGGGTGTCCTTTTGCTTTGATTTTTCACGTTTCTGGAGTTCTTTTGCTGGTGCCTTCTCATCTGGCCTCTCAATCGAGAGCTTAGGGTGCTAGCGCTGGCTGATGTACCTGTCTATGAGTCCCCAAAGAGACTGCGATGGGGATAGGAGTTCTTTTCCTGAGTAGCTTTTGGGGTTGCTCTAGTAGGTTTGATTGTTATGCTGCTGTGGCAGCTCTGCTCTCCATGGAGGGTTTGTCTGGGAACGTGCTGTTGCAGAGAAGAAGGCCTCTCAGCAGTGAGTACTAGTACAGTTGCTATTGGGTGGAATGTATGCATTCTGCCTGCACGCGTCTCATGTCCTGCGGGTACCTGGTCCTGCCCGCCTGTCCAGGCCACCAGCGAGCAATCCTGTGAAACACTGCTGCTGTAGGTCTGCACTCACTGGCAGGCTCTGTGGTGAATGCACCCCTGCCTCAGAGAATCAGGCTTCTCAGCACCATGCACTCTCATGGTTGCTATGACGTTGGAGGGGCAGTGGCTACAAGCTGGCTTTAGCCAAAATTATTTTTTGTGATGCCAGGAATGGCAGAGATGCAGAGGAGGAGGCATCTAGGTGTAAGAATGCCAGATTTCTGGTCATTCGTGACTCTCTGTGGGAGTGGCGGGGGGAGAGTTTTGTGTCTTGCTTTTCGCCAGAGTTACCACGGTGAGGGAGGGCTTACCCTTTCACTGGGCTCTGCGCTTCTGGATTTGGTCTCCACTGCTGTCCTGTCTTCTTTCTCTTCTCCCCTATCAGCTTTGCAGCCATTCTCAATGGGGTCCCTGGCCTCCTCTGCTGTCTCTCCCCGTGGTCAATATCTGAGCCACAATTGCTTTCCCCTCTCTTCAGCCAACCCTCTACCCTTTAGCCAGGACAGTCTGACTAGCTATTCAGCTATCTTGGTTCCCTATTTCAAAAAGATGTTTTTAAACCAGTCCCATATAAGACTCCTGTGTGGGCTGGGGGCGGTGGCTCACACCTGTAATCCTAGCACTCTGGGAGGCCAAGGCGGGAGGATCACTCATGGTCAGAAGTTCAAAACCAGCCTGAGCAAGAGCAAGGCCCCATCTCTACTAAAAATAGAAAGAAATTAATTGGCCAATTAAAAATACATATAGAAAAAAATTAGCTGGGCATGGTGGTGCATGTCTGTAGTCCCAGCTACTCGGGAGACTGAACGGAGGCAGAAGGATCACTTGAGTCCAGGAGTTTGAGGTTGCTGTGAGCTAGGCTGATGCCATGGCACTCTAGCCTGGGCAATAGAGTGAGACTATGCCTCCAAAAAAAAAAAAAAAAGACTCCTGTGTGACCCACACTACCAAAAAATACCTTCAAGTGCACCCTTTGCCTCCAGGCAAAAACACCATAAAATATGTAAACAAATAAGTAACTCACTCATTTCCTAAAATCTAATATGGTTAATTGTGTTGAGTTATTGCTCAAACTCTCGCTCTTCCTCAGGTAACATCCCTCATTATCAGGAAGAGGAAGTTCCTTAACACATTATTTTCATAGCCTAATGTACCCAGATGGTTGTCATGATGGTGATGATGATGCTTTAGATTTGTTTAGAGTACACTATTCTTATATGAAGAATAGCTGGTCTGCATTCTTCCTCATACCTTATAAAAATTTTTGCATTACAATTTGTGTAAATTTGTTGAATGACTATGTAGTGTTACCTCTTTGATTAAGGTAAAGTGGAGAGTGATAAATTAAAACACTTTCTAGCTACACTCTTTATTTAATTAGTTATTAAAATAATCTCATATTGGACTTGTATTTTACTCTTAAAACACTGGCAAAATATTAATACATTTCTCCTAATTGAGCCAAATCCATGTCTTATTTAACTTTGACTCCCCAGCACCAACTCATTTATTAAGAACAAATGCTTGTTGAATTGAATTAAACAGCCAGAGAGGAGACAGATGAAAGTTGTGGTTAATAAGATGGGCCAGGATGAAAGACTACTCTTGTTGAGAAGCTTCTTTAATCACTTTGTTATTTTCTAGTATAATACTATCATTTATTATTAATATAATGATTGAATATTTTTCATATTGAGAAAATAATAGTCTTGTGTTGATGTCTGCCTGGGAATAAAATGGGTACCTTATCAAATTCATTGGAAGTGTCATGAGAGTTGCTACCTGAGAGTAGCTGTGGAGACACATTTAAATTAAAAAATCTGTAAGAGTTCATTATTAGATGTTGCTTCATGCCCTTAATTGTTTGGGAGTAATGCAGTTTCAATTTATAGAATTACATCGTCTATTTTAGGGTTGGAGAAAAGCTTGACAGGTCCTTCACCGAACCTAAAGAGAAAGGCACTGAAACAGGATGCTCATCCAAAATTGAATAATAATATAGAAAAACGTTGATGATCTATATTGCAGGAAGGAGACAGACATGTAAGATGCTGAACACTGAGCACAATACTCATCAAATATTTATTTAACAGGGGTGGTGGGCAGGTGGGGGGGTAGGAGGGGAAGGGTGTATACTTACATAATGGGTGTGGTGTGCACCACCTGGGGATTGGACACGCTTGAAGCTCTGGCACGGTGGGGTGGGAGACGGGTGGCAGGGGTATTATATGTAACCCTAACAATATTTGTACCCCCATAATAAGAGGAAATAAAAGGAAAAATTTAAAAAAAGATAGACTTAGTAATTGATTTCTGATTTAAATAATAATAAAGTATTCTTGCATTAGAAAAAAATATTTATTATTAATAAAATTCTATGTAACATACATGCTTTTTTTTTTACTTATATGCTAATGCCTGAATTTTGAGGAATTTCAGAGTGCATTGGTGACAGAAAGAGCAGCCATATCATTTCCCAAAAATGTATGCACTGACTAGTTTTGACCAAAGGGTGTATTGCTGACCAGTATTCAGCAATCTACTCTGGAAAATCAAAAGGAAGAACTCTGCTGCTAATGAGATGAATATATAGGTAGAGGAAGGGAAGAATATTAGCTACCCAGGAGCCTTGAATGTTGATTTAAGTATTGGAGAAATACCTCAACTTTGATTTAAACATTGCAGAAATATCAATGTCATCATTCTCAGAAGCCATTCATTTAGAAGTGGAAATTAGAGAATAAAAGAATAATACAGTATTAGGAGTTATCCATCAGAAAACAAAATGGTTGTATGTGTTATCTACCCACTCTCCGGTGGGGGCTCTGCATTACATTTATTGCCCTGAAATTTACTGTGCTTGAATTTTCACAGCAAAGGAAAGTTTTGCAGAATGACTTCTTATTGAAAGAGAGAGGCTTACTTGCCAGGTATGTGCATCTAAAACAACATACTGTGAGATCCTCTGACATTTCCTGAGTTATTTTCTTTAAAGTACTGTCTGTAAGATTCAGTAGAAAAAGCATCCTTTGATTAGAAAGTTTGGGAAATGCTGAATATTTATCCCATTGTTGTAAATTCATAATGTATATACTTCTTATATTAAAGACTGAAAAGTTATCACTTCTCGGCCTTTTGGCTAAGATCAAGTGTAAAGACTGGAAAGCAACCCTATGAAAAAGTGGGCAAAGGACATGAACATAAACTTTTCAAAAGAAATTAGACTAATGGCCAAGAAACATGAAAAAATGTTCAACATATCTAATCATCAGGGAAATGCAAATCAAAACCACAATGAGATATCACTTATCTCCAGTGAGAATGGCCTTTATCAAAAAGTTCCAAAACAATAAATGTTGGCATGGATGCAGAGAGATAGGAACACTCATACACTGCTGGTGGGACTGCATACTAGTACAACCTCTGTGGAAAGTAATATGGAGATAACCTCACAGAGCTACAAGTAGAACTACAATTTGATCCAGCAATCCCACTACTGGGTACTTACCCAAAGGAACAAAAGACATTCTATAAAGAAGACATCTGCACTAGAATGTTTACAGCAGCACAATTCACAATTGCAAAGATGTGGAAACAACCCAAGTGCCCATTAATACATGAGTGGATTAATAAAATGTGGTATATGTATACGATGGAGAACTATTCAACCACAAAAAATGATGGTGATCTAGCACCTCTTGTATTATCCTGGATAGAGCTGGAGCCCACTCTACTAATTGAAGTATCCCAAGAATGGAAAAAGAAGCACCATATGCACTCACCATCAAATTTGTGTTAACTGATCAACACTTAAGTTCACATATAGTAGTAACATTCACTGGCTGTCCGCGAATGGGAGGGGGGAGGAGGGGATGAGTATATACACACCTAATGAGTGCAGTGCTCACCGTTTGGGGGATGGGCACGCTTGAATCTCTGACTCAGGTGGGGCAAAGGCAATATATGTAACCTAAACATTTGTACCCCTGTAATATGCTGAAATAAAAAAATTAAAAAATAATAATAAATAGCAAAATTAGTATTAAAAAAATACTGAAAACTAATGTGGGTAAAATTGAAATCTTTACAATAGTCCACAAAGACACACTGTGTGTATCTTTTAAACCTAATTTTATGTTTCTTGGTATAATTCTGTGGTATTTTTCACAAAGGTCTGACACATTTCTTATTAAGCTTGTATTTATAGGTGTTTTATATTTCTGTCACTATTGTGAAAGATTTTTCCTAATTATATTTTCTGATTGTTGCTAGTATATTTGAAACCCATTTGTATTTGTATTCATTCATCTTGCTGAACCCTCTTTTAATTACTTTTTAGCAGATTCTCTGGGGTTTTTCTGAGTACATAGCTAGTCATATTGTCTGCAAATAATGATAATTTTTCCCTCTTGTCCAGTAATGACACATTTTATTTCTGTTTTATTCTGTTACCAAAACTTATAAAATAATACTAAATTTCTAAAACTTATAATATTAAACAGATATATAAGAGGATGTCAGAAATTCTTGTTTTGTTCCTGATGTTAATAGAAATGTCTTTAGAGGTATTTTCCCAGTAAATAATGGGATAGGCTGTCAGTGTAAGATATTCTTTAATGTTTTAAGGAACTATTCTTCTACTCATAGGTAACAAAGAGATGTTTTTCCTTTTATAAATGATTGTGATATTTTTATCAATGTCTTTCAAAATTTAATGATCATATGGTTTTTCTTTTTGATCTACTGATATGATATAAACAAACTAATACTTTCTACTTAGTTGTGGTGGATTACTTTTTTCAAATATTTTTTGGTTCAATTGGCTGGAAAATTATTTAGAATTTTAAAACATATTAATTCTTTTCTTTTTTTCTATCTTTGTTAGGTTTTATTATAAATAATAATAATGACAGTTGAGATAATTTCACAAGCTTATACCATGTTCCACTGTACTAAATTCTTATATAAATATTCACATATAATTCATACAACAATTTTACACATTATATGTAGAATTATCTATATTTTGCAGATAAGGAACCAAGCTCCAGAGAGGTTCTCAAGTTGGCTAAGATCATGGAGCTTGAGAGTGGAGCCTGTCTCTACTAACTATACTACATAGTATCAGGGAATTAAAAATGAATTGGGTAGTTTTCCATGCTCTGAAATAGAGTGCATAGAATAGGAAAAATGTGCCACTTGAAGGTATGAAAGACTAATCCATATATGCACAGGAGGAAAAGTGATACTGTGAAAGTACATGGGCTTTGAAACCAGACATATGCTGGTTTGAATTTTGAATTCTAGCTCTGTCCATTACTTAGTAGCATTCAATAAATAGAAAGTGTAATCATTATTTTAAAAAAAAGACCAAAAATTCCTAGATTAAAAAATAAAAACTGGGCTGAGCGCGGTGGCTCACTTTTGTAATCCTACCACTCTAGGAGGCGAGGCGGGAGGATCATTCGAGCTCAGGAGTTCGAGACCAGCCTGAGCAAGAGTGAGACCCCCGTCTCTACTAAAAAAATAGAAAGAAATTAGCTGGACGACTAAAATTATATAGAAAAAATTAGCTGGACATGGTGGTGCATGCCTGTAGTCCCAGCTACTTGGGAGGCTGAGGCAGGAGGATCGCTTGAGCCCAAGAGTTTGAGGTTGCTGTGAACGAGGCTGATGCCATGACACTCTAGCCCAGGCAACAGAGTGAGAATCTGTCTAAAAAATAAATAAATGAATAAATAAAATAAAAACTGAAAACAAAACAAAAATACTGCTAACTCAATTAGTACAAACACTTTCTGCATATAAATAAAAGTATATAAATATATGTACATGTACATATATATGTATATTATATACATACATATATATATCCACAAATCCATTTTTTAGCTGAACAACTATTGCTGTTTTACACCACTGGCTGATAATGAACACAGTCTAATAAATGATGCTCTAAGGAATTAAAAACCTGTAAATTATGAAGGAAATCCACTTCTAGGTGAGAAAGAGTAGCTGTGGTAGTAGAATTCACTTCTGTCTGTATTTTCATGGAGGCAATCGTTTTTATTTTATCCTGTCTACCCTTTCATTCTTTTTCCTTTCAGCAGACTCTGTACTAGGAATAAAGAGAAAAATGCACTTTACTACCCTAGAGGAATTATTCACCCCACTGTAAATATAGCCTGATAAAGCTGCAGTGATAATAAGACCTATTATCTTAAGTTCTCTTGGCAGCAATCAACAAAAACCAAATCAAAGTTTGATGCATAAAACCCAAGGGCAGAAATAAAACCAGGTTCAGGAAAGATCTAGGAAGCAGCTATATCATTTACAATAACATAATCACTTAACTTCTTTGATCAAAGGATGTCTTCCTAAGCAAAAATTCAGAATTTTGTCTGGAGATTAAAAATGAACTCTGATGCTGGTAGAATGAATGCATATATCTAAATAAATATGAAATATATATAAATAAAATGTCAATATAGGCATATACATACATATATACACATATAGAGACACAGAATGGCAGAATGACAGGGACAGTAGGTCCCTGAATGACATTGATTCCTTCAAAGTTGTTTTGTTCAAGATAGCTTCAATATAACATTGATGAAAAAATATTGATCTCAGGCAGAGCCACTGGCTATGTGAACTTTGAATGTCCTCTTCACTTTTGTGTGAGTTTCTTATGGGTACTCCAGTTTCCTCCCACATCCCAAAGATGTGCTGGATAGGTGAATTGGTGTGTCTAGATTGCCCCAGTGTGAGTGCGTGTGGGTGTGGATGTGAGTGCTCCTGGTATTGGATGGCATCCTGTCCGGGGTTGGTTCCTGCCCTTGACCCTGAGCTGACAATAGGCTCCAGCCACTGGCAACCCTGAAGTGGAATAAGTGGATAAATAATTATCCACTTGTTTTTATTAATGTTTTTACTTGTTTTTATTAATCTTTTAAATGTTCATATAACTCACATTTATTTTCATGTTTAATACTTGAAGTGTTTTCGTCTTTATTTACAGATTTTGTGATGTTTTGATGACCAGAAATATGCTATAGGAACTTGACTCTTGTTTATGTCATTTATTCCATGGTAAAATTTGTTTCATTATATGGTGTTCTGCTTAAAGTTGCAGTTCATTACTTTGTTTGAAGAAATAGTGCAAATGCCCACCATTGGTGATCACAGGAATTCACTCTGATGTCTATGGAGAAGGCAGCTTAAGGTTTATCACCCAGGTGAGCTTGTCAAAGAAACACTCTGCCATGTCCTTTTCCAGGGACCCTATCTTGCTACCTAGAATCAACAAACATTAACATTTGCATAATTTAAAGAATTGAAAGTTGTTAAGTAAAGTTGAAGACCTATTTATTTTAATCCCTGCCCAATCCCTTTCCCTTCACTTCTTCCCCACAGGTAACCACTATGATGAATTCCGGACCATTCCTTTACCACACAACATGCACCCACAGACACCAGGGCTCCACCCCACCAACCCTGCCACCCTTCATGACCACATGGTTTTCCAGAAGCCCATGGAGTACCTTTCCCCCCCCCATCCGTGGAGATCCTGAGCTGCATGGGGATGGGGTATGTATGGGTGGGTGGAGAGCCCCCTGGATACCCGTTTTAAACCTGCACACAGAGATCTGCCCTTATTCCTCAAAGGTGAGAGTTTTGCACACACGAATCAACTGGACACCTTTATTGCTTCAAGAACCAGATAACTTTATTGGAAACAATGGTAAAA
>VBSM01001483.1:14661122-14675362 GCA_008086735.1 Cheirogaleus medius
GCGCAGGTTGGTGAGGTAGCCAGCCAGCTCCTTGATGGTCTTGACCTGCTCGTGAAGGTAGTGGTTCTCTAGGAAGTTGCAGAGCTGCGCGTCGCCCTTGGTGGTGGCCAGCTGGTGCAGCTCCAGGAGGCTCTGGTTGATGCTCTTCTCCAGGTGGAAGGCGCACTCCATGGCCTGCAGGCCGCCCTCCCAGTTGTGGCGGTCGGGCTTCCTGATGTCGCGAAGGCAGACGCGGCCACCGCGCTGGTTCTGCAGGCTCATCAGCTTCTCGGCACGCTCCTTCTCCTCCTGAGAGTGGCGCATGAAGTAGCGGGAGAAGTGCTTCAGGGCCACGTCGTCGCGGTCGAAGTAGAAGGCCATGGAGAGGTACACGTAGGAGGCGTAGAGCTCCAGGTTGATGTGGTTGTTGATGGCGGCCTCACAGGTGGGGTGGTAGTTCTGGCGCACTTGTGAGGGCACAGCAGTGGCCATGGCGGGCAGCACAGGTGCGGGGAGCACAAAAACAGCCAAAGCGGAGCGAGATCGTGTGCTGGGGTGCAGGCAGCAGCGGCAGTAACTATGGCAGGGAACTCTGGGCTATCCCTGTGTGGGTAAGAGCGGTGGCCAGTAGGAGGGTGGACCGGAAGTGAGCCTAGTGGCCGTTACGGGGGGCGGGGCAGAAGAATGGGGCAGCGCGAGCCAGGGCAGAGTTCCATGAGAAATCCCGGGAAACACAGCACTGACCTTTTGACCTAAATGATATTTTTAAAAGCTATTTATGAATATAAGTGCAACTATTTTGAGTTAATCACCTGTATGATTTCTTAAAGCAACTTATTTGAATGTTCAAATGTGATTTTTTCATAAATGTGATGTCATTTTTGTGAAGTCGTTAGTTATATTACACTCATAAAGCTTTATTTGAATTGCAGCTCTCTTCAGTGACTTCAGCATCCATACCAATGACACTTTGGATAACCTCACTTAGTTCCTAGATCTTATTAACTCAGCGACCTCCCCATTTCTCCTTCTATTCATGATCAACTTCTCACTTCTCTGACAGCAGAGCACCACCTCCAAAATCTCAAACAGTGAATCTTTTAACCTTTGCATCTTTTTCATACTTTTTGAACTTGTATTCACTCCCTTTATTCTCTCTACTAACTTAATCTCTAAGCTCAATCCTGGAAACACATTATTTCTGTCCTGTGTGGACCCCAAAATGGACAATTCCAGTATTATTTCCTGACATCCTAGATTTTCTCATCCTCTTCAGCTAGACTGTAAATTTCTTTTTCTTGGATAAGTAGACTTAAAAGCCTTACGTGCATTCTGAGAGAAAACACTGTTAGCCATGTGGATGTATATGTGCCCTCTTACCTCCTTTGTAATTCCACTGCCACTCAGCATGCCTTTTTCTTTAATCCCTCAATTAGCTTATATGACATGAGCCACATAAGTTATACAAGATTTCACCACTTTCCCAATTGTCAACATATCATTCTTCTTTCACCTTCAGTCGTGAACTCAGCTTTTCTACCACTGATCAGAGTTCTCCTTTCATTGATTAATTACTTTATTCTTTCAACAAGTATTTATTAATTATTAATATGTCCCAAGCACTGAAATAGGATTTGTCAATATATCAGTAGAAAAGAGAGACAAAATCGCCATTGTCTTAGGGTTTGTATTCTAGCAGAAAAGCAAACCAAAACAAAAACAAACAAAAGAGTGCCATATTTTCTCCTTTATTCTCTCATGTAAATACATACAATTCAATACACATGTATATGGAAATAAAAATGACAATATATATTCTTAAAATTCAAGGATTTTATAGAAGATGTAAGTCCAGTCAACCTAGGTATTAATTATTAATTTATTTGTGTACTAATTCAATGACCATTTATATACACCAAATATGTGTCAGCCACTGAGTTTGATTCCGGGAATAAACAGAATCAAACATAGACCCTGTTCTCAAGGTACAAGACAGAATGACAGAATATTATAAGTGCTCTAAAATGGGTTTAAAGTTATGAATAAAATGCCTATTTTTGCTTAAGGGATTATTTCCACGGTTTCGATTAATGCACTTATATTTGGGTCTACTTGTTTCTCTTTTGGAAGCTAATACTATTTTATAATCAGTGTTTATGAAGAAATAAAGGATTAAACATCAAAATGTAATAGTATAAACTTATCTTGGCAGGTTTAGAAGCATTTAATCATCTATCCTTTAAAGAAATAGAATAATCACAATGTCTATTTGATTATGTGGTTTTGATGATAGAATCATACACTAGAGATGGAAAAGAACCACTTGATCAATATCTCAATGAGATAAAATTTTGCTCTATATTTGCTTACCATGAGTACTTAATTTAATTGTAGACTTTCAAATATTTACTTGGGAGATTCCATTGTAGACTTCACTATAAGAATCTATTTAAGACATCTTGATTTTGCAGAACACTTTCTCATTAATATTCCCAAGATTATTTAACGATTAATTGGCCCTTATGATTTTACTCTTCAGATGTTTCAAATAATACTACCATGGTATATTTATATGTATACTAAGGAATGATAATGGTGCTTCTCAGATATTTGATCCTTCATCATTAACTTCTAGGGAAATTGTTAACTATAAAATACATATTACAAATAAGGGAAATATAAGATTTTAAAAAGTCTACTTTTCTAGCAGAAATCAATAAGCAAGCATGGGTTAGAAGCTCAGATTTCCATGAAAGAAATATGTATATTTGTAAACAAAAGCACGCTGTTTTGCTTTAATGAGGAAAATAAAACTAAATACAGATAGAATGAGAAAACTTCAGAACAGATCATATTTTAAAAATATGAATGTAAGACTATAAGGAAGGGGCTTCTTTGAAGTCTTTGTGGTCAGTATTCATACTAGTCAGGTTTCTCTAGAGAAACAGAACCAACAGTATATGTGTGTGTGTGTATATATATATATATGTATACACATATATATATACACATATACAATTCTAAGGAAATATATATATATACAGAGAGAGAGAGAGAGAGAGTGTGAGAGAGAGAGATTATAAGGAATTAGGTCAGATGATTTTGGAGGCTGACAGTCTGCAGTTGGCAGTTGGCAAGCTGGAAATTCAGAAGAGCTGATGATGTCATTCCAGTCTGAAGACAGGGAGGCCCAGGACCCTGGAAGAGCTGATGTTTCAGTTTGAGTACAAAGGCAGGAAAAGACTGATGTCCCAGCTTGAAGGCAGTCAGGCAGTAGGAGTTCTCTTTTATTTGACGAAAGGTCAGCCTGTTTGTTCTATTTAGGACTTCAGCTAACTGGATGAAGCACACCACCAAATCTTCTTTACTCAGTCTATGGATTCCTATGCTGATCTCATCCAAAATCACCGTCACAGACACACCCAAAATAATATTTGACCAAATATTTGAGCACCTTATAACTCAGTCAATTGGACAGATAAAATTAACTTTCACAGTAGTATTAATAGTAAGTGCAGAGTGAAAAAATAAAAATTCTATTACTATAATCTACAAAAAGTCTTTGTTTGGACTTTCAATTCTGTTCATCGTGTTAAAATGTTACAGAGCTAATAGTTACACAGCTAGTAATAGAAAATGAGTTCTGACTCTGTAAGTCATTAGCTCTCATTCATTCATTCAATACTTTTCTATTGAGCACTTATTGTATACCAGATATTTTTGTAGGTACTAATATAAAATTTTGTTCTAGAAATTCCTCATACTTACATTTTTTGCAGCTAAATTCTATTCAATGTTTCGTATAATCCTTTCTTTAAAAAATAATACAATAATAAAATATATTCAATAATAAAAATGTGGCCTCAATGATATATTCACAATGAAGTGGACCATAAATATTTGGTAGCTTATCTTTTTCTCCATATGTTTGTGGTTTGTTTGTATGTGTGTGTATGTATGTGAATATGTATGTGTGCATATATTTACACATTTCTGTATAAATGAATATGAATGAACAAAATCATCTTTAATGAGAATATTAAAAATTGATGTATGAATATTACCTGTCCCTGAGCTGTTCACTCTTTATTACTTCATTATCATAGAAACTCTCTGAGCTAATTTTTGTTATTTTTTTAATAAGAGAAAGAGATTATAAATTTATTTACCATGTACACAGGGAGAATCACAGAGTGATTACCTAATATTCCAGTGGGGTCAAGAAGTTTATATACCCTCATTTTAGAGGGAAGGGGGATATGAAGAATATAGGTAATTCTGTTGAGGGGCAATAAATGATTACTAAGGAGGATGAATAGATTCTTAGGAGAATGAATGGATGAGGGGAAACAGATTGACTTGTAAATGATTCCCTTTGGAAACTAAATTAACCTGAGAAACAGGTCTAATTTTTGTTTTATCACCCATATTTTATAGATAAAGAAATTGTAAATTAGTATATTACATGCTATAGCACATATCTTTTTTTATTATTATGGTAAGAACACTTAGCATGAGATTTACCATCTCAACAAATTTTTAAGTGTACAATATATTATTGTTGACTATAGGTACAATGTTGTCCTACGGATATCTAGAGCTTATATATTTTGCTTAATGGATACTTTATATCTGCAGATTAGTTACTCTCTATTGCTATCTCCCTCTAGCCCTTGGCAATCACCATTCCATTCTTTGATTATATGAATTTGACTATCTTAGATACTTTACATAAGTGGAATCATAAAATATTTTTTTAAGACTGAATAGTATTATTCTATTGTATGTATATACAATATTTTCTTTTTCCATTCATCTGGTGACAGGCATTTAGATTGTTTCCACATCTTTCGAGCACACTAATTTTAAATAGAAAAGAGTGACACTCTTATCAGTATTCTTCCCTAGGTAGTTTGGAAAGTTTTACAGGACTATGAACTCTTCCAGGACAAAGACCATGTTTAATTTGTTCAATGATAAATTCCACATAGTAGGGGTTCAAAAATATGAATTAAAGGATTGAGTAGCCTCTTAAAAGTCTCCTTATTTCTCCAAATTCAAACAATAAGTAGGAGTGGATGTTGAATATGTATTAAAAGTTTTTCTTTTGGAAGAAAAAATAATCAATGACACTCAATGATGACAAATTATTATTATAATTCTACTTGAATATGAAAAAACATAAAACTAGCTATAAAAATCTGTATGCTTAAAGGTATGTTTTTATACATGCAAAACTAACAATTTATAAGTATTACAAATAAAACTGTAAAACCAAAAATTAATAAATTCCATTTATGCTTGAGCTTATGCTTTTGGGTTAAACACAGTCACTTCTCACTAAGAATAGATCTAGCTGCCATGGTTCAAGTTTTCTTTTGAATGTGCCATGTCTGTATACCCTGACATAAATGAAACATCTCAATTCTTGACCACTCTTCTTCACTGAGATGATTGACACACTTTAGTTCATGTGATGATTCATAATGTAACTTTTTTTTCAGGTTGTATAAGCCATTTTTTAAAATATTTCCCATCCATGTTATTTTCTATTAAAAGTAAAGTGATACTTTATTCTGATGCAATTTTTTGTTTTCATGAATTACAATTAAGAGTATCAATAATGTTAATAATTGAAGATGCTGAAGTTTCCTTCTGTTAATTTATTTCACATTTTCTAATCATCACTTTAAAAGGAAATTTTAGTCCTTGCAGCTGGAAAAATAAGTCAATGTGATTATAAAGGAGGACATAAGGCAATTGTTATTTATACACTAAGTCATGCCTCTGCAATCACACTCAACATGGTTCAAAGCACACATGCAAACATGAACACCTAATTTTTCTTGTTGTGTTGAATTATAAAGAGATTGAGATAATCCTGAAAATGCTTATGGTGATTTTCATTTGGATGTAAACAGAAGAACATATCTATGGAATTCTCAAATACAGGTAGAGAACATTGAATGTGAGAGGCAGGAACATACAATGTATTTGATAACTATTTCTTGAGGACCTAGTATATGTCAGTCTTTGTGCTGAATGAAAGTAACAGACATTGACTTTAATCTCATGGGCCCAATAATCTGTATCATTTCATTTTGTTCACCAATAGAATGAATACCTATATGAGACATATATATATGCAATATATATGAACAATATAAAATAAGTTGCTAATAAATTGATAAACAATATATTTACTTTGAAATATTAATATGCATTCAATAATATTTTCTTTGATATCTTTACTTCTATTTTCACAGACACAGAAATTGCTAAAGAAGTCCTCATACCTTTTCTTACATAACAATAATGTTTAAAGAAATTAGATTTGGTGAAATCATGTCAGTTAAGCTAAAGACTTAAAATGTTTTGGTTGAATGTATATATATATTTTGCTTCATTAAAATCAAGTGTAAGTTTTTCCATAAATGTTAGAAAAAAGCATAATCCTTGCAAAATATTCCTTATGATTCCATACATTATGATTATACAATATTAACCCAGAATGTTAATAGTGTAAGCTTATAGTTAATGTGATCATTATTCTTCATAACTTGACATGAGTAATGTTCTCTCATTTTTTTAATTTTCTAAACTTTTCTTCCACACTCTCAATGGTTTATTTGCTTATTTCTTCTTCTGTAAAACTAGGGTAATGACCTTGACCAGCTAATGTTAGAACTCAGTGAAAAGCACAATTTACCAAACAAAAAAATCTATAAAGTGTTTCCTGTGTATTATTCACACTTATTACCTTCCATACGAGCTTTTGATTCTTCAATTCTTGCTCATATATGAAACATAAACTATGTCCTTTTGACTTATTTTCTTTTTAAATTTTTTTTTAATTTCAGCATATTTTTTGGGTACAAATGTTTAGGTTATGTGTATTGCCCTTGCTCCACCTGAGTCACAGCTTAAGTGCACGTATAGTAATAACATTCATCAGGTGTCGGGCAGATGGGAAGGGAAAAGGGGATGGGTATATACACATATAATTGGTGCGGTGAGCACTGTCTGGGGGATGGACATGCTTGAAGCTCTGACTTATTTTCTTGAAGGCCTTTGCCACTTTCCAAATACATCTCTGACTATTTAAAATCAATTAAACCTATTTAAGAAGTTTCAAATTTCTAGAAAATAACTGATTTTTAGTAGCTTTCTGCCAAAATTATTTTAAACCTGATTTATTTTAATATGAATTAATGGGTGGGGATATATTCTTTAAATAGAATGATTATTAACATTTCACTTTTGCTTATATGGATGCTGCTCTTAAGTTATGATTCCTTACATGACAAACACCCCATGGGGAATGTTTCATTAATAATCTGCCAAATGCTATAGGCAGCATGACTTGATTCTTCATTAGTAATGTTATCCCTTGATTTTCTCCTGCCAGAAAGTGCTGATTCTGCAAAATGATTGGCATTGATATAGCATATTTATACTGGAAGAGGCATATTTATACTGCATATTTATACTGTCTTTGTATTGAATACAAAGACAAAACTTAGCATTCCTTTATAGGACATGAACTGAATATTTGTTACAGAGTAACTGGTAGTTTGGGGAAGGAAGGTGAGAACAAAGGCAACCCATTTGAAAGGGAAGAGGCTATTGAAACTGGAAATTGAGGAGAAGGGAACTACTGAAAAGAATTCCTGAAGGACAACTTTACTTACTTTGACTGCCTGTGTATGTAGTCAATTCCCTGACCATGCAGCAAAAGGGGAAAGCTGTTTTGAGAGCAGTTTCTGGTGGCAAGGAGTGTTATTGTCTTGTATGGTGCGGCCATTGAAACATTGCTTAGTATTCTTCAGACCTTAAAGAGTTGTCAAGAAATAAAGTCTGCAATGATTACTGGAAATGTCTGTTCTACATCCAAAATAATCTATTTTGAATTTCTTCCTTATATCACCAGGCCTCTATCAAATATTAATGCTTTTGGTCCTTCTAAATCATCATTTTGGCTCTATCTAATGTATGCCTCAATTATGCTATAGAGAAAAATGCTATTTCCCCTACATAGAACTTGCCCCTTAATTTTTTTGATCTCACATTAAAAATATTTAATATTTACAAAAAAGATAATCACTTGTAAATGAATCAAGGTGCACAGTTCACCAAATCATGAAAATCACTTCCCAAATCATTATTTGATTGATAAATACATTGATCAAATAAATGTATATCCATTAATCAGTTTATCTACAGAGACTGCAGCTATAAGATGAAAAAACATATTCAGTTTATTCAGTTGTTATGAATGTAGAATGGGGCAATGGAAAAAGGAATCACAAGATTCTATGCAAATCCAAAAGTCCACTTCCTTTTTTCGCAAGACACTGGTTTGTACACCATGGGACTGATTTTCCTAGTCATGCTATTAAATAGATTTTGGTTAAATTACATTGGTTAGATTAGTTCAGTGGAGTAAATCTCTATATGGGACACTTGGCTTTATAAAACTCTGTTTCATAGCTAGATGATGTAGAACACCCCTCAGAGTATCTTTTTGCAAAGGAGAAATATTAGATCTAATGAACCAACAGGTAATAATATATTAGAAATATTTTTGTAAAATAGCAACTCAACTAATATTTCGTTTTTATTTTTTTATTTATTTTTATTTTTTATTTTTTACCCTTATATTATGAGGGTACGAACATTTTAGTTACATTTTATGTCTTTGCCTCACCCAAGTGAAGATTAGAGGCATGCCCTTCCTCTCTACAATGCTCACCACATCCATTGGTTGTGAGTTTACCTCCCCAAACCCCTAATCCCTGGAGAATATTACTACCTTATGAGCATCATAGTGTTGATCAGTCAGTGCCAATTTAATGGCGAGTACATGTGGAGCCCATTCTTCTGATCTTATGTCACTTCACTTTGGATAATGGTCTTAAGCTCAATCCAGGAAAATATAAGAGGTGCTAGGTCACTGTCATTTCTTATAATTGAGTAATATTCCATTATATACATATACCAAATTTTAATAATCCACTCATGAATTGACGGGCACTTGGGTTGTTTCCACATCTTTCCAATAGTGAATTGTGCTGCCATAAACATTCGGGTGCAGATGTCTTTATTATAGAATGTCTTTTGCTCTTTTGGGTAGATGCCTAATAGTACTATTGCTGGATCGAATGGTATTTCTATTTTTAGCTCTTTGAGGTATCTCCAAATTTTTTTCCACAACGGTTGCACTAATTTGCAGTCCCACCAGCAGTATAAGAGTGTTCCCATCTCTCCACATCCTCACTAGCATTTGTTGTTTTGGGATTTTTTGATAGAGGCCAATCTCACTGGGGATAGGTGATATCTCATTGTGGTTTTGTTTTGAATTTCTCTAATGATTACAGATGTTGAGCATTTTTTTACATGTTTGCTGGCCATTATTCTGTCTTCTTTAGAAAATTTTCCGTTCATTTCCTTTGCCCATTTGTTGATTGGGTTGTTTGATTTTTTTCTTGATTTTTTTTGAGTTCTATGTAGATTCTTATTATCAGCCCTTTATCAGATGTGTAGAAAACAAATATTTTCTCCCATTCTGTAGCCTGTCTATTCACTCTAATGATAGTTTCCTTGACGGTTCAAAAGCTTTTTCATATGCTCAGGTCCCATTTATTTATTTTTGTTGTGGCTATGATTGCTTTGGGGATCTTCTTCAAAAATTCTTTGCCTAGGCCGATGTCTGAAAGGGTCTTCCCAACATGTTCTTCTAGAATTCTTAAGGTTTTATGCCTTAGGCTTAAGTCTGCTAACCATCTTGAATTGATTTTTGTGAGATGTGAGAGGTGGGAATCCAGTTTCAATCTTCTGCATATAGCTATCCAGTTTTCCCAGCACCATTTATTAAAAAGAGATTCTTTTGCCCAATGTGTGATTTTGTGTGTTTTGTCAAAGGTTAGATTACCATATGCAAATGGTTTCATCTCTGGATTCTCAGTCCTGTTCCAAAGGTCTATGTCTCTGTTCTTGTGCCAATTCCATGCTATTTTAATTACTATAGCCTTGTAGTATAGCTTGAAGTCTGGTAGACTGATGCCTCCCAGTTTGTTCTTTCTACTTAAGATTGCTTTGGCTATATGAGGTCTTCTCTAGTTCCATACAAAGCATCAAATCAGTTTTTCTAGATCCGTAAAGAATGATTATCATACTTTGATAGGGATTGCATTAATTCTGTAGATCACTTTAGGTAGTACAAACAGTTTAACGATATTGATTCAACCAATCCATGAGCAAGGTAGATTTTTCCATCTGTTTATATCTTCTACAATTTCTTTTCTTAGTGTTTTGTAGTTCTCCCTATATATGTTCTCACATCTTTTATTAAATATATTCCTAGATATTTAATTTTCTTTGAGGCTATTGTAAAAGGTATTGCATTTTTTATTTGAATTTTGGCTTGACTCTTATTGGTGTATATGAATACTTCTGATTTGTATGTATTGATTTTGTAACCGGGGACTTTACTGAATTCATTTATCAAATTTAGAAGTCTCTTGGATGAATCCTTGGGGATTTCTAGATATAATATCATATCATCAACAAAGAGCAAGAATTTGATCTCATCTTCCCCCATTTGGCCACCCTTAATTCCCTTCTCTTGTCTAATTGCTCAAGGACATCCAGCACTATGTTGAGTAGAAGTGGAGATAGTGGGCAATCTTGTCTGGTTCCGGTGCTAAGTGGGAATGGTTTCAATTTTTTCCCAGTTAGTATGATATTGGCTGTGGGTTTATCATAAATGGATTTGATAATTTTAAGGTATGACCCGTCTCTGCCTATATTGTTAAGAGATTTTATCATAAAGGTGTGCTGGACTTTGTCAAATGCTTTTTCTGCATCTATTGAGAGAATCATATGGTCTTTGTTCTTGCTTTTATTTATGTGGTGAATTGCATTTATAGATTTGTTAATGTTGAACCAGCCTTGCATTCCTGGAATAAAGCCCACCTGGTCATGGTGAATTATTTTTTGATATGCTGCTGAATTCTATTTGCTAAAATTTTGTTGAGGATTTTTGCATCTATATTCATGAGGGATATTGGTCTGTAATTTTCTTTTTTTGTTGTGTCCTTTCCTGGCTTTGGTGTCAAGGTGGTATTGGCTTCATAGAATAAGTTAGGAAGGATACCGTCTTTCTCAATGTTGTGGAATAATTTCTGTAGTATAGGTATGAGTTCTTCTTTACATGTTTGGTAAAACTCTGAAGTGTAGCCATCTGAGACTTTTCCATTTTGGGAGGTTTTTAATTGCTGCTCCAATTTCTGACCTTGAGATTGGTCTGTTCAGAAATTCTGTTACTTCCTGGGTGAACTTAGGGAGGTCGTATGTTTCTAGGAACTTGTCCATTTCATCCTCATTATGTAGTTTTGGGGCATATAGGCTTTTATAGTAATTGAAAATAATGTTTTGTGTTTTTGTGGTGTCTGTTGTGACCTCTACTTTTTCATTTCTAATTGTGTTTATTAGAGTCCTTTCCTTTCGAATTCTTGTCAATCTCACAAGAAGAGTGTCAATTTTATTTATCTTTTCAATAAAAAAAGCTTTTGGTTTTGTTGATCTTCTGTATAATTCTATTGCTCTCAATTTCATTTAGTTCTGCTTTGATCTTAGTTATTTCTTTTCTTCTACTAGGTTTGGAATTGATTTGCTCTTCCTTTTTCAATTCCTTGAGACTGTTTATTAAATTGTCAGTTTTTGAGCTGTCTGTTTTTTGCATGTGAGTGTTTAATGCTATTAGTTTTCCTCTCAGGTATGCTTTTGCTGTATCCCATAGGTTTTGATAATTAATGTCTCCATTATCGTTTAGTTCAAAGAAACTCTTGATTTCCCTCTGTATTTCCTCCTTGACCCATAGTTTCAATAATATCTTAGAAAAGCGTGGTGTGTGTATATGTGTATAGTACACATACATTTGCATGTGCATATTAGGCTTTGATCACTAATGTTAAAGCCAGCTAAAATTTGGACCTTAATGTGAACTGTGGTATGAATATATATTATACATTATTCTAAAGAGATAGATATGGTTAACATAGAATTAATAGCCTGTATTTCATAATTGGAGTTAGAATGGTAATTATTTATAAATAATAATAACATTGAATATTTTTGCCTACTCTTGCAATGTGGGTCATTAGCCAGGTGAAGTAGATATTATTGAGAACATGCATCTTAACCAATTGTGTGTGTGTATAGTATTACAAATTTTTAATTCTATAAATGATACAAATGTTGCATTAGAAGCCAAGGAGTGAGATTAAGTCAACATCAGTGGATACCTTAGATTATTGATTATTCAGCATTTTTCATATCCATAATATGAAGTGATTCTGGATTTTATTTGCTAGCTACTAGAAAATAAGCTAAGATTTATGATGACACCTGAATGCATCTTCCATCAATAAGAAAGTGAGTTCATTGTTCTTTGATGAAATCAGTGGACATAATGTAATAATATTTACATGTCATCAAAGCTTTATTACCTTAACAACACACTAAATGACAAAGGTTTTAGCCATTTGTGAAGTCCTTTAACTATATACCAGAAAATTTTATGTGTACCTGATCCATCTTCTGATAATCTAGCACGAACCATCTTATAAAATAGAGCTGCCTCTGCTTGATGATTTTCTAAATATTATGATCTACTTATATTAGTGAATTGGAACAATGGATCAGATAATAAAATATGTATACAAAGAGACAGGAACACGGCCATAATTTTTCTGGAATTTATCTATATAAGAAAATAAAATGGGAGAGAAAAAATGGCGGAGTAGGGCTGACCTCTTGGCTCTCTGCTTTCGGAGTGAGAAGTGAAGAGGGCAGACAACCACACGCAAGAGATCTGCATTTACACTGGATCGGCTTTGCAAAACTGCAGAGAGACACCGGGATATGGAAAACATAGACAATAATCAAAGGTGAACCGAAAAATCTTCCACAAAACCCAGGGAGTCGGAAATATACAATAGGGAGGGAGCACGTCCGCCCGTCTGCCGTCCCATGGGCTGCCCAGGGGAGGCATTGCTTCTGCCGTGCACAGGGAGACGATCCCTTCCCCACCAAGCCCCACATCCACGCAGGCAGGGAATTTCCCGAAGTTGGTGAGAGGCGGTGGCGCGGGCAGATGAGCAGAGTAGAGCAAAGTCTGGAGCAGGCAACATTGTGAATTCTCCGCAGCGCTCTGCTGAAGCAGTGGTGAGTGGGGGAGGGTCCGAACTCAGCAACCGCTTCCTCAGCGCCAGTGCGCTGCTATGTAGCTAGCGGAGGGCTGCACAGGAAGTGTCTTTCAGGCATCCCCTCTACCCTTAACTGGCTGAACCTTTCGGGCTTCTGGAGAAAGCAACTTTTTGATCTCCCAGCATCCCGCTGAAGCGGTCACAGGTGGGGGAGTGTCTGAACCCAGCAGCTGCCTCCCAGCACCACCGCTGCCACCCCGTAGCTTGGAAACGCTGCAGGGGGCCATGAGGAAGCAGTTTTCAGGCATCGCCTCTGCCCTAAACCGGCTGATATGCTAGGGCTTCCAGAGAAGGCAACTTTTTGATCTCCCAGTGTTCTGCTGAAGCGGTTGCAGGTGCTGTACCTGCAGGTTCAGAACCCAGCGGCTGCCTCCCCATACCACAGAAACGAGTGCTGAATCTGACATTCCACCTCAGGAAGCTTCCAGGTCCAGGAAGAGGGGACTCTACCTTAAAGGAGGCTAGGCCTCGGGTTCCGGCGGAGGCTTTGGCTGGCGCTGGCTACCCAGAGGGCAGATTTCCACACATAAACTACTAGGTCTTGGCAAGCGGGGGAATTAGGGAGTGCAGCGGACGTCTGGAGCCAGCCTGCCAATCCCAACACAGTATTCCGCTGAACAGGGTACCCTATCTGTCAGCGCTGGCAGGGCACGCCACTGCCACCCTGTAGCTTGAAAATGCTGTGAATTTCTGCTCTGGAAGTGGTTTCAGACCTCCCCTCTGCTCTAACCTGGCCAGTGGCCTCGGTACCTGGGTTTAAAGAGGCAGAATGGGGAGAGCGGTGTTTTGTTCGGTGGCTGTCTTGCAAGATTGAACCTGGGTGGTTTTCTTGCTGCAGTCAGCTGTAGATGATCTATGCCTAGAGACCAGAGCCTGTCTTAGCAAGGTGGAGTTGCAAAGCTGGCTGATATTCCTGAGGACTCTAGGAACCCTTGGGACTGGCAAGACATACGCTTAAGACTGAGATACCTGTATATCCTATTTGGAGACTGA
>VBSM01001483.1:14676907-14688111 GCA_008086735.1 Cheirogaleus medius
GGGCCAGATGGCTACACTTTAGAGTTCTACCAAACATACAAAGATGAACTCATATCTATATTACAGAAACTACTCCACACCATTGAGAAGGATGGTATCCTTCCTAACTCTTTTTACAAAGCCAATATCACCTTGATACCAAAACCAGGAAAGGATGCAACAAAAAAAGAAAATTACAGACAAATATCCCTCATGAATATAGATGCAAAAATCCTAAATAAAATTTTAGCAAATAGAATTCAGCAGCACATCAAAAAAATAATTCACCATGACCATGTGGGCTTTATTCCAGGGATACAAGGCTGGTTCAACATACACAAGTCTATAAATGCAATTCACTTCATAAATAAAATCAAGAACAAAGACCACATGGCTCTGTCAATAGATGCAGAAAAAGCATTTGACAAAGTCCAACATACCTTTATGATAAAAACTCTTACAAAATAGGCATAGACGGTCCATACCTTAAATTTATCAAATCCATTTATGAAAAACCCATTGCTAATATCATACTAAATGGGGAAAAATTGAAATCATTCCCTCTTTGAACTCGAACTAGACAAGGACGCCCACTATCTCCTCTCCTATTCAACAGAGTGCTCGAAGTCCTAGCTATAGCAATCAGGCAGGAGAGGGGTATTAAGGGCATCCCAGTGGGGGCAGATGAGATCAAAGTCTCACTCTTTGCTGATAATATGATATTATACCTAGAAAAACCCATGGATTCATCCAAGAGACTCCTTGATTTGATAAATGAATTTGGTTATGTTTCAGGTTATAAAATCAATATACACAAATCAGAAGCATTCATATATGCCAAGAACCATCAAGTAGAAACTCAAATAAAATGCAATACCCTTCACTATAGCCCCAAAGAAAATAAAATATCTAGTAGTATACTAGCAATAAAAATAAATAAATGGGACATGATCAAACTAAAAAGCTTCTGCACAGCCAAAAAAATAATCATGAAAGTAAATAGACAACCTAAAGAATGAGAGAAAATTTTCGCATCCTACACATCTGATAAGGGACTGATAACTAGAATCTACTTAGAACTCATGAAAATCAGCAAGAAAAAAATCAAACAACCCTATCAAAAAGTGGGCAAAAGACATGAAGAGAATCTTCTCTAAAGAAGACAGAATTATGGCTAATAAACATATGAAAAAATATTCAACATCTCTAATCATCAGGGAAATGCAAATAAAAACTACAATGAGATATCACTTATATCCAGTAAATATGGCCTTTATAAAAATCCCAAAACGATAGATGTTGGCGTGGATACGGAGAGATATGAACACTCCTACACTCCTGGTGGGACTGCAAACTAGTTCAACCTCTATGGAAAGCAATATGGAGATACCTTAAAGCAATACAAGTGGATCTACCATATGATCCAGCAATCCCATTACTGGGCATCTACCCAAAAGATCCAATGACACTCTACAAAAAAGACACCTGCACTCAAATGTTTATAGCAGCACGATTCACAATTGCAAAGCTGCGGAAACAACCCAAGTGCCCATGAATTCATGAGTGGATTAATAAAATGTGGTATATGTATACCATGGAGTACTATTCAGCTCTAAGAAACAATGTTGATATAGCACATCTTGTATTTTCCTGGATAGAGCTGGAACCCATTCTACTAAGTGAAGTATCCCAAGAATGGAAAAACAAGCACCACATATACTTAGCAGCAAACTGGTATTAACTGAACAGAACCTAAGTGGACACATAGGAACTACATTAATGGGGTATTGGGCGGGTGGGAGGGGTGAGGGGTATCGAGTATATGCATACATAATGAGTGAGTTGTGCACCGTCTGGGGGATGGTCACGCTTGAAGCTCAGACTTGTGGGGGGAGGTGGGCAAGGGCATTTTTTGAAACCTTAAAATTTGTACCCCCATAACATGGTGAAATAAAAAAATGTAAAAATAAAAAAATAAAATTTAAGCCTAGTTAGTCTTTCAGGCTCCATCTTGGAAGATTGGCGCTTTCAGGTTCACATTTTTCCACAACCAGTATGAACTCACAGATATTTATTTTATATTGTATCATGATTTTTAATTTTTAATTTCGTTGCTTACATTGTTCCAACTTTGGCAAATGAGTCCATTTGAATTTGGGTCTTGTATCCCTTTGATCTGCTGCCATCCTTTTGTCTTTTGAGTACTTTCTTACTTTCTGGCACAACATAATGCTTCAGGCTCATTTTATATTTTCACTACCCCAGCTGTAGAATTAGTCATTTCTCCAAACATGTCTTTTTTTGTTTTGCTTTTCTTGTTTTGGTGAATGTTATTTAGCAACCATTATCTAGGTATACTTGTGTACTTGTTGCTACTTGTCATTGTTTCTAGTCTCTCAGCAGACAGAGCTATTAATATAAAATATATATATGCATATTAACCAATATGTACATGCACCTATAATTATTTCTTTATATATGTGTATATATATTAAACTATTATATACTATATATTTGGATTTTTTATTTTGTGTTCTTTGTTTCTTTATTATCTAGTTTTAAGATTTCTTTATGTATTCTGGATATTAGTCCTTGTATAATATCCTATTTCTAAAAGTCAAAAAAATGAAATGGCTACAATATACAAAATAAAATGTTTTAATGAATAGTCATGAAAAATTTTGAAGATGCCCAGTTAAACCTTAGGAGGTTCAATGTGTGTTTTCTTTTCTGGGATCATTTACAACATGTAAGTTTTTCTAAGTTCTCATGCATTTGAGGTAAGCGAATACGCATATGTGCTTGCTAGTTAGATTATTGTTAAAGAGAATCCTTGAAGCATTGACTCTTGAATTAAACATGTATTCTATGAGATTTCTTCAAATAAAAAGCTAAAAGTATATCCATATCAAGGTTTTGTCTCACTACCTTCAAATCATGAAATCTACTTAATATCTTGAGATTTTTAAAATTCTTCTAATCAATAAATGAAAATATTTGTGAGATGTAAGTAGATCTCTATGATTTTTGTTTCTCCATTATTTATATATGAATATAGCTTAGTTTTATTTTCTAATTATAGTAATACTATATATAATAACAATATTTTACTGGATGTTTATTCTATGCCAGGCACCATGAAAAATTATACTGTATAGATTGCCTTAATTTAAACATAATTCATTTGTTTGATTTCATGACAAACCTAGGAGAAATAAATATTGCGTCTATTTTACAGAAGAGGAGTCAGAGGCAAGAAAGGCATTTATTTGGCTTCCTTTAAAAGGATGAACTAAGGTATTCTTGCTAGTAATGGTAGAAAACATGGTTCAGCTATACCTAACAAGAGAAATAATAAAGCTTCTTTACACAAATTAATAAACATCAGGAAAATGTATTCTATGATGAAAAATGATATGGCAAAACAATAACACAAGATGAATTTGTCTATATTTAAATTTTTTATAAAATAACTTTTTATAGGTATCACTGTGAGCACCATAAGATAAAAATTTAACTGATGTTTTTCAAGGGAAAATCAAGGATTGCAATTGGATCTATAGAGCCAGACATATAATTTTATGACACTAATTGCCTACTACTTAAAAGGAAAATGTTTTAATTTTTTTCTTTTATTTCATTATATTATGGGGGTACAGATATTGCTAGGGTTACATATATTGCCCCTGCCAACCCTCCCCTGCCCTCACCGTGCTAGAGCTTCAAGCGTGTCCAACCCCCTGGTGGTGGGTGTCACACCCATTATGTAAGTATACTCTCTTCCCCTACCCCCCCACCTGCCCACCACCCGATAAAAGGGTTTTTTTTTGACATTTTGGTTACATTGTATTTCTTTGCTGCTCCCTAAGAAGAGTTAGAGGTATTCCCTTCCCCCCCACAATGCTTGCCATATCCGAAGGATGTGGGTCTCCCCCCCCCACACTCCCTGGTGAGTACTACCACCATTTGAGCACCATAGTTTTAATCAGTCAGGACCAATTTGATGGTGAGTAGATTTTGAAGTCTAATGTATCAATTTTTTATTTCTTTGGAGATTTCTTTTTAAAAGTCATGTTTTGTCATTACTCTTTAAAATATATAATTTCTTCACTTTTTAGAAATCATTTTGTTAAACTACTTTTTATTGAATTTTAAAAAACATGAGTACATTTGCACATTTGTTTTATGACTTGGTTTGGATGCTTGGCCCTCCAAATCTCATGTTGAAATTTGATCCCCACTGTTGAATGTGGGGCCTGCTGTGAGATATTTGGGTCATGGGGGAAGATCACTCATGAATGGCTTGGTTTCCTCCACTATGATATTGAGTGAGTTCTACTTTTATTAATTCACAGGAGAGCTGTTATGTAAAGGAGGCTGGCATCAACTCCTCTCTCTTCCTCCTTCTCTCACCACGTAACACACTTGCTCCTCCTCTTCCTCCTCCTCTTCCTCCTTCTCTCACCAAGTAAGACACTTGCTCCCCCTTCACCTTCTGCTTTGATTGGAAGCTGCCTAAAGCCCTCACCAGAAACAGATGCCACAAGAATTGGTGCCACAATTCTTGTATAGTCTACAGAACTGTGAGCCAAATAAACTTATTTTCTTTATAAATTACTCAGTCTGTGGTATTTCCTTTATAGCAATACAAAATGATATAACAAATTTAATTTCACAGAACTGATAATATAGCTGGGTATAAATTGTTGGTACAAAACAGTCTTGATCAGGCATTATCCTGTTGATGACTACTATCCAGCATTTCCGGTAAAAGGTTGAATATACATCTGATTCATATTCCTTTGTAGGGACCTTGTTTTTCTGCTCTGAATTGTTTTAATTTTTGAAATTCTGAAATTTCATTGGCATGTATCTCGGTATGAATCCTTTTTATTTATCTACCAGACTCAATACTTTACTCCATAGACCTATTTCAATGTAAAAATATGGCTATTTCTTCAGCTCAGGACCATTTTTTTTTACCAATATCTCTTTGATTATTTCTTCTCTGTTTCCTATATTCTTTGATTTTAGGGCTTCTGTTTGTAAATCACCAAATTTCTTCATTATCTCTCATATCTTTCATTGCTTTAACTTCTGCTCATATTTGGTAACACATCCTAGATTTTATTCCCCCTTGTCCCAATCCATTGCATTATTTAGTTTATATACTGAATATTCCAGAAATACTAGTATTCCAGAAATACTACTTTAATTTTTATTTATAATATATAAATGTAATATGATACTTCAAAATATTAATTTATATTACTTGCTTAAACTAAATTGTAAATACAGATAAAATTATCTTAGCTGAATATTTTTCCCAAGGAAATAGGGTTTACCCAAAGATGTTTCCCTTGATCTGTGAAAGTTTAATGGCTAGTACTTGAAAGAAAATCTGTTGTGAGGTCAGATGAGTTTAGGAAAAATCGTGTTTGACAAACATTAAACATATTTCTTGAATCCATAATTACACATACTATTTAAAGAATTCATGGGCACTGAGGACCTCTAAGAAGCAATTTTATACTGACAATTTCTCATATTTATTTTACTAAAAATACTTACAATTTAAAAAACATGGGATGGGATGGGATAGGCATGGGATAGTTGAAGAAATGAAACAAATCCGTTTTAGAATATATTGCATTGGGAATATTTTGTTACAATGGAATTTTGTTAAATTTAATGTGGTATATTTCTAGAAATTTCTAATATCTTTGCATTAAATAAATACACTAAGAAATACCTTCTGAATACAAGAGAAAGGGAATATCATTTTTTTCATCACTGTCCCACTCCATTTCCTCCTCCAGGATTTCGAAACAAATTTTCTATATATTTGTTTTGGTGAAAGTTTGAAAGCTTGGCTGTCTTTTTTTCTAGGTGATTGGGATGATTTAAATGAGGGGACTTGAAGGACAATAACTACTGAAAGGCTCGACTAATTTTATTTCAGCTTTCCTCCTTCCCACTACCAGGAGAATGTACTCAATCAAGATCTGCCTGTATGGACAATAACTGTTGACAGAGTCTAAAGAAAAGCACGGTGTAATATTCTTTATTATATAAAATTTATTATAATCAGATCAATACTAGACCATAGAAATAGCTTTGTAAAAGGAGAACCAGTCACCATGTATATCTACTGCCTATATCTTTGTAATAAAATAAACTATATTGGATATTACCTGTTTTGTGGCCAAATTATAGAAAAGCATTTGTTTATGGCAGCAATTTTTTTTACCAACAAAATTAACAAAAATATTCTCAGAAATACTTGCAATATTTTCAGTGTGGAAAATATTGGGGGTGCAACTGTATTTATTTTAATTGATTTAGCTCATATGGTTAAGTGTTTGTAGCCTCTTTATATGTAAATCCTTGGTACATTCTAGTGCATTATTGAACTACAGTGCATTAGATAATGGAATCTTATGAAATTTAGTAATTTTTTCCACTTCTTATTCAGGAGTAAATAAATAAGATTCTTGTTCTAAATAAGACATTTTGCAAACTATAGGCAAGATGGCTTTACTTATAAAAGGGTAAGCAAAAATAAATAAATAAATGAAAAGCTTGCTACTATCTTCTGCCTTCATCATCTTGCAGAACACAAATTTCATATTCACATTAAAAAGACATAATGCTGATGTTGATCATTAACTAAGAAAATGAGCCATAGGGGAGGCATTATGCTAAAGAACAGTTAAATGAGACATACTCCCAAGATACTTGCCTCTTGAAAACAGGCTATAACTAAAATCTTTTGAACAGCATGCTGTCATTTTGTAAACTGTTATACTGAAAAGGTAAAAGCCAATTTTTAAACTTGAGAAATAACCACCCACCCACATTATGTGACCTCATATATCTGTAAATTGAAGTCCTCCTTTTGCATTAATTTTAGTGATAGTAATGAATATTCTGGCAATTGAAAAAAAGTTATAAATAATAGGTACATGATATAGCAGCAGCCTTTGGATTTGAGATAATTTATAATTTGTATTCTCAGTGTACTGCTCATTCATTTAAGGTACATAGATGCAGAATGAATACAATAAGCATCCTTTACTCCCTTCTTGGCAAGCAAAGAAAGACATCCGTTTCTGTGTCAAATGGTCCTCAGTTGAAAATTTTACTACACCCCCTCCAGGCTGTGTGAACTTGTATATAGTGATTTACTAATCAGAAAAATGGTATCAGTAAGGCAAAATGTTAAAAGTATTAAATTAGGCCTACATTTATGATGATGCTAATATTGTGCTTAGCTCACTGCTTTCAATCAATATTTGCAAAAATTGGATATCTATATGCAAGAGAATTAAGTTGGATCCTTTTCTTATATCATACACAAAAATTAGCTAAAAATTGATTAAAGATTTAATTATGAGAGGAGAAAAAATGATGGAGTAAAGGTAACCCCCGGGATTCCTGCTCCCAAAGAAGGAGACATAGATCTTGGTCTCCTACATGTGAGTGGATCTCCCCCCTACAAGGACAGTATCGAGAATCCACAGAGGTTGAGCGCGGGACTCTCAAAAAAGGAAAAAACAAGGTGATAGGGAGACAAGATCGCGTTCTCTGGAGAGTGCAAAACAAACAATAGGGTGCATGGGAGGGCGCCGGCCCGCTGGGCCAGGGGGTGAAGCAGGATCAGACCCACAGGAGAACTCCTTGCTTCCCCATTGACCTCCACACCCACCCAGCCAGGTCCTGTTTGAAATTGGTGCGAAATCCTGGCAGGAAAAGAGGGTGCTGGAGAGTGCCATCATTAGTTGAGACTCCCCGGAGCTCCATGCAAGGATGGCTCCAAGATGAGAGAAAACCGAACTGAGCTGATAGAGGAGACAGATGTCTTGCCTCTGGTAACGAGTGGGGCCAGCCCTACAGAGCTGTTCACTAAGTCGGGGACTCTAAGCTGGAAGCGCTTCGGGTGAATAAGACTTCACAGGGCGAGTCAGTAAGAGAGAGGGCTGTGGCTGAACTGGAGGTCGGGAAGGCGGCATAGAAGGGGCAACGGGGCATCCTGATGACCCAGACCCCCAACCTGACACCTCCTAAACAGTCGCCACCAGTGCTGGTGCCCTGCAAGTGGGCAAGCAGTCACCATTGAGGGGGTCCACAGCACAGCAGCCGTGGCGCGATATGGTGTGGCGGGCAGATCCCCTCCCCCAGCCTAGAGACTCTCCTGACAAATTCCGCCCTTACATAATCTGCGATTGGCTCGCCAGGCCTGGCTCGATCAACCAACTACTGAGAAGACTAACGCCAAAGGGGAGTTAGAGCCACTGTGCGACAGGGTGCTGGGCAGACTGGGGAGCTACTTCCTCCCCCTAGCCCGCATTTCTCCTGCCAAAAGTGATAGGCTCCACCCCTGGAGGCTGGGTGAAACAAGAAAAGCCACACTCCCCCAGATCTAGGGAGAACCCGCTGGACCTGTGCGAAGTTTATAAGCAGGCAGTATAAATAAAAGACTTTGCCTCCCAGAACAGTTTAAGTCATTCAGTTGATCAAAACGGAGGGAGGACGCTGGATCTCCTCCCCCGGTCAGTGACCAAAAGTCAGGGCCATGGTCAAGGAACAAATTCCCCATAAGCGGCCACAATAGGCTCCATAAGTAACCCCTCCCATCAGGGGTACCTTCCAAGTGTGGTGGAAGAGCTCTCCCGAGTGGCTGATCAAGAAACTACAGAAGAGAGAAACTCTGGGCACCATCAATGGATCCAGATGGGGAGAGCTCAACGAAAGATCTCAGGAATGCCAAATATCAAACCGAAAACATTCCCCCCAAGAGATACACCAGCTCTCAAGAAATGGAGACTGACCAAACCCAAAACACTAAAGTGACAGAAGAATTCCAAAATTGGATTATAAGAAAGCTCAATGACATGCAAGAAAAAATGGAAAACCAACACAAAGAAACCACAAAGAAAATTCAGGACTTGGAACAAAAACTGACTAAGGAAATTGAGATCTTAAAGAAAAGTCAATCCAATCTCCTTGAAATGAAGAATTAATTCAGGGAAATACAAAACACAGTGGAAAGCCTCAAAAATAGGGTGGACCAAACAGAGGAAAAAATCTTAGAGATTGAAGATAACACTTTCCAATTAAATAAATCAGTCATAGAGATAGAGCAGAGAAAAAAGAGAAAAGAGCAATGTCTACAAGAGACATGGGATTATGTGAAGAAACCTAATGTGATGGTCATAGGGCTGCCAGAATGGGTCGAAGAAAATACTCAAGGGTTGGACAAGCTATTTGAAGATATAATAGAGGAAAATTTCCCAGGCCTTGGTAAAAATCTCGATATACAAGTTCAAGAAGCTCAAAAGACCCCTGGGAGATTCAGTGCAAACAGGAAGATGTCATGACATGCAGTCATTAGATTGACCAAAATATCAACTAAAGAGACTCTTCTACGAGCTGTAAGACGAAAGAAGCAAGTTACATACAAAGAAAAACCAATCAGAATAACAAAAGATTTCTCAACTGAAACATTACAAGCAAGGAGAGACTGGGGCCCCATTCTCACTCTTTTGAAACAAAATAATGCCCAGCCTAGAACATTGTACCTTGAAAAACTAAGCCTTATATATGAAGGAGAAATTAAGACCTTCTCAGATAAGCAAAGTCTCAGGGAATTCACCAAGACAAGACCAGCCCTACAAGAAGTACTCAAAACAGTGTTACACACAGAAGAGCATAATAAATACTCTCAAACATAAAAACACCCAAAACCTAAAGATTAAAGGCCCGATATCACAATGACTCAAGAGAGAAACCAGAGCAACAATGTCCAACCCAACACAATGAACACAATCTGTCTCATCCATCAGTTCTCTCAATAAATGTGAATGGCTTAAACTCCCCACTCAAGAGACATAGGCTGGATGAATGGATAAGAAAATAAAAGCCAGGTATCTACTGTCTTCAGGAAACACATCTAACCTGCAAAGATGCATATAGACTAAAAGTGAAGGGGTGGAGATCAGCATTTCAAGCAAGTGGAAGCCAAAAGAAGGCTGGCGTGGTGGTTCTGATCTCGGATGATTTAGTTTTTAAACCATCAAAAGTAGTGAAAGACAAAGACGGTCATTATATAATGGTGAAGAGTAGAGTTCAACAAAAAGATATAATAATTTTAAATATATATACACCCAATGTAGGTGCACCCAGATTCATAAAGCAAACCTTACTGTATCTAAGCAAATTGATTAACAGCAACTCCATAAAAACAGGAGATTTCAACACCCCACTGACTGCACAGGACAGATCCCCCAAACAGAAAATTAATAAAGAAATAATGTTCTGAAACAAAACTCTAGAACAATTGGGTCTGACTGACATTTACAGGACATTCTACCCAAAATCCACTGAATATACATTCTTCTCATCAGCTCACGGGACATTCTCTAAGATTGACCATATACTAGGACACAAAGTAAGTCTCAAAAAATTTAAAAAAATAGAAATTATACCATGTATCTTCTCAGATCACAGAGGAATAAAAGTAGAAATCAACCCTAACACAAACTCACATTTCTACACAAAAATGTGGAAATTAAACAAATTCTACTAAATGATTACTTCATAAATGAAGAAATAAGGATGGAAATAAAAAAATTCTTTGAACAAAATGACAATGGAGAGACAAGTTATCAAATCCTCTGGGACACAGCTAAAGCAGTACTGAGAGGAAAGTTTATTTCCATAAATGCCTATAATCAAAAGTCTAAAAGATCACAAATAGACAATTTAATGACTTGACTCAAAGAGCTGGAAAAATAAGAACAGAACAACCCCAAACCCAGCAGAAGAAGTGAAATCAACAAGATCAAATCAGAACTTAATGAAATTGACAACAGGGAAGCTATACAGAAGATTAATAAAACAAAAAGTTGGTTCTTCGAAAAAATAAACAAAATTGACATGCCTTTGGCTAGACTAATGAAAAGCAGAAAAGAGAAATCTCTAATAAGCTCGATCAAGAACAAAAAAGGAGATATCACAACTGAACCCAAGGAGATACAAGATATAATTTACGAATACTACAAAAACCTTTATGCATACAAACTGGAAAATGTGGAGCAAATGGACAAATTTCTAGAAATACACAGCCTCTGTAGGCCCAACCAGGAAGAAATAGAACTCCTGAACAGAAAAATATCAAGAGCCGAAATAGAAACAGCAATTAAAAATCTTCCTAAAAAGAAAAG
>VBSM01001483.1:14689996-14700607 GCA_008086735.1 Cheirogaleus medius
AGGGCATTATTTGAAACCCTAAAATTTGTACCCCCATAATTTGCTGAAATAAAAGAAAAAGATTTAATTATGAGACCCAGAATTATAAAATGCCTAGAAGAAAAACATAGGTGAAGACCTTCATGACATTGGGTTTGGTAGTGATTTCTTGGCTACAACACCAAAAGCATAAGTCACAATACCAAAAATAGACAAGTAGGACTACAGCAAACTAAAAAGTGCCTGTATAGGAAAGGAAACTGTCAACAGAATGAAAAGACAACTTATAGAATGGGAGAATATATTTGCAAACCATATATCTGATAAGGGATTAATATCCAAAATATACAAGGAACTCTTACAACTCAATAGCATAAAAAACCCAAAACCTTATGTAAAACTGGGCAAAGGATTTCAATAGGTATTTCTCCAAAGCAGACATACAAATGGCTAACAGGTATATGAAAAGATGTATAATATCATTAATAACCTGGGAGATGCAAATCAAAAATACATTGAGATATTACCTCATATATATTGGGATGACTATGACCAAAATATAAAAGAAAGAAAACAAAATATAATACATGTTAGTGAGGTTATAGAGAAATTGGAATCCATATATACTGTTAGTGGAAAAGTAAAATGGTACAAGAGTCATGGAAAAAAATGTGGTGGTTCCTCAAAAAATTAAAAGCAGGATTGTATGGTCCAGTAATCCCACTTCTAATCCCACACTAAAGAATTGAAATCAGAATTTTGAAGAGATATTTGCACTTCCATGTGCATTGCAGCATTATTCACAAAAGTCACAATACAGAAATAACCTAAATGTCCATCAAGAGATGAATGAATAAAGAAAATATGATATGCATATGCAATGGAATATTATTCGGCCTTAAAAGAGAAGGAAATCCTGTTTTCTGCTACAACATAAATGAAACTAGAGATATTATGCAAAGTGAAATAAGACAGTCACAGAAGGATGTATACTGCATGATTCCACTTATATGAGGTATCAAAAATAGCCATATTCACAGAAACAGAGAGTAGAATGGTGGTTGTCAGAAGCTGAAGGGAAGGGTAAATGGGGAGTTACTGTTCAATAGATTTAATGTTTCAGTTATGCAAAATGAAAAGTTCTAGAGATCTGCTTTACAACATTGTGCCTATAGTTAACAATTCAGTATTGTGCGCTTAAAATTTTGTAGAGAGTAGATTTCATGTTTAGTGTTCTTACCACAATAAAGAAAGAATCACATGTAGCTGGCAATCATTCACATGACTCACATGACAAGATATTGGAGATTAAGGGCTTAGAATGATTTTTTAAACAAATATTTAAGTAACTTGCAAGCTAGGCTCCACAAGGGGCCATACCTAAATTATGAATTTAGTGGCTAGTAAATAATTTTATTAATTATTTTCCTGTTTATTTTTTTCTAAACAACTGTTTAGGCAGTTGTTCTGCTACCTTACCATCCTTACCTACCTCTCCTCATGCCTCCAATAATCTTCTCTCTGACTCTCACATTTGAAACATTAACTATATGAGAATTGGGCCCATTTCTCCCAGAATTTATTGAGAAATTAAACATATCACTGCTGTCTTTGGTGTAGGTATTGTGTCATCATAAGCTGCCATTTATATGTGGGGACTGGATCCTGAAAGCTAATAGAAATACAGCTATTTTCATTATATTAAATTATTTACCTATTTATATTCTCTCTGACTAAGAATCTATTTTAGGACTGAAAGAAGTCAGGTTGCATTGCGCCTCTCTTATGCTACAGAATGGACATGTGTTTCCATATATGTGTGGATCACAATTGTCCTTAACAGAGGTGATTTTAATTCCTATATTTTGATGGCACTCAAGAATTGGTAAATATTGTGTAATTAGTTTTTTTGGAGGAAGCATGAGAATTTATTTTTCCTTTGAAAAGGATCCATACATTTACTTAAGTCTGAGAAATGTAGAGTTAATTAATTATGCTATTCTTTCTGCTGGAATTCTATTCAATCATTAGAAATGATGTTGTAGAAAAACATGTAATGAAATAGTGAACTGATCAAAATATATTGATAAAATTAAAGAATAGTTACACACTGTTACAGTAAGATCCCAATGATGAAAAAGAAAGAACATAATTTCTATACATAGGAAAAATGGGACAGAGGGTCCCCAACCTAGAATTTTTTTACTTTACAATGGTACAAAAGTGATATGCATTCCGTAGAAGCCTAACTTCAAATTTTGAATTTTGATCTTTTCCCAGGCTAGCGACATATAGTACAATACTCTTACACAAAATATTCAACACTTTATAATAAAATGGCCTCATGTTAGATGATTTTTCCCAACTGTAGGCTAATGTAAGTGTTCTGAGCACATTTAAGGTGTGTAATTTATGATATTCACAGCATGTTCTTATTTTCCTCTTAACACTGTCAGGAAGAATTTGAAAATGATAATAGTGGTAATAGTGGTCAATTTTTAGATTACAATAGCATGAGAATGTGATTAAGCTTTTTAATCCTCAGGCTACTGCCTGAAAATATGGTTTTGAATATTAAAAAGGGGCATATTTCCGATACCATTTATCTTCTGATGTTCAATAAGGCACACTTTATTCAGTTCCCACTGAGCTCAAAATTTATGTTAGAAAGAAAAATAGTGTATGTCTCCATGGTCCTTGGGGGCAATTTCATTTCTCAGTATTTTCTATGAGGTCTAGTCTTATTTTACTTAAAATATAATGGAATGGGCAAGTAGCAAAGGTTTATTAGTAGAACATTCCAATTCAATTCAGTAGTACCTTGGTCATATATTATACACTGAGTCTAAACATTAGAATTAGAGAAATTCATCAAGCTTTACCTGATTTTTCCTTAAGTTTCATCTTTATACTTTGGGAATTTAAAGCAAAGAGGTCTTTGATGCTTAGCACAATATCACTCATTACCAAGATGATTAAGAGGGAAGAAGTAAAATTAATGGATGACCAAGACTTGTACAATCATTCATATGTCATTTAATCTTCAAAAATTCAAGTGAAATAAGTAGTGTTACTCCATGTTTAAGATGAGGTGACAGATTCAGTGAGGCAACTCACCTATAGTCACAGGATAAGAACATGGCAGCACTGGGCTATGAATTCATTTCTGCCTAGCTCCAGAGACCATGCACTTAATATTCTTTCCTGCAGACTCTCAGAAATGAAAAATAATTGCCTTTGTCTTTGTTAAACCACATATTCCTACAGTCAAATTCTCCAAAGATTTTATTACTCCTATGTGACACTGTAATACCATTGATTATTACGGTATTAGGGCTGTGGTTGGCTTAAAGTAGAGGCCTATGGACATACACATCACCAAAGGAAAAACAAGTCTTTATTGAAAACAATTTTTAAATGTTTTAAAACAGTTTACCAACATAAAATTGTACAATTTGGTGAATTTTGACACACACACACATATATATATATATATACATCTGTGAAACCACCAAACTCCAAAATAATGAATATATCCATTATCCCCAAAAGTTTCCTCATGCCCCGTTAATTCCTTCCCCACTGCCCCCGACCTTGGCCCAGGCAAACACTCATCTGCTTTCTAACACCATCAATTGGTTTGCATTTTGAAGTTATCTGGAGTTTTCTTAGTTATAAGATCAAGATACTAATACTTTTTGGTTGTTCTATGTTGTAAACATTAAAAAAAGTACAAAGAACATGAATGGGCTTTGAAAACTTTAAGAGGTTACACGAACACAACTGTATATCAGGCTCTCCTGAATTCTGCCTCCTTCTAAAAACTATGGATTTGAGGTCAGGTTGTTTTGTGAAGTCCAACTGCTGTTAAAAAATCAATATAAATCAAACACTGCTTCTGTTTATGTCTTTATGACAATTAATACCATTGTGTGTAATTACAGTTTGGGGAAACCTACATAATTTCTCTGAGGAAAGTTTATTTCACTGGAAGTAGACATTACCAATAAGCATAAGGCCTTACCAGTGGTTCTTATTTTGCAAACACACATTTTCATTTTCATTTTGGCATATGTGTTGCTGAAGGGAGCACCATTTTTTCATCTTAAGCAACAACTAAGGTTGAGTGAGATTTAGTTGCAGGCTATTGCTGGATAAACACCATCAAAAAGTTATTTTTTTCTTGGTTTCTTTGTGTTGTACCCTTGTAGTACCCCTCTTTCTTCCTGGCTCCCTCCACCTCTTCCACAAATATATGTTGAGTATGTATTCTGTGATGCTTGTGGCATTAGGCACATATATTATAATAATTCTTTAATTCTCAGCAAAACCTGAGTTTGATGATATGGTGTCCATTTTATAGATGAGGATGCATGCACTGTGAAGTGCAAGGTCACATAATCAAAATGTAGAAAAAGAAGGTCTGTCTTTTGCTCAAACTGAACATTGACCATGTAAGAGTGAACACCGCTGCACAAATCACAAAGATTCAATGGAGACCCTCAGAAACCAGATAACACTGAGCCATACAGCATGATATTGGCCTCTCTGAGGTCTGAATAAATAGGTATTGGGATTTCCCAGATTTTGAAGGCATTAGTGACTCATTTCTTCAGGATATTAAAGTAAGTTCTTCAGTATAAGGTAACTGGAAATGAGTGTCCTTTTCTACAAACATAAGGTCTTAATAAAACTAATCATAAATTTGGCCTTGGTAGGAGAGCACTAAAACAGGATCACATGGCCTGAGTGAATTTCTAACAATAGAGAAGACCATGTACAAAGACATAAAGGTAAGAATCGACATATTGAATGAAGTCTGTAATGCAGGAGTATGCACGTGTGTGTGTGTGTGTGTGTGTGTGTGTGAATGTATCTAGGTAAGTTTAGATGAGCCTGGAGAATTAACAAGGGTGTGAATTTGACCAGGTTTGTGTTTTACAAAAACATATTCAAGAAGAAGAGAGATTGGGTTGGACACCATTACTGAAATACAATGAGATACAGTAGTAATATGAACCTAAGATTACGGTGATAGATTTGGAAAGAAATTGTAGCCTTTGGCTTACAAAACTACATCAACAAGATTTGGTTCTTTAGGCACATGATGCCCACAGACAAACTGCACTATAAACAGAGAATCTGCATATAAACAGATATATATCCTTTCTTACTAGAATGAATGAAAAAAATATATATATATATATTTCCACTTGATCACTGGAAACAGAAATGCACTTCAGATATGCACTATAAATCCCTTTAGCTACAAATTTACCTCTTTCAGACAGTTTCACTTGTTATTTTCAAATGATAAAGAAGTTATTTGATTTCTTATTTTAAACTTATGAGTGAATTTTAAATTGCTATTCATGAAATGCAAAGATTAATTGTACTTGAATAGATATGTCAATATATTTGATATTACTGTGTAGCTTTGCTCACACAAGCCTATTTTGCACACAAAATTTGCCAGGGATTTGAAGCTCCCTGCTATTGCTCACCTGTTTATATGATTTGGAAATAGTCTTTTGTGGTGAACTTTTATGGATATGGTGAAAATTTATATACATTCAGTTAAGAGATATGATAAAATGGCATAACTCAAGTTTTACCTATAATTTTGATGCAGTTTTCAAACTGGTTTTGGAGCTTTGATGGAATCCTAAAGGGGAAGATAACAATTTTACTATTAAAGGGGGTTAATATTATTTTGCCTGTAGATTCCAATGTTAGGCTAACAAAAAATTGTTATAATTATTTCATTATAATTTTAATACAAGTAGAGCTATACAAGGCTCCTTTTACTGAGAATAATTATTTTGAGATTCATTCTATGCTGTAGGTGACAGTACTATATCATTCCTCTTTTAAAAAATACTTCTGGTTTTGTTACTGGTTTTATGTATTTTTACAAATAATTGATATAATGATGTAATATTTACAAGGCTGCAAAAAAGTGAGGAAAGGATATATGAATATTGATCTCATAGTTGGCAAAATATATAAAATATTGATGAACCTGAAGCAGACCATTGAGAAATGTTTATAAGCATTAGTTATTGAATTTTAAAATGTTACCAAAGTTGTACATCCACGGTGGGACAAATATCATAAATTCTTATTGATGTTTAAAATGAGAATGAGTAATAGTCAATTCAGTAGTAAATAGAAAACCACTTAATCACCTTCACTTGCACCATATTGTATGTGTGAATAAGTATTTACTATGTGTGGTATAGGAGTCTTAACAGAATCATATTTCCATCCCTTTCTGAGAAATAACTTCTCAAGGAAGTCTGGCATCCTGTAGCCCTTGCTTAGAATAAAATCCTTAAAGGCAATTGTTCCATATAGGTCATCAATAATGTCTGGTTGATGAGCTCTTGCTTCAGCTTCAAGTAAGATCTTGGGGTCAATCAAAGGTTTGTCATTTATTAACTTTTTCCACAAGTTAGGCTTCAGGTACCATGCGCCATACCTCATCTTCACCCAGTTGGGTTTATAAGGATTTGGTGGTTTCTGGAGTTTCCTCTTGATGTCTAGTTCCTGTAAGGATAATTTTATCTCCTCCATTTTATTTAGCTTCTCACTGTACTTTAGCTCTGAAGTAAGCTGTTTTATCTTCTTGATGTGTAGGTCATCATCATAGGTTAATTTGTAGTCACATTCAACTTCAAACTGTTTCATGATGAACTCTTCATCAATGTCCAAATCTCCATTTGTGAAAGTAGCTACCCATTTACAGAAGTCATGGACTCCTCTTGGTATGTATCTGTCAGGTAGAGGATCAACGAGCACATCTGTTGTGGTTGGCGTTTCTTCCTGAAGCAAATCATCTGGTTGGGTCACGGGAGTCCTGGGAGGCCCAAGGAAGGCTTTCCTAGAACCATGTTTACAAAGCTTCGTGGGTTTCCTGGTTCTTTTCCTTTTGCCCTCACAATAATCCCATGTATCCTCCAGCTTCCTCTCAGGATCCAGCACTTCCAGCACCTTTAGTAAGGGATCTGCAGGTAGATCTTCTTCCAGATTCGGGTAGAGGGCCAAGGGATGCTGAGTCAGGCGGGCTTCTATGTCCTCTACGAATGCCTTCCTTGCTTGTTGGGCTCTCGAGAGCCTAGAAAACAGGCCTGCATCCTTAGACAGCTTTCTCTGACTCGTTCTTGGGGCAGGTTGGGGAACTCTGTGAGAAATTATGGGGAGAAAGGCCTCCTTAGGGCCACGAGTGATTAGACCTTCACAAGGTGGACAGCCTTTCCTGAAGTCGTCCAGCCCTTCTTTCACAAATATCCACTGCCAGCTGTTCAGGGAGGTGGGGAACTTCAGAAGCCTGTTTTTGTGCTTTGCGAAACACGCGGAAGGTAGTTTGTCATTGTACCAGGTCTTGCGGTTCATGCCCACAGGCATCGGCTTCAGTGGTCGGAGGAGCTGCGCCTGGTCCATCATGGTGCGCCTGGCTCTTAGGCCACCGCTGGAGTTTCAGTAGTTTGTTCTTCTGCATCCACGGCGGTTGCTA
Organism: Cheirogaleus medius; assembly: GCA_008086735.1. Lineage (NCBI taxonomy): Eukaryota > Metazoa > Chordata > Mammalia > Primates > Cheirogaleidae > Cheirogaleus > Cheirogaleus medius. The sequence continues at coordinate 14,697,492 of VBSM01001483.1, forward strand.
GGAGACTGCGAGGCACGTGCAGCTGGGATTCTTCCTGGAGGTGGGATCGCGCTGGCACCAGCACGCGCAGCCTGGATTCTCCAGTGGATGGGCTGGGTCCAAGAACCCAACTCCAGCTCATTCCATTTTATTGTCCATTGTATGGACATAAAACTATTTATCCATTCACCTTTTGATGGACATTTGGGCTGTTTCCTATTTTGAATTATAACAAATTAAGCTTCTATGAATATTTTATGCTTATATCTTTGTATGCACATACACTTTCGTTTCTCTTGGGCAAATTTTAGCAAGGAGTCCAAAATTGAGATCAAATGATAGGTGTATGTTTAACATTTTTAAGAAACCACCAAACTTTTTCAAAGTTTTTACACTATTTTATATTCCTTTTAACATTGTAGGAGCATTGCAGTTTTCCTACATACTCTCCCAAACTTGGTATGGTTAGTCATTTTAATTTTGGTAGTGTGATAGGTGCATAGTTGTATCTCATTGCAGTTTTCACGTGCATTTTCTAATGACTACTAGTACTGAACTTCTGTTCATATGTTTACCATTTATGTTTCTTTCGGTAAAGTGTCTGTTCTAAGTCTTTTGCCCATTTTTAAATTGTGTTGCTTGATATCTTATTGAGTTGTAAGAATTCTTTTTCTTTTTCCCTGAGACAGAGTCTCCCTCTGTTGCTGTAGGTAGAATGCCATGGTGTCAGCCTAGCTCACTGCAACATCCTGGGCTCAAGCGATCCTCCTGCCTCAGCCTCCGGAGTAGCTGATATTAATACTACAGGTGCGGGCCAGGACGTTGGCTAATTTTTCTATTTTTAGTAAAAACGTCATCTCGCTCTTGCTCAGACTGGTCTGGAATGCCTGAGCTCAAGCAATCCTCGTGCCTAGGCCTCCCAGAGTGCTAGGATTACAGGCGTGAGCCACTGTGCTGGCTGAGTTGTGAGAATTCTTCATGCATTCTGGATGTAAGTCTTTTACTAGACATATGACTTGCAAATTTTTCTCTTCATCCTTGACTTTTTCCCTTTCATTATCTAACAATGTCTTTCAAACAGAGGTTTTAAGTTTGATGAAATCCAATGTATCAATTTGTTCTTACATGGATTGTGCTTTTTATGTTGTATCTAAGAAAATTTTGCTTATACAAAGGTCACAAATATTTCCTTTCATTTAGATCTGTGATCTGTTTTAATTTTTGTAAATGGCACATAATATAGATCTAAGTTTTTATTCTCATTGTATGGGGGAAGGGCAAACCTCCAATCTTGGCTTGGGTAAGGCAAAGTCATACATGTAACCAAAATGTTTGTACCCCCATAATATCCTGAAATAAAAAATGTATAGATTAATTTAAGAAAGTATAATTTTTATAATAATATACCTCCTTTCTAAAAACAACAAAAAAATTTTGTCTTTTGCCTATGGATGGATATTTGATAACTCCAGAACTATTTTTTGAAAAGAATATTTTTCTCCACTGAATTACCTTTGAAACTTTGTAGAATATCTGTTGTACATATTTTTGTAAGTCCATTTCTAGACACTCTTCCGTTTCATTGATTTTTTCCCCTCACACAAATTCTGCACTCTATTGATTACTTTAGCTTTATAAAAGTTTTGAAATAAGACTCTATTAGTTTTCCAACAAAATTTTTCTTTTTTATTTTTATTTTATTTCTTTTTTTTTAATTTTTCTTTTACAAAGTAGTTTTGTCTTTATAGGTCCTTTGAATTTCTATAGAAATTTTAAAATCAGTTGTCAAGATCTATTAGAAGAACCTTTTTGTGATTTTGATTAGGATTTTATTGCATATATTAATCAATTGTGGATTGTGGATCACAATATATTGCATATATTAATCAATTCATGGATAATTGATATATTAACAATATTGAGTCTTCTGACCTCTGAACAAGGTACATCTTTCCATGTGTTTATGGGATCTTAAATTTATCTCAGGCATGTTTTATAGCTTTCAGTGTATATGTCGTTCACATCTTTTTTTCCTCCAGGTTTTCCCTAAATGTTTTATGTTTTTGATACTATTAGAAATAATATTTTGATACTATATAATTTGATTTGATAATTTGATACTATACAAATAATTTTGATACTATTATAAATAATATTGTATTTTTAAATTGCAATGTTCAGTTATTCAGTTAGTATTATGTATAATTGATTTTTCTATATTGATCTTGTATCATCCAACTTTGGTGAACTCACTTATTAGTTTTAGGAGCATTTTTGTAGTCCATGGAACTTTCTACATAGATGATCATTTCATCTATGAATGAAGGCAGTTTCCCTTTTTCCTTTCTAATCTGAATATCTCTTTTTCCATGGCTTTATTGTGCTGGCTGGTACCTATGTATATGTTGGCTAGAAGTGATAACAGGTGGAAATTTTTGTCTTTTTTTGGATTTTAGGGGAAAAACCACTAAGTATGGTGTTAGCTGTAGCATTTTTGTACATACACTTTTACAGTTTGAAAAATTATTTTTTATCCCAAATGTTCTGAGATATGTGACAAATGCTTTTTTGACAAATGCTTGGATTGTGTAAAGTGCTTTTTCTGCACCTATTGAGATGTTCATACAGCTTTTCTTTTGTAATTATGTTAAACTAGTAAATTATAATGATTGATTTCCAAGAGGTAAACATGTTTTGAAGTTTTAAGATTAACCTCATTTGGTTTTTATGTTCTTTATTTGTCCCCTGTGTATCTTATTGGGTTAGATTTGTTAAAATATTACAAAAAGATTTTTGCATCAATGATTATGAGGGATATCTGGTGACTGTTTTCTTTTTAATGTTGTTGTTTGACTACATTTGTTATCAGGGTAATGCTGGCTTCATAGAATGGTTTGAAAACGATCTATGCTCTTCATTTTCTGGAAGCGTTTGCATATGATCGGTATTATTTCTTCCTTAAATGTTTTGTAGAGGTGACCAGAGAAGCCCTAGTTCTCTGGCTTTCTTTGTGAGAAGGTTTCTTAAACTACAAGTTCAGTTTCTTTAATAGGCATAGAGATATTCTGATTATCTATTTATTCTTTTTTTATTTTTTTATTTCAGCATATTATGGGGGTACAAATGTTAAGGTTACG
>VBSM01001483.1:14705401-14726642 GCA_008086735.1 Cheirogaleus medius
CATCAAATTGGTATTAACTGATCAAAACTTAAGTGCACATATAGTAGTAACATTCACTGGCTGTTGGCAGATGGGAGGTGGAGGAAGGGATGGGTATATACACACCTAATGGGTGCGGTGCGCACCGTCTGGGGGATGGACATGCTTGAAGTACTGACTTAGGTGGGGAAAAGGCAATACATGTAACATAAACATTTGTACTCCCATAATATGCTGAAATAAAAAAATAAACAAAATAAAATTAAATGAATCAATATAAGGAGGATTATCAAAGATTTGTATCAGAAGCTAAAGTGTAAAGCAATAGAATAAAAATCCAAGAGATCAGGAAAATGGGAACTTGGTCTAAATCTAAATATTATTTTTTGTAAGTGTTTTCTATAAAATTGCTATTATTATTCCATTTATATGACACACAGAACGTCTCCACTTAAGGCCAAGGAGAAAGTGCCATTTTCAGGTGGAGAAACAAAGACAATTAGTAAATTGCCTAATGTTAATAGCCAGTTATAGGAAAAAAAATTATATTCAAAGACCTTTGAAAATTCACTATTGTTCTTCAGTCACATGGCAAATATTTTTCCAGATTGGGAAAGATATAAGTGCAACTGAAATTGCACATATCCATTATTACAATTAGCAAGTGAAATGTAATGAATAAGAATCATGTGTGCCAAATCATGCTTCCTAAACTCACTTTACTCTTTAATAATAGAGATTACATACCGTATAAGGAAGAACATCCTCCAATTATCCATCCTATGCTAGCTGTGGAAGTCAAAATTAGGAGACATGGATATTGGAAAGGAACCTGCTGAGGTTGTGTAATATTTCCTAAAGTCATATCTCTAAAAAGTGATTGCCAGCCTATAAATAGAATGCCCACCTCTTTGCTCCATTGTCCTATTTTTTGATTTTTAAAGTAATGAGGAACATGCTAATGTTGTGTCTTAAAGGTCATTGTTACCATAACTTTGCTCCTCTATACCAACATACAATAAAAACATTTTTCATAACTTGTAAACTAGCAATAACTTTCAATATCAGATTATTCCACTATAGTTTAAGCTATTAATTAGCGTCCTCTTTTAGTTTTCACTTTTATTTTACATTAACATGAAAATTGTTAATTATTTCTCCATATTCTTGGCTTGTATGTGTCACTTATCCCTCTTTTGACATCTAACAGATATTTGTATATAATTGCTTATGCTTAGTTATCTGCTTTTCTAAGCTTTCCAAATTTAGTCTCTCTTGTTTAATATTTCTTCATAAATCATTCCAGGCATTCATCAATTTTCTTCATCTTCTCTGAACTTCAATTTAATCTAATTTTGCCCTTAATTTTCACTGTGGAAACATGCAAAATTTGTTCTTGCTGAAATATCAAGAAAGCTCATATTTTATCACTTGAATAATCAGATGAAAAGAACATGACTGTGAAATGTAGGTTTATTTCTGCATTTGCAAAAGGAAACATAACCAAGGTGCTGTAATTTGAAAAGGGCAACTTGATGAGAGAAAAGAACAGCCACTAAAACACTGCAAATGTAGTGCAATAATCATAGGCTAAAACTTTGTGAATTTTAAAAATTAAAGAGTTAAAAGCTGAAGCTCAGTTTTCAACTGTCATGAGAGGCACAAATTGTTCCTGCAATAATGCAATATTTTGTATAGGAAATAATACCAAAGTACAAACCCATTGCTGATTTCTCGAAGAAACATCTTCTGTCTATTCACAAATATACTTTAAATTTAATACATATGACTTTGCTTACATTTGCCTAAATCATATTTTCAATGTGTCTCATCAGAAGAAATATATTATTTTTCTCATGGCCTCTTTTTCTTCCAGCTTGTTCCTTCCATTCCCTACACTGAGCAGAATACATTTCTTGTTTTTATTATAATAACAACTTCATTTTTGTATAATTCATGTACCATACAATTAACTAAGTTTGAGTGAATAATTCAATGGCTTTTTGTATATTCACACAATTGTGTAACCATCACCACCATCAATTTTAGAACATTGTCATGACTGCAAAAAGAAATACCACATCTATTAGTTACTCCTTACTTCACCTTCCCCACCCCAACTCCCTCAGCCATTAACAACCACAGATTTATCATGTGTCTATTGATTTGCCTATTCTGAACACGTCATATATATGGAATCATATAATATGTAGTTTTTTGTGACTGATTTCTTTCACTTAGCATAATGTGTATAAGGTTTATCCGTGTTGTAGCATGTATTAGTACTTCACTTCTTTTTTTCAAAATAATATTCTATTGTACAGATTTGACATAATTTATTTATCTATTCATCAGCTGATAAACATTTGGAATGTTTCCATTTTTGTTAATATGAATGATTCTGCTGCTGTGAACATTTGTGTATAATTTTTTGTGTGACATACATTTTCATTTTCTTGGGTATATACCTATTAGTAGAATTGCTGTGTCATATGGTAACTTCATATTTAACATTTATAAGAACTGTGAGATTGTTCTTCAAAGTAGTTGTACCATTTTACATGCCTAACAGCTGTGTATGAGGGTTCTAATTTCCCCGCATCCTCACCAATACTTGTTATTATCTGTTTTTTTGATGATAGCTATACTAGTGTGTGAAGTAGTATCTCATTGTGGTTTTAATTTGCATTTCCCTGATGGTTAATTATGTCAAGCATTTCCATGTGTTTATTTCCCACTTATATATCTTCTTTGGAGAAATATTTATTCAGATCTTTTGCCCATTTTTAAATTGGGTTATTTATTTATTTTATTTCAGAATATTATGGGGGTACAAACATTTTGATTATATATAATGCTTTACCCCCACCAAGGCAAGGCTACAAGTGTGCCCTTCCCCCATACAGTGTGCTCTGCATACATTTGTTGTGAGTTTACCCACCCCCACCACCCCCTCCCACCTGACTGGCATCCAGTGAATATTACTACCATGTGAATACCTTAGTGTTGCTAGGTTAATACCAATTTGATGGCAAGTACATGTGGTGCTTGTTTTTCTTTGAAGGTAGAAACAATATTTATTCTAGTTGTATGTGTTTTGACTTTACATGAGTAGTATATTTGCTTTCGTGACTTGCATTTTTCATACAATGTTTTATTTTTCCCCTCAACAGATTTGGAAGTTACCTATTCTAAACGCTTGATTTTTAGTGCTGAAAGTGCTAAGATTCATACTTGAACTATTACAGTCTTATGATTAATATCTCTGCCACATCCAGAAAAAAATGTATAAATTCAAAGCATTCATTCTTATCATATTTATCTCATCTTCTATGTAATTATTATCTAGAATTTAAATGCACTTCATTTTTAAATCTGCCCCCAATTTAGTCACTGTGCTGTTTAACAGTTAATCCTTCTTGAATTTACTGACATGTATATCCATTTCTTTGTCCACTTTTGTTTCTTTAATCTCACTCCTTCCTGTGAACTTAATTCCCTTCTGTAGAAACCTGTTAATTATAAGTTCTACCAGTGAGAGTCTAGAGGTAAAAATCTCTGCCTTTGTCTGAAATGTCTTTTCTTTTATTTGTTAATATGGTTGTTTGAATATTGTATTTTAAGAGTGATTTCTTTTTAGCATTCTGAGGGTAGTATTTTTCAATATTATTAGCTGGCATCTATTGTTAATTATGAGACGATTACTACCAGTCTGATTTCTCTTCTTATTTGCTATTGCATATTTTTTGCAGATTGCCTTTTGGACTTTTCTCTTTTCCATTGATGTGCTGTGGTTTACCAGCTATTTTTTTATTAGCCTTGGTTCCCCAGAAAGCAAAGCCTCAGACCAAGAGCTTATGTGCTATTATTTGCTTATTATAATCCAAGCAAACAGGATTGCAGGGCAAGAGCAGGAAAGCAGGGGAAAAGGGTGATCTATAGTGTAAGAATGCATGATCAACCTGGGACTTGACTCCTAGAAGTCCCATAAACTGTATCTCAAAACTGTGGTGAGGCAGAGTGGAGAAAGGAACAAAAATCCACCCACTGGCTTGCAATATGGGGACACTGAGAAGGTTGCTTTGGCAGCAACAACACCCACTGGAGTGGGGAGAGACTTAGAGAGAAGGTAGATTGGGGTAGGGGCCGGGATCATGAATAGTAAGTGAAACATTGTCAGATGGTAAACATAAGAAATCTGCCAGAGCCCAATAAGCACCAGAACAAGGAAAGAGTCTCTATGTTGGTTATCTTTCCTGTTTCCTTTCCCTCTATCTACCTTGTAATTGCTCCTGTTCCAAGGGATTCTATTCCTCTCCCTCATCTATTACCACTGAACATAGTTTTATAGGCAATACCTTGTACTTCTTTGACTTCAATTAGCATCTTAGTTCTAACTTTAGAAGCTTACTTGATATTTCATTCTAGCTAAGTAGACATTGTCACTAAAATTTGACTGTAACATCTCAAATCTTAGAGATCCCACCTGAATTATCATCTATCCTTTTACCATGACAAAGCAATTACACTGCATTTCTTATAATAATGGAGCCTTCCATAATCTACTTAGTCACCTAAACCATAAATTTGGGGTTGTCTTTAAAGCATTCAAGCAGTCGCTATATTTATTTGATTCTACTTCTTTAATATTTCTTTAGGGGGGGTTAAATTATTTTAGTGTGTATTGCTCCTCCTATATCACATCATAGCCTGTATCTGAATCTCTATCTTAGCATCCTACACATACAGTGCCATTATATATTCATTTACCTTCTTTAAAATTCAGCACATTCTTTAATGATAAGCGCTGCACTTTTTAACTTTGATCATAGCACCCAGCACTGTGCCTGGTACATTCTGGGTAAGGATGTATGTGTTAAATGCATGGAATAGTGATTTGGAAAGGATTTTACAGATATTATAACTTAACAGGCAAGAAATATTATACAAATATGTTAACTAAGTGAGAGAGGTCTTGGCCGAAGTAGATCAAATTCAAAACTCTAGATAATCATAGTAAATTAAGTTTTCTTCAGAGAATAAAGGATGAAAAGTAAATATGGATACTTACATAAGCCAAAAATTCTGAAGTACAACCAAGAACTTTCTATGGTAAAAATGTTTTGTGTGTTCATTTGACATGTTTTAATTGAGCATATACTATATCCCAGAGACTTTTCTAGTCTTTAGAATTGTAGTAGTGATTTAAAAAGAGAGGAAGATTGTGTTGGGACTTTTATTTTGGGGTAGGAGTGGGGAAGGAATAAGCACAAGATAAATAAAAATATATTTTAGGTAACCACAAGTGCTACTAAAGAAAGAAAATACACTGCCATAATAGAAGACAACAAAGGTAGGGGTGGTGGATATCTGCGTTGTTACTAGTGATGTTAGAATGGTTAACCTGGAACTCACAGTTGGCTGATAATTTCTCTCTGTCCTCTCTGTCCTATTGAATGGTGCATGAGGGAAAAATAAATGTCCTGAAAATGCTTTCCAATAGTCCACATTTTTGCGGTGATGTTACAGACATTGGTTTAATGAGGAAGAAAGAAGTCTCAATTGTCACACAAAGGAGGGTCTATTATTATTTTATGATGAAAATGTCTGAGTTAGGATGGGAAAGAACTTTTAAATCTTAAATGAAGTCACAGAAAGGAAATACAAGTCAGATTTTCATTCAAAGACTCTAAGCAGAAAGCTTCTCATAGAAGAGACTCACACATCCACCTCTCATATATTAGAAAGATGTAAAATTTTGGGCTAATTATTATAAAGAAGATACTGAAGATAAAGATACCACAATCTGAAAGAAAATTAATGACAGGTAATGTTACTCAACAAAAACATCACATGTCTTAGGGAAATCACCAGTACATAACAGTGTTTTGATGTTCATGTTGTTAGACGCTCAAGTTTTTTTGCATTTGTGGAAGAATCTTTATATTTAAGTTTTGTATGAGAAAGAAAAGTAAATATTACCATGTGTCAAAAGGTCAAAAAGAGAAAAAAAAGAAAGAAAGAAAAAAAAAGAAGGGCTGGTTCAGCATTCCTGCGTTAAGGAATTCATTCTAGGAATAAGAGCACAACTTTTTTTCATGATTAGCCAAAAAAGATATACTTTATATTGCTATTGAATATCTTATTCATTGGCTATAATTTCTTTTAGAAAGGATTTATTATTTAGATAAAGCTTAATTTTTTGGAATTAGATAAGAATAAATAAATATAAATTTAAAAATAATAAATAAAATACTATAGAAAGAAATATAAAGAAAATTCTTAAGAAGGAAATATTTAAAATCACAATCACAAGTAGGATTGATGCCATAGATTTAAATGGATAGATCATAATATAAAAAATAGAGATCAGGTGGTACTCAGAATATTTGGATACAAATATTCCCAAATCCTTATATTTGGAAGGGCAGATGTGATTTGGGAAATCATTATACTATCAGCAATTATTTTGAGACAAAAGATAAGTGGCTACAGAGTTTGAAAGTCAAGGTATTAAACTGGGTTTATTATATAAGCAACATACAATGATAGGGTGGGATAGGTTAATGTAAAATAAAGTTATGGAGACAAGATATTGGTGGATGTTCAGACAGGAAGAACATTGTCTTCTTGGGGCTTCAATAGCAGAAATTAGGTAGAGATTCCATTTTAGGGAAAATGGTGCTCAAAGGCCAAGAATTGCATTTGCTGCAGTACCAAGAATATAATAAGTTGATAGTAGACCTAGAATCATGATATTGAGCCATTTACTTGTCTGGGACTCCTTATAATTTTTGGCTGGACACAGGATGGATCCCAGATGAGGAGCTGTTTTAGTTTTCTGTTATTGGGTAAGAAATTACCACACATTTAGTGGCTTAAAACAGCATCCCTTTATTAGCCTACAGTTCTGTAGATCAGAACACTGGTCTGATATGACTGGGATATCTGTTCAAGGTCTTATAGGCCTGAAATCGGCTGTATTCTCATCTGGAGGATTGACTAAGGAAGAATCTCCTTCCAATCTCATTTACATAGTTGGTAGAATTCAGTTCTTTGTAGCTATAGAACTGAGGTCGTTGTTTCCTTGCTGGGTGTTGCCTGGGGTTTACTCTCAGCTCCCTAGAGGCTACTCTCAGGTCCTTGCTATGTGCCCTCCACCACCTTCAAAAGTAGCAATCGAGACTTTTATGTTGAATCTCTCTCAATTTTTCAAATATTTTTTAAAAGGAGTAGACCCGCCTCTCTTTTTTAAAAAATTAAACTTTTGGGGGAAGATAAATATGAATTCATATGCAATTATAAGAAATAATGCAGAGAAATTATGTTTATCTTTTATTCAATTTTCCTAAATGGTAAAATCTTGCAAAACCATAGTATAGTATTTTAAGCAGGATATTGGCATTGATACAGTTTTAAAGAAATTAGTCCATATATTCTAAATTATTAAATTTATGTGTGTAATTTTTTGTAGTATCCCTTTATAATCCTTTAACTGGCTGCAGGATCTTTAGTGATATTCCCATTTTCAATCTTGATATTGGTGCTCTGTGGTTTCTTTCCTATTTTGCCAGTTTTGTTAGAGGTTTATCAACTTTTTCAAATTTTTCAAAGAACCAGCTTTTTGTTTCAGTTATCTATTGTTTTTTATTTTAGATATCATTGATTTTTTGTATTATTTCTTTCCTTATGCTGATTTTAGTTTATTTTGCTGATCATTTTCTAACTTTGTGAGGTGAGAATTTAGATTATGGATTTAGAAACTTTCCTTTTTCTAATATAAACAATTTAATCTTAAAATTTTTCTCTAAGTATAGCTTTGGCTGCATTACATATAATGTGATACTTCAGAGTTTGATTTTCATTAGTTCTATGCAATTTTTAATTTACTTTGGGATTTTTTCTTTGTCCTAGAGATTACTTAGATGTGAGCTGTTTAATCTCCATGTTTAGACATTTTCTTGTTATCTTTCTGAAATTGATTTCTAGTTTAATTTTATTATGATCTGACAATATACTCTGTATGATTTCAATTATTTTACATTTGTTGAGGTTTGTTTTATATATTGTAGCTATATCCTATCTTGGTGAAGTTCCATGGAGGCTTGAAAAAAATATGTATTCTGCTGCTGTTGGTTTAAGAGTTCCACATGTCAATTAGATTATGTTGTTTGTATGGTCCTTGCTGACTTTCTGTCTAGTAGTTAGATCAATTTGAAAAAGTGGTGTTTAATTCCCTGAATATAACTTTGGATTTGTCTATTTCTTCTTTCAGCTCTATCAGTTTTTACTGCAAATATTTCTATCCTTTTACTTGTTTGAAGTGAATTTGTAATTGTTTGAATTATTTTTTCGTTATAGTGGCATTAAAACCCTAGTCAGATAATACTAATATCTGATTCGTTTTGTACTTGGCATCATTCGATTGTCATTTCTCATTCAAATTATGATGTATCTGGTTCTTGGATTATGGATGATATTTTGTTATATATTGTACATTTTGGCTATGTTAGGAGATTCAGGGTCTTATTTAAAGTGTGTTTCTTTTAATTTTTAAAGAATTTGAGCATGCATTCACTCTGTTTAGGTTTGGTACACAGCTCTTGCCTTACTTTTATGGACTAAGGTTCTACCACAATCTTATTTTCAGAGCTTTTGTGGTGCGATTTTGGTCTGTTTGGTTTATCTTGTGCAGGTGGGGTTCCCACTGATCTCTGCTGGTGCTGCTTAAGGGGGCAAAAAGAGTTTCCCCAGGACAGGGTGCTTGGGTGTTTCTAGGTGTGAGAAGGGAGTCCTTGGCGCACTTAGATCTTAGATGAAGAGTGCTTCCTGGGCCAGTCACTTGTGGCAGGATTTTCTCTGTCTGTAAGGGGTGGAGGGGGCACTTACCAGGTTGAGAGTTTTTTTTTTTATGGTGAGATCCCTGTTGCTGGTGCTGCCAAGTTGCTTCATGTCTCTGGGGAGGGTAGAGGAGTCTCAGCCTCAGCTGAAAAGGACAATACTTCCCAGGTTGGAAGCTTTTTGTGGTGGGATCATTTTGCTGGTACCATAGGCCAGCCAGTATGTTTATGTTGGGGAGGGGAGTCTCAGACCCACTGGGGAAGGAGAGTACTTTCCCTGGTCATTTATTGTCAGCAGGTCTTCCAACTGTTTCTTCTTGCAGCTTCTCCTGGGCTCACCTAGTGTTTCCAATGGGACTCCTATTTGAAGTGGTGGAAGGGAACAGCTTACCTGAGCTACTTTCTGTTAGAAAGTTGAGGGTTAAGAGATACTGGGTCTGAGTCACCTCTTATTATGGGGGGATCATATGATGCCCTGTCATGATGTTGTGCATCCATTCTGAGAGTCCCTAATGAATGCACCTTTATCTTTATACCTTTAGAGTTCTTCTTTGGTTATGTCATATTATTTCCAGAGTATACCATTGTACTTATAGAAGAGGATCAGGGAGAGAAGAGTGTAAGCCATCTTACCTGCACTGGAAGTCTTCTCTGTGTCTTTTAAGGGCTCACCTGATTAGGTTAGATCCACTCTGGATAATGTCTCTTTGTTAAAGATGACTGTGTCATATATTAATATCATAATCTGATTACAAGGTCCCTGTTTTCTTGCTGGCTTGCATGGAAATGACATTCCATCATACCCTTAGCTCTATCTCATACTCAAGGAGAGGGGATATTATAAGGATCACTGGGAGTCGTCTTAAAATCCAACTACCACGGAAGACATAAATGAATGCACTGGGGAGATAATGAAACATTTTACATTCTTTGGAAGGTAGGAACATGTTAGGATAGCAAAAAAACCAAGTATTAATACTTACAATCATTCTACTCACATTAAATGAAGTAGATCTGGTATCAGAAATACTTTAAAAAATTCAAAATATTAAAAAAAACTTTCAGAATTTCATGTGAATTTCAGAGGTTTTATCTATTTAAGTCTTCAATTCTGGCCTTGCATATACCCTTTGTGTGCAAAATAAACTAGCTCAAAGATGTATTAAGACTCATTCCATTTCCGTCTTATTTATACTTTATAGCTCTGTGAAATTACTGTGGCTGCCAGCAATTTACATAAAAATAAAGGCCAGTGATGATTCTGACTTTAATTTCTTAGAGCAAGTTTATATTTAACATTGCCCATATTCATATAGGTTGCACATTGCACAAAATTATGACTATTGCTTTAGGTTATAATGTAATGTTCTCTCACCTAAACGAGGATTAATAATTTTATGCAAAATTTGCTGGATGAGCCAATATGCAAAAAAAAAAAAGTCAAGTTTGTAGGCCAAATTAGAATCAGAAGAAAAAGAACTCATTATGTTTGGAAAGAAAACATGACCTAAAATGTGATTTCTAATAGCCATGATCTTAGGGTGATAATCTTAACAGAGATAATTAGAATTGAATTAGCTAGGCTTGTTTTGAATTCATGTTTTACCTTTAAGGCTTTTAGATTACAACTTGGGGGGCTACACTAGCAGTTGGCTACTTTGGATCAAGGACAAAATGTTGAGTCATATATAAATCCCAAAACCCAACATAAGAAACAAGGATCTTCTAAAAATAACTGGATGAACAAAAGTTATCTATAAAAATAAATTGAAACATGAAGCAAATATTAAAGAAATACCTATACGTCCTTTTCCCTTTAGTTGTTTACAATCACAACAAACCCAAGTGCAACAGGTTTAACAGAAAGGAAATATTTCTAAGGGTTTGTCATCTTCTCATCACTTCTAAAGATTGTTCTCCCTATCATAAAAGATCTTAGTAGAGGAAAGGAAATTTGAGAGAGGGTTGTCAAAGAGCTGAGTCTTAGAGCAGAATGGAAGGCAGGGTGCAGGGGGCAGGGGCAAGAAAGCACGCACGGACTATTCAAAGAGAGCTGGGGATGCTGGTTGTGCTAGATAGCCTCTTGAAATCCATTCTCTATCCTTCTCTACCTTGCCCTGTGATCTCAGGAGGTGGACCTTTATGGGCTCCATCACCTAGTCTCTCTTGACTTCAGGCTGTATTCAGTTTGGTTTGGTTAATGGGTACTATCAATAGGAGACTAAAAGGGATGAGGAAATAAAGGTCAGGCCATTTATTTCCCTGTCCCCTACTCCCAAACTTTACATTGGCAGTGGCTGCCATTTACCTATTTAAGGTCACAGCTCTTGTTGGGTGATCCTCTACTATAACTACAAGACATTCTAGGTTGCAGGAACCACTATTTCTCTGGGCCCCTTCAAGCCTGGTGGTGATAACACTGGTGTCTAACAGTTGCTAGTCTCAGGGTACTTCATCATCTCTTGATGTCCCTTCATTCTTTACACACTTTAGTAAGTGGTCCCTTAATTAAACACTATTTGATCACCCTTTTCAAGTATAGCATTTATTTTTGGCCAGGACTCTGAATGATAACACTGGTGAAGAGGAATGGGAGAAATTTAAGGTAGTATGAGGGAGTAGGATAAACTGCTTGAAAGAGAGATAGGAAGAGAAGGTTTTTTTAAAGGCATTTTATAGTATGCTATAAATGTAACACCACTTCTTTATGTGAATGACTCTAATTCATTCTTAAATGGCTTCTTAATTATTTTTGTTTGGTTGTTGTTTCTTTGCATGCACATTCAAGACAGGACAGGGCCATGAGGTACCTGAGATTTGCATGACTAGATAAGACTATTAGGATCTATCTGGAATTGATTATATCATAGTAAGACACTTCTCTTATGGAATCAGGAACATACCAACTCAGTGTACCTGCTAAATTTCTATCAAAATTCAGTGACCCACCATGGTGTGGAATTAGTCTTTACTGTCAGGACACTTTTTTGGCATTTTTTATATATTTTTTTTATTCTGAAACAGAAACTGGGGAAAGTACAGTCATTTCTTCAGGAACCAATGATTTAGTTCACATTGTTATTTAACATGTAAGCATAAAGTAACTATTGTTTGTCCATCACTATAGCAGTTTATATAGCTAAGAGTTCAGATCTCAACTAGAATTTTCTGTCACCAGAACCTGCTACTTCATTTCTACAAATAGGACAAGTAGAGTTCTCAGACAGCCAGCGATCAATGCAGTGGACATGATATTCATGGGAACAAGGTAATATGCGAAGCTTGTTGCCTTCTGTGTATTCTGTAATGCAAACACTACAGACTTTTAATGTATCACTTTCACCAAAGGTTCTTACTGCTAAGTTGTCAATCTGTTGCTTGGTGAGTCCTGTAGGTTCGTAACCATCATCTTCATCTAAGACAAAAAACTGATCCATATCGAGGAAGGGCCAGGAGTCACTGTCATCAGATGTTACTGAGGACCTCTGTTGACTTTCATAACTGGCCTCTGATGATGAGCCTGAAGATGAGCTTATTTCATTATTATCTTCAAACAACGATGAGCTAATTTCTGTATTTTCATTACTGGAGCTGAAACTAGATAGAAGACTAGAACTGGAAATAGAATGGAAGCTGGAGCTTGAACTGAAAACTGATGTAGAACAGCAATCACAGAAAGGATATGAATTGGAACCCAAACTACTGCGGCCATCATAATCATCTCTTTCATTCTGTGACTCTGTGCTTTCAGTGTTTTGACTTGCGGATGAGCTACTACTAGGCTCTTTTTCACTATCACAATCACTATCGGTAAAGTTACTTGACTCACCGCATCCTGTCATTATCTGCCTTAATGTGCTCTGAGTTGTAACAGATGTATAATTTAAACCAGTATTTAAAATTCTACAAACAGGCATTCTGATGGTACTGATATAAGTTGTCACACTTGCTTGCTCAGAATGTGAAAACATATTTCTAGGTCCTCCTTGTTCACTTTCTAAAGTGACAGTGTTATTTGCTGTCTCAGATGTTAACTGAGTTCTACTAGCTATGCTATCACTTGGTGAATATTCTTCAGGATGAACTCTTCTTACTTGTAGTATGTATGAACACATTGCCCCAGATTCACCATTGCTGGTTGTGTCTGAAGAATGTTCTCCTGGAAGTGCATTCCTTGTTCCAGAAGCTACAAAAAGATGCCCATTTTGCAATTCAGGTCCAGTTATTTGCTGTCTTAATGTCTCATGTTGCTGAATTCTAGAAAATAGCTCAGTCATATTTACTAGAGGCTGCTCAAAATTCTGAGATGGTGTATTATGGTGAAATCTTTGTGAAATTTCACTCCGTGAAATTGGAGGTGACCTACGTTCAATTCTTGCTCTGGTTCTACGGCGGTCTGGGCTCCTGCTTCTAACTCTTCTTCGACCTCTGGTAGGCGGGGCTTCCACTAAATCTTCAGTAGTACATCGCTCTGCTCTAGATGGCCTTGCAAACATTGATCCAGATCGTGGATTTTCCACTTGTCTCTGGCTATCCTCCATATTTTCTCCCCTGGGAAGCCCTGCAGATGATGCATATTCATGATCTGTATTCGGGCTCCCATTACTAAGATTAAAATTTCTCCCTACACTAAATCTGAAATCTTCAGTAGTACATCGTTCTGCTCTAGATGGCCTTGCAAACATTGATTCAGACTGTGGATTTTCCACTTGTCTCTGGCTATTCTCCATATTTTCTCTGCTGGGAAGTCCTGCAGATGATGCGTATTCATGATCTGTATTCAGGGTCCAATTACTAAGATTACAATTTCTCCCTACACTAAATCTGAAATCTTCAGTAGTACATTGTTCTGCTCTGGATGGCCTTGCAAACATTGATTCAGATCGTGGATTTTCCACTTGTCTCTCGCTATTCTCCGTATTTTCTCCCCTGGGAAGTCCTGCAGATGATGCGTATACATGATCTGTATTCAGGCTCCCATTACTAAGATTAAAATTTCTCCCTACACTAAATCTTAAATCTTCAGTAGTGGATTGTTCTGCTCTAGATGGCCTTGCAAACATTGATTCAGATCGTGGATTTTCCACTTGTCTCTGGCTTTTCTCCGTATTTTCTCCCCTGGGAAGTCCTGCTGATGATGTGTATACATGATCTGTATTCAGGCTCCCATTACTAAGATTAAAATTTCTCCCTGCACTAAATCTGAAATCACCATAGTTTGGATTATTCTGGCTTGCTGCTGTCCACGTTTGGCTTTCTCTTTGCTCACTTCCAGCAATATTTTCAGTTTGTCCAAAAAATGTATGCCAGTGTATTACAGACCCACGCCTCATAGAGTCTCCTTTACCTGTTACCAAGAAAGGTGGGGGGAGGATTAGAAAGTAGCTACCCAAATTAGAACTATCGTAAATTAGTGCTCTAAAACTTTGTTTCCAAAAACACCAAAAAGATGAGGACTTAAAAGATTCAAATGTTTTAAGAAGATTTCACATTTATAGAGTTGATATTATACTTTTGTAAACTACACAGTCTGGATTTACAAGTAAAGGCAGGACAGTTTCAATTCCATTTGAAAAGAGTGAGCTAATCCTAGATAAATTTAGAAAATTATTTTTTAAAAGAGAATCTGGAGTAAGTCTGTTTTCAATATTTCATCACATACAGAACCTGCATACACTGTGGAGGGCATGTGAAAAGTAATCTTTTCAGTCCACTGTCGAAATATCAACGCAATCAAATAAGGTATACACCAGTTAAGGTACAATTCTGCTAGTATGTTAGTTCAAATTACATAATTGTCTAATTCTCATCAGTCTACAACATTACTTCTTTTAGACTCTTGACTAAAGTATTTTTGGTAATATATAATATTGTTTTAAGATATAAGAATATTGTGACCATGGCCAAAATAAAAACAAGGTTTACAGGTTTAAAAGAATTTGAATACTTCTTAATGTTATCAAGATTTAAACTGACATAAAATTGAAGGTCAGTCCCAGTGAATAGATTGGAACTAGCCTTGTACACATAAGGCCATGTTCAAGAACCAAACTATTATAGTAGACTTTGTTAGATAGTAAGATTCCCTGTTTCACACTGGGAGAGAAATACCAGACCTGAGGTTAGAGAAGAAATTTCTCAAATTTGGCACTATTGACATTTGGGGCTTCACAATTCTTTATTTTGGGGAAATGTCCTATGCATTATATGATGTTTGGCACCATCCCTGGCCTCTGCTCACTATATTCCAGTAACACCCTCCCCCCAAGTTGTGACATCCAAAAATATCTCCAGACATTGCCAAATGTCCCCTAGGGGACAAAGTTGAGAACCACTTGATTAAGTATGCAACATTTCTTTTGTGGATAAGAAAGTCACATATTTTTATAGAAGAAATAATTCGGGAAGTAGGAGGAACTTTCCACGTATGTGGAAAACCAAGAAAAAAAACCCAATAGGGTATTTCTCACTGTTTCCCAATTAAAACCACCCAAATGTGGATCACAAAAAAAAAAAAGAAAAACTTGACATTTTTACCAAAGATCAAATAAATATCAGTTCCCCTTCTATGAGTAGTTATTTAGCACCAAATTAATTTGTGCCATTTCTGTATAATCTTTGGCTGACATTTACTATTATAAAATTCCTTATCCATCACATCCAATTTCTCCCCAAAGCAAAATATACCTCTATTTTTTCTTGCTTTTCGCTGTGGGTCCTCTTTAATTTGTCGTAGCCTTCTCAGCAACTCTTCTTCTGTCGTTTCACCTATGATGCCTAGCAAATTGTTATCCCTCATAAGTCTGTAGTCTTCGTCACTCAGGTTACTCACAAATCGATAGAAAGCTTCTTCTCGAGACAATCGCTCCATTTGACTTCTGCGCTGGGGCGCAGATCCATCTTTCTCAAAGCTGGAATCTGAGTTTTCCATCTTGATAAATAAATGGAAAATGGTCCGGCTGTTAGAACACAGTGTTGAAATACCAGAACTGGACCATAGTTGCCGGCTTTCTGCTTCAGTTTGAAGAGCACGATGCGATGCGTACTCCGTCAGTTCCGCCTTTGCATAAGCTCCTCCTCTTCCTTCTCCAGCCACTGGTGAGTCTCTAGTTGAGATCCGCAGCTAGTACAACGCCTCCTAGGAGTGGCTGTCTGGGCGTCTATTGTCTTCCCCATTGTTACCACGCAGGCGCTGTATTCAAGTTAGGTTGCATTTCATTCAAAAGCCGCAAGTACTGTTGGGTGTTTATGGAGTACCAGGCATTGCTCTTCACCTTCTTCCACCCACATAAGCCTATTTTCAGGCTTCTAGGAACCTTTTTTTGGCTCCGATATGCTCCAGTTATTTGTAAGATAAATTACAGAACTCGAATGCAGCCAGTTACATTACATAGACTACCTTCTTTAAACTGCCAGCCCAAAGTCACCCTAGTTAAATGCAGCAACTCTCATTTTCAGATGCCCAGGGGCTTCTCTCTGCCTTTTCTCCTCGTGAATTTCTCGAATTATAGATGCTCACTAAGAAAGCCCACAGTCTTTGATAATTCACCAGGGCCAGAGCTGAATCTCTTCAGTTGGGTCCTCTCATTTTTAACTCTTAATCCTTCATTTTGCATTATACAATCCTTCAAGCTTTGTTAACAAACTAGCAGGTTTGCTACTAACCCAGAGAATTTCTTAAGGAATTTTCCACAAAGGCATCCATTTTCATTTTTGTTTTCTTTTTTCATACATATTATAAATACTGAAACAAAACCAACCAGAACATCATAGGCACGTTGAAAACAGATCTATAATATTTAGTTTGCCGATAGTAAACAGTGCTGAATTTGCCGATTTTGTTCTATGTTAAGTATGGTACTGAGGCCAGTATGTCTTGGTAAAAGTGGTGCTCATTTGCGATGTTACTTAAAGTAGACCTCTCAGACATTCTGGACTCATTAATATTACCGGCCCCACTTAACACTTGTTTTGAAGTCCTCCATTTAACTTGTCCCTATGAAGACAAAAAAATTCCATTTTTGTATTTGTTTCATATAACACACAATGTATTCTAAAACCTTGCTCTAATAATACTTACTTAATTCTCAAATGAAGAGAAAAAATTCTGAAGTAAAGTACCACAGAACATATTTTTTTATTTTTTATTTTTGAGACAGAGTCTCACTCTGTTGCCCGGGCTAGAGTGCCGTGGCATCAGCCTAGCTCACAGCAACCTCAAACTCCTGGGCTCAAGCGATCCTTCTCCCTCAGCCTCCTGAGTAGCTGGGACTACAGGCATGCGCCACCCTGCCCAGCTAATTTTTTCGATATATTTTTAGTTGTCCAGCTAATTTCTTTCTATTTTTAGTAGAGACGGGGTCTTGCTCTTGCTCAGGCTGATCTCAAACTCCTGACCTCGAGTGATCCTCCTGCCTCGGCGTTCCATAATGCTAGGATTACAGGCGTGAGCCACTGCGCCCAGCCAGAACATTTGGTTTATAGTAAGAAATAAAATGGCACTGGTGGGAAATAAAATGTCTTTTACTGATGCCTTAATAAAGAGTGAGATAATGTTATATGACCAATTAGCTCCCTCGTGGTATTTTTAAGATGCCTAAGTTCAGCAAAATCTTAATTAGTGTGAGTAGGTATGGGTGCCTATGTGTGTATATAAGTGTTGTGTGTGTGTTTAAAAAGTTTAAACAGATGTTTGGTTAGGTTAATAATCATTAACTTCAGTGAAGTTTCTGGCTACTAGTAATAATAGATTTATTTCAGTTAAGTTTTTTGTTTGTTTGTTTTTCAATGTATTGTTTATTGTTGATTGCTGGTCTATGAGCTCCATGATGGCAGGGGGTTTGGCATGTTTTATTTACTGTTAAATCCCTAGGCTTTGATCGGCTTGGGTTCCTACTATTATGCCTGTAGCCACTCCACCTGCACAGTAAAGTGAACATACACACATTGCAAAACTGCTTACCCTCATCATAAATTATTGGAAAAGACTTCAACTGATTTTTTAAAAAAGTTTTTCCCAGTTTTTTATTTTATTTTATTTTTAAAGTATAGATATTCAGTTTTATTCATAGAAGATTTGGGGACTGATTTTTTAAACTTCTATTTTGAAATAATTTTAGATTCACAAGAAACTGAAAAATAGTACAGAGAGTTCTCTTAGCCAACTTTTCCTAATGATAACAACTTACATAAGCATAATACATTTATCGAAACCAGGAAATTGACATTGGTACAATACTATTTTAAACATTACGTATGTCATTTAGATTTCACCAGTTTTTAAATACACTTTTTTTGAGGTTGGTATTTTTTTAAATTCAGGATATTATAGGGGTACAAATATTTTGATGGCATGAAATGCATTTGCGTTGCTCAAGCCAGGGCCGCAAGTGTGTCCTTTCCCCATACAGTGTGCCCTGTCTCCATTAGCTGTGAGTTTACTCACCCCACCCGCTCTATCCCCCACCCTCCACCCTTCTACCTGACCAGGACCCAGTGAGTATTACTACCATGTGAGCACCTTAGTGTTGATCAATTAGTACCAGTTTGATGGCGAGTACATGTGGTGCATGTGTTTCCATCCTTGTGATACCTTACTTTGAAGGATGGGCTCAATCTTTATCCAGGATAATATAAGAGGTGCTAGATCACCTTGTTTTTTTGTAGTTGACTAGTACTTCATGGTATACACATACCACATTTTATTAATCTACTTATATATTCATCGGCATTTAGGTTGTTTCCACATCTCTGCAATTGTAAATTGTGCTGCTATAAACATTTGCGTGCAAATGTCTTTATTATAGAATGTCTTTTATTCCTTTGGATAAATGCCTAGTTGTGGGATTCCTGGATCAAATGGTATTTCTATTTTAAGCTCTTTGTGGTATCTCCAAATTACTTTCCACAGGAGTTGTACTAATTTGCAGTCCCACCAGCAGTGTCAGAGTGTTCCAGTCTCTCCACATCCACGCCAGCATTTGTTGTTTTGGGACTTTTTGATAAGGGCCATTCTCACTGGAGTTAGGTGATATCTCAACTTACCCAACAATATGAACAGAAATCTACCCCAAATATCAATCCTCTCAATAAATGTGAATGGCTTGAATTGTCCTTTGAAGAGACACAGACTGGCTGAGCGGATAAAACATTATAAGCCAAGCATCTGCTATCTCCAGGAAATGCATTGAACCTACAAAGATGATTTCAGACTCAAGGTCAAGGGTTGGAAAACAAATTTTCAGGCAAATGGAATCCAAAAGAGAGTGGAGGTAGTGATTCTGATTTCAGACAGCATAAATTTTAAAATAGCAAAAATAAAGACAAAGATAGTCACTACATAATGGTGAAAGGAAAAATCCAACAAGAAGACTTAACAATTCTAAATATATGTGCAACCAACCCAGGAGCACCCAGATATATAAAGCAAACCCTGTATGAACTAAATAGCATGATAAACAGTAATGCCATAGTAGCAGGGGATTTCAACACCCCACTGTCTGAAATGGGCAGATCCTCCAAACAAAAAATAAGCAAAGAAATAATGGACTTAAACAGAACTCTAGAACAAAGGGTTTTTTTTTTTAATTGCTTCTTTTGAACCACATTTCAGTTAAGTTTTGAAATTTCCCCTGCAATGAGAATGTACTTCATCTTAATCCTTGAAGTCCTATAACATGGCAGTTATTGTCTATTTAAAAGTCTTGCTTTTAATATTTTTCCCAAGCATCACAAATAATATCCCCAATCATTATTTCAGTTCAATGTATTGAAAGGCAATACACTGAGATAATTCAATATATAGGAAAAAAGGCTTGGGTTGAGAATTAAGAAACTCAAGTTGAAGTCTCCCAGTAACTGTCTAATTATTCAATGTCTCTAGACTTAAGTTTCTTAAACTATGAGAAGTTGAATCCTGAATGTACTTATCAAAGTTCGATTTAGTCAGTGAATCAGACAAAGGGAGCTGGGCAGTGGGAATTAAAAATAATACCTGAACCAGGGTGCTGAATTGGCAATCATAAAGAGGAAAAATCGAGTGCGGCTAGAATCAGTGCCAACAAAGGCTGAAATACAAGGGAAGAAAAGGAATCAGAGCAGGCCCAAACTCCAAAGTCAAGCTAGGAACAACTGTCTCCCAGAACATTAATTCAAAGTCAGTAAGTTGAAATGGAGTATTGAGCCAAAGAAGACAGTAAAAAGATTCAGAACTGAGCCAGGTGAAGGTCATCAGGATCTTGGGGAATAAAGCCATGAGGCAGTAGCAGATGTGTGAGACTTCTATTGTAGCTTGCTAAATTAAAATGTTTACACTTTGGATCTCAGAAGTTTGTTACTCTGTTGAAAATTTATTGTTTAGAAGACAACATTTGAGATGGATGACCTCAATGTCTTTTTGTTTCAGTTTTATGAATGAGAATCTAATCACACTAACCTTTTAATTTTTAAAACACAAATAAAAAAGTTTTAATTAAGCTTCAGAAAGTAGTTATAGTTCAGAATATGTATAAGCAAAAAAAGAAGCAAAAACAAAACACAGCATGTTATCAGTACTCAGAGTGACAAGTCATTTGCTTTCTTAACATTTTTTACATTTAAGTTCATAAATGAAAATGATCAGCTTTACCATTTTAGGGGTGAGAGAGAAAAATATAGGTGTATTTATCATCTGCTAGATGTGCTCACTGTATGCTCTGCTATATATATACAAGACCTGGGAAGTGCAGATGTCAGACTTCTTAATAAACTGGACAGCCATTTGTTTCTGCATAGCACAGGAGCAACAAGGAGAAAACATGAAATAACCAAGCACTCTGCACTGCAAAATATCACCTTAACAGCTAACCAGCATTACTCAACTGCTATACAACTGTGCCTAGTGCACAAAAATACATAAAAGATTAGAATTGTGTTTAATAAACAATTCTTTTCAAACAATAAATTCTTTTCACCTGAAATGTCTTCACACACATGCAGGTTCATATTATTATTTAGACCTGAACATAAATGGCATGTGTTAATACATTTACATCAACTTTTGTACGTTTTTAGTTTTAAAGAATGAAGGTATTAATGAGTTAATCACTAGACCATTTTGGGCAACTGAACAGGAAGCAGCTGCACACATTTTCTTAAATAAGGAGGCCACAAACTATGTTAACAATCTCTTTACTTTCAACCTAAAAATGTCAGCACGCTAAAGAAAATGAAATTTTACTTCAGATATCCAAACCAATAATTAGAATTTAAGTCTTTCACCTCACCAACTTACAAGATATCCAAATATTATTATTCAAATTAACAGCAACAAAATGCCATATAAAATGAAGTTTACCAATGGAGGTAAGGCTTAAAACAAGTAAAAAGTTATACAACATTTTACAAAAAAAAAAACCCTATTCTTTTACTAGTGGCTTGTTCCA
>VBSM01001483.1:14733815-14746302 GCA_008086735.1 Cheirogaleus medius
AACTACCATTTGATCCAGCAATCCCATTACTGGGCATCTACCCAAAAGAATAAATTTTTTATTTATCAGGATCTCTTACATGGTCAGAATTGATTTTGGTCTCATTTATCTTAATTTTGTACTACAGTTTATGACTTCTTTCGTTTGTCATCAACCTGCAAGAAACATATTGGGAAAAAATATAAATCATATCCACTGAGGGAGAAAATGGGTTGGATTTGGTATTCCTTATGTTACCCAGTACTGTTTTCATGCAAAAGTAGATATAAAGCAAAAACTTGAATCATAATTTAGTTCGTAGTGTGATCAGTATAGCATGCAGCTGACATTTACATTCTTAGCCCTGATTCAAAGTCAGTGGTGTGATTATGGGGGAAGTACTTTACTCCTCTATATATCAGATGCTGCATCAATAAAATATGAGAATTGAACTGCTTTATATTTAATACCACTATCAGCTTCTAATATTCTTAACCAGGAAGTGAATTGAAGGTTACTGAAGCTTTTTTCTTCCAGTCTATACCCTGTAATATAAAAAATGGAAATAGAAGAGAAGGTGACATTGCATTATAAAATAATTTTTATTTCCAGAGAAAAAGTTGTTGATTCATTCTGTTCAAACACTGTTCTGTTACTGATTAACAAAATAAATAAATAAAACTTGTTGAGCAACAGAAGTTATTAAACCCTTTGCCTGGACTGAAAAATAATTTCTTAAAGTTTGTTCATAATCTCAGGTGAGCTGAGCCAAATCAACTTTTTGCCCCTTTCTGCTAAGCACCAACACTTTATTGCAGTAACTGTGATGATCACAGTGTCTTTATATTTGACTGATACTGTCACTGTAAATGACCGTGTAAATATCTACTCAAGAGTTCAAGAATAATGAAAAGAAACTTGAAGGTGGAATGAATAGCCTCTTTGTGCTACTTGGCATCAAAAGATTATAAAGTAGTGCTGTCAGGAAAAATGGTCAACAAGAAGAGGAAGAGAATGGAGAGAAATGAGTGATGAGAGACCCTAAAGAAAGTGGTTGGATTCTTACTTTGAAGAATCCAGTTGATTTATTTTTAAAAATTACTTGATAGTGAAAGAAAGACAATTCCTCACTCATTATGTTCAACTGTTTTTTCTATTTTCCTTATCACTTGGAACTATTAAGATTTTTTAACAATTATTCTTTTCAGTAAGTATCTCTCACTGAAAAGATTTTATTTGGTCATAAAATATTTTATGCATTTCAAAAACCACAATCAATCATAGCCAGACATAGACATTTGAAACTGACCATAATAAATTGACAGTTAATTTAGTCTAGAGGGTGATTTGAAGCTCACTTTTGTTTTCCTCAGCTCCTCATTTTCATTAAGAAGCTTCCTAAGGTCTAAGGGGCATGCCTCCCTAGAATTTATTCATTCTTTCCAAAATTTCAATTTATTTCTTTATATTCTTGTTGAAATTATTAGAACCAATCTTTCCCTTGGGGGTGGAGGATAGCACCTTAGTTATGAAACAATTATGAGACTGTTAGCCCTTTCATATTATATGAGTTTGATAATTCTCAAACTCCATGGGCTTTCCTTTTCTCAATCACTCCCATGAGGGATGAAAGAAAGATTAAGCAATATTGGAGGATCTTGGAGTCTCTTTTCTTTAGAAGCAATAGAAGGATTCAAGAGAAGTAAGAAATAGGAAGGAGAGAGGTTGGTGAGGAATGGTGGAGAAGAAAAGAAGAATGAGATAATCTTAATTTACCGATCATTACTTCTTTAATTGAAGAGTTTATTAGTGAGTCCCTTAGAAGGCAATGGCTTCTCTTTATCACAGTATCGGTAGATAGTAACAGAGTGTTATGTAAACAGTGGGAACTCCCTGAATATTTTATTAAAATGAGCAATGGAGGCACAGGCAGGCTAGTTACATGTTCCCAGAAGTTTCATATTCTAAATAAATTTTGCAACAAATATGAGTGATAAAAAGATATTGCTCTGGTTTTAAAAATCATATTTTAGGCCCAATATGATGTTAGTTTACATCTCCTGGATTATGTTAAAGGACAAAATTATTCATGACACTTATTAAAGACAGTAAAGAAGAATTTATTTAGGGAAACCACCACAGTGGGATTTTTTTAATAAGGGAGAAAGATTGTGTTCAACTCTCAATACAAGGACAAGTGGAAATTTATAGCCAGGGAGCAGAGTGAAGGTTGGTCAGTGGATGGAAAATTACTAAGAGAAAATATTTAGGGTAAGTGGGATTCTTGATAAACCAACTCCACAAGAGTATTATTGAAGGCAGGCCACAGTGGTAAGATATAGAAAGTAAGGGATAAAGGATATGATAAGAAATTAAAGGAGGCCAGATACCAGGGGTAGGGAATGAGGAATTTGGTCAGATGTCAAGGGTAAGGGATTTCTGCTAAATTGACCCAGCATAATTCTTGCTAAAATTGGAGTAAATGGTCCAAGGACAGAGCCTAAGGGTACGGACTAGTTAGAGAACTCAGAGGAGCCTGACTCAAGGTTAGTCAGAGGAAAGAGTCTTTGTCAATTACTAAATTTAATAACATATATGTCACAGAGCTCTACAAGAGGACAGACACTCTAGACCTTAATAACAAGTTTCTCAACCTTTAATGGTGCATAAAAATCACCCAGGGGACTTGTTAAAATGAAGATTCTGATTCAGTAGGTTTTGAGTGGAGCGTGATGGCTTATATTTCTAACATGCTCCCAAGTGAGGTTGATAAGGTGCACCTACACACATATTTTGACTAGTGATAGGTTATTGCTTAGAATTTGGAGTCAGGGAGGTCAGAATTTGTATCAAGGCTTATTCATTTGTTTTCATTTTATTTTGATAAATGTAAGCTTCCATGTTTCAGGTATTTTTATAAAATAAAAATACCTCTCTTATGGCATTTTTTGTGGCCATTTAGTACCCACTATTAAATATTGTGGATATTAAATGAAATACATAGAACATGTACATGGTAAATTCTTTATAGTCAGTACTTTTATTTTTAGGTAAAATGGCTTATTTAGCATAGCTTTCTGTTTGCATCATAGGATGCTAGACAATATGAAGAGTTAATTTTTTCTGACAAGATTCCAGACCTTATAATGTATTCATTTTTATTCTGTTATCTAAAGCAAAAAGATAGAAGCACTAGAGAGAGATGGAAATTCCTCACAAAATGGATGAGTGCCCTTGAAGCACTCAGCTCTCAGGAAATGGTCTGCTTTCATCCTATCAAATAACATTAAACTTGTCAGATCAAAACAAGTGCAGGGCCATAGCAAAGACAGAAAAAAAAAATCTAATGCCAAGAAGGTACAATTGGGCCTTTTTAAAAGAACAATGCTACAAACATCTAGAGGTTTAATTATGAATGAAATAATCCTATATTACAGGATAAAAAAGTAGGAGAGTGCTCGTTATTTCCTAAAACAGTATGTCCTGACATCCATAGTGGTTTCTTTATTTGCTTTATCTTTTCAGACCTCATAGCTCCCTCCTGTGTTTATAGCGGAATTGGATTTTCCCCATCTGCCTGTGCTATATCTCCCTATCAGGTCCACAAACCCTGCACCTGAGAGAACTTCACTGTATGCATTTCCCAGTCATCAAGTTGAAATTAAAATATTTTATAGTCCCTGACAAGTCGCAGGAGAGTACTGGGAAGGGATTTTTCAGAGTAAAGTGCCAATAATTATTCAAAATAAAGTGTGCATTTATTCATTTCTCCCTCTTTTTAAATATGATGTTTTCAATTATAGAAACTACATGTATCAAGTAATTTTGTTTTTACTAACCTATTTGGAAGCTATTGACACAGAGTCTGCAGTCTACATCCCTAAAATTAATTTATACTTTTATCAAGCGGCTATGTGTAATTTATTATGCAAAATATCACAAGAAAAAAAATCAACAAAGACACAGCGCCTCTCTCTAAGGTTTACAATCATGCATGGGAGAGCTATGTCACAAAAGAGCATATTACCTTAACCTTGATTCTGACTTCTGTTTCTAATTACCCATATGATCTCTGGGCATGGTGGTTATCTTCAGGTGGGGGACTACAGTTACCCCATATATGTAATGAGAGGAATAGACTGGGCTAGTGTTCCCAAATTTCAGTGGTTGGGGCATTGTTAAAAGTACAGATGCCCAGGGTCCTCCTCTGATGAAGTCGACTTGAGGCAGTATCCAGGAATCTATATTTGCATTAAGCACCCTCTCAGGTGATTCTTTTCATCAGGCAAGTTAGGGATACATGAAGACATATACTTCCTAAGTTTGTTCTATATAGAATATTTCTGTGATTTCAAAAATACCTACAATTCAATGAGATGTGTAGTAGCATATAAATGATATGCAATTGCTATTAGGGTTGTTAAAGAAGAGACTAATTCTATCTTAAATGATCAAGGAATGGTATAACCTTTAAAACTGATATGATTTTAATACAAAGGAAAAGAGCATATAGCAAGTGGGGGTAGAGAATGAAAATGATAAAGAGTAATAAAAGTAAATGGAAAGTAAGTTTGACAATGCATACTTTATTTCTTAAAAGCATATGGATTATTTAATGGACTAGCATAAGGTAAAGCTGAAAAGATAGATTAGTTTATATCAAGAAGAAGCTTGAATTGTGGCTAATGTGTTTGAATTTAATGTGTATATTAATGCAACCCACTGAAATTTTTGATCAGCAAATATTGAATATAAAACTTCAATATTAAATTCAGAACATATTAGAAGTAGAAGAAATGAAGATAGAAGAGGGATACCACTGATAAGATTTTTAATGGTTAAAATATGAAATGGTCACTTACATGTACACTGAAATTAGACAATTTGATTGTGGTCAACGTAGAAGGTCAAAGGACAGTTTCTCCCTAGATCACTCCCAACAGGGTGGGGAGGAGCTTGCTGAGTAAAGAAAACCGTGACCTAGGGAGAAACTATACTTTCCATCTCAAAATTCAATGAGGCAAGCAGATTCAATTTTATATATTTTTGAATTTTATATCTTTTTCAAAAATTAAAATATGTTTTTAGGAACAATGCAATCATATTTCTGACACCCTCTTACATGTCTTTCTCTCAGTATTATAGTGTTTGATAATATTGCACAGACCAGTCAACACTATTTTGTCTAGTTTTGCATAGACTGGGATTGTTTAGGAGAAGGCATGCTTTCAAAAGACTGGCAAATAATCCCAAGATGTACCATTTTCTCCTTCCTTCCTTTCTTAGTCAATAATATCTATAGCTTAAGAGTGGTAAAGTCTGTCACAGGTAGTTTTTATCTCTACCCTCAACTTAGCTCTGACTGGAAATTCTCCCTCATTGGTTTTCGCCTTCCTACATATCTTGGCATATTACATCTTTTAGGAAGTGCTTGGATGTACACACCACAATCATTGCCAGACCTTCCCATGACTCTTGGCTCTCATTTTAGTCCTGAAAGGTCTCTGGCAGGCATGAATAGGACCGTTTATGAGCTGTCATTAAGTAGTACTAGTCATGAGTCACCTTGAACCTGGCAATCCTGAAGCATCTCCAATGACAGAAGAGGCGATATTGGAAGGAATGCCAGAAGAATTTGTAGTATAATCATTTTGGAATATTGTTTATTAAGGGTGATATTTACTACTTCTGCCTATTGTAGGTTTCAGGATTTTGTAAAATATGTGGGAACTACTCACTAATTTTGCTACTGAGTTTATAAAGTGCATTTGAAGTAAAATTGTCCTTGGTATCCATATTAGTTTCCTAGGGCTGCCGTAACAAATTAATACAGACTTGGTGGCTTGAAACAATAGCAATTTATTCTCTCACAATTCAGAAGACCAGAAGTCCAAAAATCAAGGTGTTGGCAAAGTTGATTTTTTTCTAGGGGCTATGAGAAACAATCCCATGCCCCTCTGTTAGCTTCTGGTGGTTGCTAGCATTCCTTGGCATTCCTTAGCTTGTGGCAGCATAACTTGAATCTTAGCCTCCATCTCCATATGACCTTCCTCTTGTGCCTCTGTCTCCTCTGTGTCTGTGTGTCTCTCTGTGTCCAAATTTCCCTTTCCTTTCTCTTATAAAAACACTAATCATTGGATTTAGTGCCTACACAAATTCCAGGATAATTTCATCTCAATAGTTTTAACTAATTACATCTACAAAGACTATATTTGCAAATAATATCACATTCCAAGATTCTGTGTGTACATGGATTTGGGGCAGATATTCTTCAACCCACTACAGTATCTGTTGTTTTCAAAACTTTTTTTCTTGATAAAAACTTACAGAGAATTATAAGATAAAAAACCTGAAAATATAGAGTTGATATAGGTCCTGGAAACTCAAAACACTGGGCCTTATACTTACTTCCCATAATTATTTCTGAAGTACCACTATAAAACTTTAGGACAACATGGAAAGAAATTTGGAAATCAATGAATTATAATAATGTCTACAAGTATTATTTATTTCAAAAAGTAAGGAACCTACATTTGGAAATTGAAGCTGCAATAAAGAACTATCTAGAGGTCCAATACAAATTCAATATTAGTAGAATGTAAGTTTCTACTACTAGACAAATGACAAGGAGTAAGACCTTGGTATATTTTCAAATAAAACTTTTAGGGTTCCCTTTGGTACAATTTATTGGGGACCCTCTTTGTATATAGCTAGTACAAATGTGTTGAAGGTGAGAATGGTGACATTCTTGTGACTATTGTTAGGGCTCAGAAAATGATACCTCAAAAGCTTGGTGCTTCAGCATGCTAAACTCCTTGAACTAAAATGAAAAGGCCTCAGAATCAAGAACTTGCTGACATCTCCTGTCTCTTCCCCTCCGCCAAGCACAGGGAGGGACTTATTCTGGAATTTCTTTTACTGACCAAGGAAACTTCTTCCCAAAATAAATATAGTTGTATCAAGACTCCTGCCCTAGGAGTCTCATCAAATAATCAGTAAAAATTAACCCCAGGAGAAGAGAAGAGCCTATAAGTCATCATTGCATCCAGATAAACTTTTCATTTATTTTTTTAGGGCAACTCCCAGAGATTGCCTGGGAGACTTCTGCATAATAAGACAACTTTTGTTCACAGTAATTTTCAGCCTCTCATCATCAGGTAACTTGTCAGTCCCATTCAGTTTTCTAAGAGACATTTGTAAGATAATGTCTGCCTTCTGGTTCCATTCAGTTCCCCTAAAGATCATTTACAACCTCTCAAATTGCCTATAGGCTGGGCGTGGTGGCTCAGGCCTGTAATCCTAGCACTCTGGGAGGCCCAGGCTGGTGGATCGCTCAAGGTCAGGAGTTTGAAACCAGCCTGAGCAAGAGCGAGACCGAGTCTCTACTAAAAATAGAAAGAAATTAATTAGACAACTAAAAATATATAGAAAAAATTAGCAGGGCATGGTGGCGCGTGCCTGTAGTCCCAGCTGAGGCAGGAGGATCCCTTGAGCCCAGGAGTTTGAGGTTGCTGTGAGCAAGGCTGACTGACATCATGGCACTCTAGCCCGGGCAACAGAGTGAGACTCTGTTTCAAAAAAAAAAAAAATTACCTATAGCTCCCCCACTTCCCTCTCCCCTATGAAGAGAATATTTAAGCCTCAATCAACTGGCCCTTTTTTGAGTCTCATGTTAGCGGGACTCCTGTGTCCAAATACACGTTAATAAATTTGAATGCCTGTTTCACCTATTTATCTGTCTATTATCAGTCATTTCAGTGAAACTTCAAAAGGCAGAGAGGAAGCTTTCCCTTCACTGATACACTGTCTTATTTGTGGCCATATTTCTAATGCATGATTTAATGCTTGATTGATATTATGATTGATATTATTGATATTGATTATGATTGATATTATGATATCAATGAATATAAATGAATTAAGGAAGGGAGGGATTTTATACAGTAGCTTCAAATATTAAATTCCATGTCCTCACAGTAGAAGTTAGAAAGATACCTTAGCTATTTTTTAGCCAAGTACAGTTACTATATTATTTCTTTTATAATCTAACATATATCCTGCTGCTTCTGATTTGCTTCCTTTTATTATGCAGTGATCTTGCTCCAACATTGTTTGTGCTAGGATTGCAGCTTCTTTTTTTAAGGAATTTAATAACAGCAAATCTTCAGGTTTTTCTATTGCTTTCGTAATGGCTTAAATTCAGACATTAAACAAAGAAATACTGCTCAGGATGTATTCTTCCAGTGAGCTTTCCAATTCACTTCAGCTATCCAGGTCTGCTCTAATTGATAGCACTCTGTTCAGTCTCTTTCTTAATCATCAATTTTTCCTCCATAAAGCCACAGAAAGGGTCTTATAAAACTATTCATTGACAACACAAATTCCATTTTTTAATCTTAGCTGAAAATGCGTTTCACTCTCCTTGAACCCAAGTATGGATTCTATGTAGTGCTATTAAATATACTAGATTAAATAGCAGTAGTGAATTTAGTTCAATGGTTTTGTAATTTAGCCATTTTACTCCCAAATCCACATGTGCTATCTGAGAAGAACAAAACCCCAAAGACACAATGCTTAGCTATATTTCTATTACCACCAAGCCAGTTCTATTTCTATCTGTGGGATGTGGGACCCGTACCTCTTCAACATGCAGGGTGGTACCGAACTTCAAGCATCATAGCTAATATGACACTGAGGTATAACTTTCCTCAAATTAACAGTCCTCCCCAACCAATTGACCCCTTCTGAAAAGTTAAATACTCTAGGGTTTCCAGATAAATTTTGGCTGTTTGTAGGATGAAGTCACTGAAACGTGGAACATCTAATGTGTACTCTGAGCACCACCCAGTGGCCAAAGCATATATTGGAAAGATGTATGTGTTCTTTGGGGATTGGCTGTCATGAAAGCTGGAGGAAGGAAAATGTGAGTTGCCGAAATACGACTGATATTAATTTGGGGTTAAAATTGTCATAGAATACCTAAAAACAAGTTCTCAAAGTTACAACAGTGAGATGGAACGTAAGCAAAGAGAAAAGGGCAAAAAACCCAAAAAAACCCTGAACGTAAAATTAGAAAGCAAGTAAAAAACAGTAAAATGCATGTGTGGGAGGGCTTAAGTAAGATAAAAGAGAAACAAGAGAAAAAGAAGAGGAAAGAAAACAAATTAGGGACAAATATAATGGATCTAGTGTCATAGATGGCAGTAATATATGGAAGGGAGAAAAGTAATTACATTTCTTAATAACTCTTAAGTTTCAAATATTGTGTACCTTAACTTTAAGTCTCACAGATACTTAATGGGGTATGTGTCATCATCCTACTTAAGCTAAAAAACAGGGAACATGTAAGCTTTATGGAAAATGATTAAGAAACCTAACTCAGTTTGACCTGATTGTAAAACTCAATCTGTTGCTTTAAACTGCTCCAGAATATTACTAAAGGAAATCTATTTACTATACTAAAACAGCAGTTCTCAGCTGCACATTGGAATGAACAGGGAAGTGTTAAGACATACTAATGCCTAGGTCTCACTGAAAGAGATTTTGATTTAATTGGTCTGGGGGCCTGGTAATCAGGATTTTTAAAGCTCCTTGGATGATTTTCATGTGCACCAAATTTTAAGGATGCCTCTACCTAAGTACTTGACTTTCTTGCCCATTTCTCACTAGTTAGTAGTTCAGCAGGTTCCTAAAATTGTAATAATTTTATCAACATTAGATCTTTTAATTTAAAATTTCAAATGTAATTAATTGAACAACTTCATAAAAGGAGATTCTCTTTCAGATCATTCATGTCAGAAAGTTTGTACTTTTTTAATAGTTCTCCTGGCACCAAAATGTGTTTCTTTTCCTTTTTAATTTATTTTTAACTGAAAAACAAAATTGCATGCATTCATGGTGTACATGATGCTTTAAAATATGCATACTTTTGAGAAAAATTAACAAGAATTAATGTGGTTGGCAATTCTCTCCCCTTTTCTCATATCTGGAGGCCACTCCTGTCCTCTTTTCTTTAGTAAAGTGAACTGTATCTTTATCATCACAAGGGAAAGAAGACACCATCTATTATTTTTTAGCACTGTTTCTGTCCAATGAGATGGAATTTAGCCACAGCTGCCACTCTGACAGCAATTTCCGCTTCTTCAAGTGTCTAGGCCTTTTGCATACACTCGGTTTATCCCGCAGAAATACCGTTGCCCTTTTCTGTCAACATATAAAGAGAAAAAAAGTTTCTTCCACCATTCCCTATATGCAGCTATTTTGTATCAAATATATTATGTCCTCAGAGGATTTATTGAGATATAAAAAATAGAGTGGGATTATTCAGAAATCATGGCCTAATTTCAGAGTGTCATTGTACTGATGAGCTATTTAATAGCAAACATATGTGTGTTTTTCAAGGACCAAATCTGGTGAAGCTGTTTGCCAAACACACGTCTGTATTTACTCATATTGGTTTTTTGATCTCTTAAAGAAGCTGACTCGTCTCTTAGGCCACATCAGTTTGTTTTGCATATGTGTAGGACTTAAAGTACTGTGCAGTACTTCCAGTTAGCGTTGCCACTTATCTCTGCTCTACTCCATTAAATCTCACAGACAGTAGTGCATACCACAAACCAATGGCATAGAAAAAGAAAAATACAGTCAGTTCTCCATATCCATGGGGTCCACATCTGCAGATTCAACCAACTGTGGATCAGAAAAGTTCAGGAAAAAAAACCCAAACCAATAAAAAATAATAATATAATAATAATAAAAAAATTAAAAAATATAGTATAACAACTATTTATATAGCATTTACATTTTATTAGGTATTGTAAGTAATTTAGAGATGATTTAAAGTGTGTGGGAGAATGTGCAAAGATGATATGAAAATACTGCAACATTTTATATAAGGGACTTGGGTGTCCACGGATTTTGATATCTGTGGGGTGTCCTAAAATTAATCCCCTGTGGATACCAAGGGATAGCCGTATATTTCAAAATTTCATGTTCAAGGATCCCAGAGTTTCTGTACATCTATAAAATAATATATAAGCATATATATTTCTACAAATCATCAGGAGTAACAACAAAAATATTATAAAGTTATATTTAGGACACATTAAACTTTTAATAGTGTCTTCTAAAGAGTTTTGGTAATGCTATGATTAAGCAAGAAATAAAAATAAATCATTTTATAAAATCAAAACTGAAAACCCCCAAATACCATTTTTAATAATCACAATTTCAAAACAATGTTTATGCTTTTTATTTCAAGTATGCAAACATTGAAGATATATGTATTAGAAATCTTTGTATTTCTTTTATTACTGTTAACTACAAAGTGAATACTAAGCAAAGGGGTGTGTGTGTGTGTGTGTGTGTGTATCTTGGTGCTATCATAATTATTATGGGAAAACACACAAGTACACAGGCATACACATATAGTAAGGCCAGAAAAAGAGCCATTAATGACTCTATGGATTTTATGTGTATACGTGAGGGGCCATACTATCATTATAATGTCTTTAAAGTGTCCAATTGCTAACATTTATGAGTGTACTCTAGGAAACAAAATATACTTCATTTTCCCTAAGTGAAATTATAGATTTTTCCTTAGACTTGGAATCATTTTCAGGCACTTACCAATGGCATTTTGTTAAGCAGTGACTATATTCCTTCATTGGTTATTTATTGTTCACTTTCAACACTTCACTTTGATTTATTTCTGCCTTTTCTCTTTCAATAAAGGATTTGACATGAATGTATATTATTAAATAAATTGAGGCACATGCATATTTTTAAAGGGTAATTTGAAAAGCAACATTGCTTTGAAAGGGTAAATTGGAAGGATAATAAAGTAACTCAAAGCACTTAAAAGAAAAAATCTTAGAAAGAAGTTGAAGATGAGAAAATAAATGCCTTTTATTTAATAAAATAAGAAAGAACAAGGCTAAAGAAAGTAGACTGCCAATGCTCACATTTCAATTGCATGGTGCTTCATAGTACACAATACTGTAGTATGACTTCCCAAATTAAGTTTTAGTCTAATTCTGTTACCATAATACACTGTGACTTTGGAAAAGTCACCGAGCCTCTCCTGGCCTTGTTTCCCCTTAGGTATAATGTGTTTTCATTAGATAAGTGATGTTCAAACTGAAAAAGTAGTATCTTCTAATGGTCAAGAACACAGAGTCTGGAGACATAAGGCCAAGATTTGAAACTCATTCCTGACATTTCCTAGTTGTGTGACTTTCTCATGAATAAAGTAACATACTTTCCTCATGAAGTTCTTGAAAAGATTGAATATGTTAAGCTATGTTAGGTGCTTGAGGTAGTGCCTAGTACCTGGAAATCGCTACATTAGCTACTATTATTGTTATCATTTCAAACTGTACTCAGCTGAGCCAAATGTCTCCTTGAAGCTTCCCCAGGGGCTTCATTGGGTGAGCAGGAGAGAAAAAGGTGCTATTAAGAACACTCCTACATTGCTGGTGGGACTGCAAACTAGTTCAGCCTCTGTGGA
>VBSM01001483.1:14761721-14789560 GCA_008086735.1 Cheirogaleus medius
TTTGTAGTTCCCTGAATTGATTCTTCATTTCCAAGAGTTCGGTTAGAGTATTCTCCATTGTTTCAATTTCTTTAGTAAATTTTTGTTCCATGTCCTGTAATCTTTTTGCATTTTCTTTGTGTTGGTTGTCCCGTTGTTCTTGCAAGTTGTTGAATTTTCTTATGATCCATGCTTGAAATTCTTCTTCTGTCATTTTAGTGGTCTGATTTTGGTTGCTGTCCATTTCTGAGGGGCTGGGGTTCCTGTTTGGTGGTGTGCTTTCCATTTGGGTCTTCATATTTCCAGAGTTCCTTCGATGATTTCTTCCCATCTGGATCAGTTGTTGCTTCTTACTTTTAGGTTTTTGTTCAGATAATGACACGCCCCGTTTAGTCTCTAAGCCAGTAGGTGGTGTTTTTGGGTGATATTCGACCACACCCTGTACGATGAGTCAGTAGATGCCATAAAACGGTGTGCAGAATGTCCTCCCTGTGAGTAGATGGTGCTTGCTGTGAGGAGCAGGTTTTTGGGTCCTGCTGTTTTTGGGTCCTGTAACCAGCTCTTGATCCTCTGGAGAGGCACTCTAGTGCCTCAGGTGCTGGGTGGGGCCCTGGGATTTCCAGGTGTATCCTTTTTCTCCACTTCTGTGAGGGCTGGTCTGGGAGTGAGTCTGGGCGGAGCTGGGTTGGGTAAGCCTGCCCTTGAGCACCACAAATGCTGTTAGCAGGTGTCAAAGTCCTGTTCTCTGCTTCTGGGAAAAACTGTCAAGGAGGGGCTGGGATGGCCCCACTCAGTCAGAAAGTCTGCATGTGGGGGTGCGGCTGTCTGAGACCTGCAGTCTAGAGCAGGCCTCACTCCTTTCCACCCTCCTCAACTCCGTAGCTTCTTCTGGACCTATGCCGGCAGGCCAGACGTCACGTCACCGGTTCTCCCCTGGCTGTGATGCAGGCCAGGAGGTTCCCTGTGCTGGTTTGCCTCCTGGGCTGGGCACACGGCCCCCTTTGTGAGCAGGGTTGCCCTCAAGCATGCTGTTCTGCCCCTGAATGCACCCACACCTTAGTAGGCTCCTTCCGAATATCCCTTCTGTGCCCCGGGCAATGCGAGACCTGGGTGCAAGGGATCTGGTCCGCAGGTCTGACTTTTGGGCCCCGGAGTTCAATCCCTGACCCCACTAGGGAGAGAAGTGCCATTCCTAATTCCCCCACAGGGAGCCCAAGCTGGGCCGATGTCTCTTAGCCTCAGGGTCTGCCCCATTCTGCCGGAATCACCAAGCCAGCAGCACCT
The DNA here is from genome assembly GCA_008086735.1 of Cheirogaleus medius. NCBI lineage: Eukaryota > Metazoa > Chordata > Mammalia > Primates > Cheirogaleidae > Cheirogaleus > Cheirogaleus medius. The sequence goes on from VBSM01001483.1 coordinate 14,762,985, forward strand.
GGGAGGGCTGGCAGGTAGGGAGCTCCCCATCTGAGTTCCCCTCAGTCAACTGTAGGGCCTCAAAAGGGAAGGTCCCGTTCCTTGGAGATGCCTCTGGATGGTGGCTATATTGTCTCTCTCAGCAGCCACGGATAGGGACGGGGGAGGGGAGAGTGCAGAAATATGGCGCCTGCTGCGCGGTCGGGTCTGTGCACATGGAGGGGCCCCGAGGGGGTTGGGAGCATGGCACCATGTCCGCTACAGGCTTACCGCTCACTGGCGGCGGCCGTCTCTGGACTGGTGTCCGCAGGTCTCTCCATCCACTGGGGAGCGCACCAGCAGTCCGAGATGCAAGGGAGGGGTAGTTAACCGCTCCATCTACCCTTGCTGCTGGTCTCCAAACTGCTCGCTCCGGAGGTTTCTCCTTCCAGTTCTCCTCCACAACCTCCTCCCGTGGAGTCTCTCGTAGTCTCCGGTACCCCTCCTTCTGACCCTTGTCCGATGTATGGTCGTCTGCTTGCTTCTTTCTTCTAATGTCTTTTAGAAGCTGTCTTTTCTGCAGAGACACTCTGTCTGGCATTGTTTCTCGTCCGCCATCTTCGGTGACTCCATAAGTATGTTTTATTTCTGTAAAATTATTGGCTGAAGAACATTTGATTGAGAAATAATTATATTCTCTGCAATGTAAGTATTAAAATCAAGAGCTTTTCTAACAAGGAAACAATTAACAAGCGATAGTTTATGGGATGCATCTCTTTATAGATATTGCTAAACACAGTATGCATCCTAATAAATGTTATTTTCTAATTTCCTTCTGTCCTCGGCCAAAGTAATTGTAAACAAAAGATTAAATTTAACTTAACCTTCACTTATTAAATTCAATTAAAGCATTCACTTTTATTTTTTTAAGAATTTAAATCAATTATGCAAAAATATATCTAGAGCTTTTATTGATGATGACATCCATTCTGGCCCATCTATCTCACTTGCAGTTCCACATATCCTGAGTCAGTCTACTTTCAAAGTTTTCCAAGAAATCTGAATGTTTCCTAGTAAATAGTTAGGAAACAAATAGTGTATGTGTCCTGCTATATAAAAAGTTATGGCAGACAGCAAGAATATTCTATTTATCTACCTATGGTATAGCCTGAGGATAGAGCAGTCAAATACTATTTGTGATTTTTGTGTAAGAGTCAGAAAAGCTATCTTTGACAAAAACATCTATTTTCTCTGACTTAAATAAAATACTTTAATAGATAATTGTGGCTGAAAGAACTGATTGATACCTGACAGGAGGTTCTCCTCATATTGATTATATGTAAAAATATCTAAAAGGAGAAATAGGAGGTGGAGATGTGACTGATAGTAACCGTCAGCAAATTTCAAAACTCAAATGACAATTGTGTTGACAGTAGGGTGTTCAGCATAGAAAATAGTTTCAGTACTGACACTATCTTCTAAGGTTCAACATTCATCTATCTATATATCAAATATCTGTGCGAAGACTGTAATGTGGTGGAATAAAAACTGAACTTGTAATCAGTACATTGGATTAAGTTCCAGTTGGGTTCTTATTATCGGTGCTGTTTTGGAGAGTTACAGCTCTGGGAATAAAATTCTTTGTCTTCAAATTATCTCTAAGCATCTTTTTAATTCTAAATTTCTATGAAACTCTGATCCTGTTTTGTCATTTTAGGGATACCATATGTAGAAAGACAACTAGCTAGAGTAAAGGATATATGGATGGGTAGGTAAAAAGATGGATGAATATATAGATATATACACACACATCCATAATATACATATATATTTATATATATTTATGAATATATATGTGTGTATATATAAAAAACAGATAGTTATTTACATGCATATATGAGTATATAAAGTGACATCACAGATTCTCTTGGTCACAATTTTCCCGTCACAAATATGAAAATTTTTGGCTTGCAAAAATGATAGTAAATCACCCATTGCTTATTATTGAAGAGGTAAGGCAAATGGGCCTTGAAACAGACATTTACATTTTGAAAGATACTATTAAGGAAATCCAATACATTCATATACATATATTTTGAAAATGCTTCTAGGTGGCTACACAATATAAAAAGTGAATAAAGAAGGTATGAATATATCCATAGAGAATTCTAATATTATTGAAAGTGGGAAATGTTAACTAATTGACAATGAGGATCCTGTCTTTGCCAAAATAATAACTTACCCTTTTGATATACAGTGTAGTGTGCATACTATTTGTAGAAACATTTTTTAGCAATGAACTTATAGGAATGAAGCTCATATAAATAGCAAACAAATAATGAAATCCACATTTTACTCCTTTAGTCAACATATTCAGGCTAATGGGACACTAAAGATCTCATAGTCATTAATTATACAGAGTATTTTATTAAATATATATAATTATACACTGAGTGGAAAGACATTTAGATCTGCCTTGTGGACAGATTGAGTACATTTCTGTGAAGCAGTTGACTTTATTTGATTGGCATAGGCCCATCAGTATGAGGTTTCAAGTAATCAACTATCTGTGTATTCTTGGGAGTTTATAAATAAATAAGAGTTTAGATGGGGTGTCTTAAAGGGCTGAAGCTGAAAATGACCATATAAGCATAGAACTTCAAAGTTGGAAAAAATCTCACTTTTTAATGTAAAGAAAACCAATAACTGTGTAGTTTGATGAGTTTTAAAAAATCTGAAGTTTAGAGACTGACAAAAATAAGACTCTAAACCCATGTTTCTGGGACCGATGCTCTTCCCACCATATTATGCATTTTCCCCCAACATCAGTTAAATTGAAACATGCACACACACACACACACACACACACACACACAACATAGAGACCCAGGGTTCAGTTTTCAAATCAACTTGCTTTCATCCCTATGGAAATGGTGTAGATTGAATCTTTTAAACATTTTTCCGAGCAGATAAGACAAATTTTCTTTCTCCCACTTGGTTCTAGGTATTGCTTAGCCTTCTTCAAAAGGGTGTAACTATTCATTAGGGATTTTGCCTATTGTTCACATTCAATTTTGTAATGGCTGTGCTGTGAACTCTGTCCTGAGAGGAAGCCTTACATGGTGAAGTACTTGGGTAGGTGATCACAAGGAGAGAATACTGGAGAGAAGGTGTTGGAGAATGTGTGTGAGTTGTTGCTTTTCTACTGTGATTATGCCTGAATGACCATTTTTATTAATATGAACTTGCATTACATGCTTGATGTAGGATACATGTAGATGCCCTTAAATTAGGATATCATTGTGACAAATGTATCTCCAGCCATAAATTTAGATACCAAAGAGCCTAAGGAGCCCTGAAAGCCATATATCTTTGTGTTTTCTTGATTTTGAATTTTTTTGTGTGAAAATTGAATAAAAATTGGAATTATTTTCATCTAGTGATTTCTGTTCATTCTTCTCTTCTCAGTTAACACCTCCTCCAGGAATCCTTCCTTGACTGTCCCTTACCTCCCTAGGAAATGATGAGTTCTCCTCCTTACAATCAAAACTCCCTGGATAATCCTTTCTCAGACCTCTTATAGTAACATATCAAATTGTGGATTTACTCATCTAAATCCTCTTTGGTCTGTGATAAAATTGAGTGCATGGGCTGAATCTTCTAACACTGTTTCCTCCAGTGCCAAGCACAAAAGAACCGACTGATATGTAGCTTAAAAAAGTACCTTGTATATTTTGTGGGTGTTTGATACATTTGTGCATGAAATACATGAAATAACTGAGGCTACCTATCACTAGGAAAGAATTAATGTTAAGGATGAATTACAGGTAATGAAAAGAGGATTTTAGAAAAGAGAACAAGATTTAAGATTATTAACAGTTTTTTACCTCATATACTTTGAAGTCTGCTATAGAAGAAAAAGCTGCTCAATACTTTGAAAATTTGTGAGATATATTTTCCTCAGCTGAAATATGGTGGTATCCTCATAGCTGCTCATCTTTCAAAATTTTCCCCAAATGTCAACCTCTTTGATGAAAATGTTTCTGAAACTTTTTCCTTTATATTTTAAATTCTATTGAAATTAAAAATGGTGATTTACCACTAAGTACTTTAAGAGGCATTAGTTTATTTAGGCTACCATAATAAATTTGAGAGGGAATGTAGTTCAGTCTTTGCATGGAAATACATTTTAAAAAGTACAGTTAACCATTCAAAAGTAATTTAGAATGGAACTTAAATTTTTAATCATTCATAATAAAAACATTAAAAGGAATTAAATTCATAAAAAGATTAACATTTTTCAAATATTCATCCCTCTACCCAATTTCTTTGTACTCCATTGCACCGCAGTTTCTCACAAAAAAATCCTCAATTATCTCTGGCACTATTACCCATTTGACTCTTCCCTTCCTCTTTACTACAAACTCTCCATTGTTCTTTTCTGAAGATAGTTTTCCTATCTCTCCTCCCAAGTGTTTCATTTATGTTTCAGAAAACAAAGAGATAAGGGAAACTGGATCAGAAATTATACAATGTTGGAGCAAGCTGGGAAAATGGGAATACTTCCAAATTAATTCTTTATCATGTCCTATAAAATATTAATGATTATTTTATACTACGTTTTGGTCTTATCTACATTATAACTTCATTAAGAACAGAGACTATAACTTTTGTTCCAATTGTAGCTAATACCTCACCTAGTCATAAAAGAAATGGCCAATTCATTAGACATGGCAAAGACTGGCAATCCTTTAAATCTTTTGCATCCCTAAAAACAGGGGTCTTTGGTAAACTATTAATAAAATCAGTAGATCATCTACCTAACTGGCAAAGAAAAGTGTTATTGGAACAAAATCAAGCCCATTGATTTAGTATTGTTCATGGCTGCTTTCAAGGGCAGAGTGGATTAGTTGCCACAGAGACCATATATATCTGGCATGCCTATATTATTTACTATTTGATCTTTTAAGCAAAAGTTTGCCAACTCCTGCCTTTAAAAATAAAATCTAAACTCCCCATTTTGTTTTAAAGAGTATTTGTCATGTTTGGCTGTCCAGAGTCTAATTCTTCCCTGCAATTTTGAGGATAATCTCTACTCAGTGTGGTCTTTCCAGTGAGGAGAGCCCAGCTTAGGCTTGATGAGAGGCTTCTCACCTATAAGATTGAATACAGAGCAAAATGCTGCAATGATGATAGATGGCTACAATTATTTCACATTGGCAATGTTGGTAGTATCCTGCACCTCAGTCAATAATGTTTTGACCAAATTGTTCCTGCCAAAAGATGGCTCTCTAACTTCCTGTTCTGTCATCTGCCAAAATGCCCTGGTTCTCCTCCAGCCCCATATCAGTACTGTGAGTCCCTGATGTCCTTCCCACAAATCCCCTTAAAGCTGAGGACAGACAGATTTGGTTTCTATTATTTGCTACCAGAATCATCCTACTGTGTACAGTTGGCATATAAGTACACTACTAATTTGATATCTGCTAAAAGCTGTTGCATATGGCTGTGTATAACTCCAGGAAGTGACATTCACATTGAATGGCATCCCTTAGAGTTGTACAGTGCCCACCCTTCATAGTCGTAAAAGGATGCTTTGTATCTGCTGATCTTTCTAGCTCCCCTTCCATTGTCTTACATCCATGTTCTATAATTCAGCCAATTCCACTTACTTTTACTATCCAGAGAAGCCATGTTTTATCTTGGACTTTTTGTGATCACTTTGTTCCCATGCCAAATGCAGGCTCTTTATAGCTTGCTCATCTGACAAAGTCCTGTTACCCAGCCTTTAATGCTCTTCTCAGATATCACCTCCACTATAAAACTTTTCCTGCCACATCATTTTCCTGCCACCCACCTTAGGCATTCATAATAAGTAACTTATTATTATCGCATGTTTGCATAACATTTTGTGTGCATTTCTATCAACTCATCTCATGATGATTTTATTTTAGTCTGCTGCAACAATTTGCGTGTTTTTGAGCAAATGGATTTGTTCAATTGTGCCCTAGCAGAGGATACCCTTGCACATAGAAAATACTTCAATAAACACTTCTTTGTGGACTTTTGGTTATATTTTTTAACACTCATAATTCACTGAGTAAATTATTTAGTACTTAGAGTTTTCAATTCTCCATTACCACAGATATCCAAATGCAGCAATATTTACTTCTTTCTACCAGTTGCCAGTGTCAGATAAAAAACAAACCTCAACTTAGTAAGGAGAGAATTTATTTGAATAGATTATTGCAAAGGGGGATTGTCAATTGCAATAGGAAGAGGGGAACTATTGCAATAGGTAGAAAGCTCTGACCATAATATCTGCAAGCATCTCAAAGGTTAGGCAAAAAGGGTTGTTTTTCTATAAGAAGGAGTAAACAGGGCTAGAAAGAACAGGGAAATAGGATTAAAGGGTGGCTTGATCAGATCTTAGATTATATATTTTATCCTATTCTCAGGAGGGCTTATATGTTGGCTCATGCTGAGAGTGGCTCAGAGTTCAGGGACATGGAGGAAAGAAAGAAACTTGATGAGCATTTTGTTCTGACTGATCAGGAGGAACACGCAGTTCAACTAATAATTTATGAGGCAAAAATGGGAATTTGGAGGGTCTTTGGCCTTGTCATAGATAAACAAGAGGAGTCATCTCTGAGAGAAGGGTGGTTCTTGGCAATAAGCTATTTTCAGGAACACAAAGGGTAAGGGGATTTCTTAAGTTTTGCTGTTTTCCAGGATTACAAGGCTCGGGTAAAATTCAATATTGTCACCAATAATAATGTTTTCAGTATTGAAGAGAAAATTAGATCTGCATAAAGTTTAATTTTCTTTTCCAGTGGTTATCACACAGACCATAATATGTCCACTTGTTAAATTCAGCAAGGTTACCTTTTATGTTAAGAGAGTTCCCCAAATTAAATAGGTCGGGGACATTTTTTTATGAACCAAATATTGTTTTCTGGCCTAAATCAGAGTGTGTACTGAGTATCAGAGACTTATCAGATTTCTTTCAAGCTAAAGTCACCTTCATTCACTTGATAAGACTGTAGAGGGCACAATTATACCGGAACAAAGCTGGAGTGAAAGACTGAAAACTTCATTAAATAAAATGCACCTAGCTAAGACCTGAATGTGTTCTGTCAGTGATTCATATCTGCTGTTCAGAACAAAGGTTTTCTTTAAAATCTCTTTAAAAAAGAGTTTTCTTATTTGTCACTCTGCTTTCTTTTTAATTAATCCTAACTGCATTTCATGTGGAAGACTGAAGAGATGAAATTATAAATGAGTCCAGCATTATTGTTCTATTCCCTCTGCACTAAAATGTTATTGCAAGGCTAAGGCAAGGAAGCAAAAGATAGCAGTTTGAGAAAAAACTGCTGGGGAACTGAGCAAGCATTGTTAAAAATATGTGACAGCTTTCTATTATTCTCTTGGTCGTAGCATATAGTAGCAAAAAGACCAAGGAATTAGTTGGGATCTCTGTAAGGTACTTGAATCACAGCTTTTTAAAAGTGGGGAGTAATGTTTTCTCTAATCATCAACTCATTTGTTGTTTCAAAATCCTTTAGTGTTCTTGATGCCCTTACTACCAAAATAAAGGAGGTCTTTCTTCCTAATAGTTCACTTCTCCTCTCGCTTGTTCAAGGATATGTGTAAACAAAGTGGCATATATACACTTTTTATATTCTCCTTTTGCCCTGATTTCATTCAGGTTTCCAGCAAGATTTTATTTTGAGCATCAATAATGACTTTCTAACTCCCATATAGAAAGGTTTTTGTTCTGTTTCATTTACTTTAAAATCTCAATTGCTTTTGGTATCTTACTGACCACAGTTGACTGCTATCTTTTTATTGAATTGTGTGACTATATACTACTTGTCACTGTCTTTACATATTCAACAAATCAGTTTGTTACCTTAAGTGCTTCTTTTTTATTCTTCCCATGACATTATCTTTGGAATTCACTAATCTTCAATTTTTGCCTCCTAGCTCTCCTTCTCCATCAGAATATTATTCAATTTTATGGTTCCAACAAAAACTTGCCAGTGGGTTGAACATTACCTAATAATATGCGAATGGCTCTGATATTTATATAGTTTACTCTTACTAAAGCTCAGCTTTACATTGCTAACTGTGTTCTAAATATTTATAAATGAATGTCTTGCTATTACTTCAGAGTCAGATATTCAAAACCATTTTTTCTCCAAAACTAGTCCCCCTTTCTAATTTTTGATCTTCTACCTCTGCCATAACCTTTAGATACAAAAACTGTTTGAATATTTTTCAATTTATTCTTTGTTCTGCAGGCTCACTGCTATGCTTCTAGGCCAGACCCTTAAGTCGAGGAAACTACTCCAGTTTCTAAGTTCCTTAGAAGGTAAGATTCAAGAAGAAAGAATTTTCTGAATGTTTTCTTCATAAGTGTAGGTTAAGCACAAAAAAAATGACTAGCTCATTGAATATTTGATAATGAGTGAATGAATGAATGACCTCAAATATCCAAACCTAGACTTTACTATTATTTAGTTCATTCCACATTCATTACTAGATGAATAGCTTTAAATGCCACTTTTGTAATGCTGCTTTTCTGATCAGAAACTATTGATTCTAATTTCTCTCTTTTGTCTAGCTTTTAAGATTGTCCATTATCCTAAGGATACCCTAGGAAAGTGAATTACTGATATGGATAAGAGTCAGCACACTAAAGCTAAACAGTCTGGGTTTGATCATAGTTTCATTTACTAATTGGGAAGTTACTACTAATTAATTACTAGTTAATAATTACATTTGTTAGTTGTCCTGTGTCTTGATCTGTACCTCTGTAAATGCAGATAATGGCCATAGAGTTTGTGTTAGGATGAAATGAATTAGTGCATCTTAAACATTCAAGTAATGCCTGGTATTTAATAAATGCTCAGTATACATTAGCTATTATTATTATTAATCAATTACCTTGCCAACCTCTACATTTCTAAATATCATTTATGCATTTTAATGGGAAAAAAGCCACACACGGTAAAATAATTTAGAGGTTTATTCTGAGCCAATATGAGTTACCAAGGCCTGGAGCTACACAATCTCAAGAGGTCCTTAGAGAGTGTGTGCCAAGAAGCCAGGTTATAGTTTGGTTTTATACATTTTAGGGGGACAGTAATTATAGATAAAATCATAAGTACATGGAAAGTATTCATTGGTTTGGCCCCAAACAGAGACATCTTCAAGGCAGAGGTGGGGGAGTCTTACAGGTTATAGGTGGGTTTAGAGATTCTTTGAATTGCAATTGGTTAAAGAAATAAAGCTTTGTCAATTCTGGCAAGATGGCTGACTAGAGACATTGCTTCTCAGACCATCCTGGTGGGAAGGCAGGATATTGGATAGAGGAGAGGGGAGAAGACTCCCAGCTCAGGTGTGGATCACAGAGAGAGAGATGTCAGAGGTGGCTGGGGACCCCACAGAGAAAATTGCGAAGTCCAGAAGGAAGAAAATAAAGAGGAGAAGATTTCAGCGAGGATCAAACCCAGAGAGGTTTGGAGCCCAAGTGAAATGGTAAGGGGGGACTTCCCTCCCCCTCATAAGTGCCTTGGGTGCACGGCAGGACACATTAGCCTAGGTCTGCAGAGAGTCAGGATAAAGATGTCACTAGGTGATAGAAATTTTTCAGCTTCATTATAATCTTATGGGACCAAAATCGTATATGTGACCTGTCACTGACTGAAACGTCATTATGTGGGGCATGACTGTATGTGATTACTCTGCAGATTGTAATGCTGAGCTCACAAACACAGGTCATTAGATGCTGCTGCTTCTGGGAAGCAAATGTTGTTTCTGCTATTGCATTTTTGTGTGACTAGAATAGATTCTACAATTATCCTTTTTCACATCCCTGGCAGCTTCTAATTCCAAATCTGGAACACATGCATTCAATTGACAGAACCCAGTTCTTGTACTACTGCCCTCGTTTCAAAGAAGCCTGAGAAAACAAGTATTTTGGATCTTTAAATTCTATAGTAGTGGGTCAATTTGCCTGATAAAGTGGAGGATTCCTAAAGTATAGGGAATGGTTTCAGATGCCCAACAGCTGAAAGAATGGCAAATATTCTTTAGAGTTTTCTTCTTTCGGGAGCACATCAAAACTCGGCTTTTGTTTTTTATTTCTCCACTTCCAGTAAAGGGAAATATGATTATTTGAAACTACCCTTCTTAATTGAAAATAGTTTGCTTTCTTTATTAAAGGATAGAGCAGTGTTTCTCACTAGAGCACTATTGACATTTGGCCCAGATAATTCTTTGTTGTGAGAGGCTACCCTGTGCATTGCAGGTTGGTTAGCAGCATCCCTGTGATCTACCCACTAGATGTCAGTAGCACCTCTCCCCCAGTGGTAACAATCAAAAATACCTCTGGAAACTGTCAAACAGCGTCGGGGTTGAAATTATCTCCAGTTTAGAACAACTAGCCTAGATGTAAAATCCTCACCATTTACTGCATCCAGCTCCATGTGCAGGTTCTTTAGGTGAAATATATATATCCTCTATTTCTGTCATATATCTTTTTCTGATGTTTCATAACCTATGCACAGAATTAAAATTTTAACCATCATTAAGCATCCCTATAAAAATAGTGAGCAGATAGAAAAGAAGAAAAGTGTAAAATCTATTAAAATACTTTTATCTTTCATTTAACATCAGTAGTCTGTTTTTAAAAATCAGATATTTTGCATGAAAACAATAACCAGGAGCCTATTTTATTTTAAACAGGAAATGTTTTGTGCTCCATGTCAACACAAACTCCTACATAATTTCTTACTGAAGTACAGTAAACAACTATATGTAAGTAACAAACATTATCAGTTTAACCATTAAATGCTCAAGACATTGCTATAAACATCGTAAAATGGATTCTTTTAGTGCGAGAAACACCTGAGATAAACATACTCTTTATTAATACCAGCACACTTTTTACCATGTCTATGCATGATTGTAGCTTCCTACAAATTTTATTAGGAATGTATCTCGAGACTATTTTCACACATTGTTTTGTTAATGTGTTGCATTTTGAGGGCATATGTATATATATATATGTATATATATTGAATATAAATATTGAGTTTTTGTAAGAGATTGTACAGCCTATGAAATTGGGTATTAGAAACCAAGAGGCGGCCGGGCGCGGTGGCTCATACCTATAATCCTAGAACTCTGGGTCAGGAGTTCAAGACCAGCGTAAGCCAGACCCTGTCTCTACTAAAAATAGAAAGAAATTAGCCAGACAACTAAAAATATATAGAAAAAATTAGCTGGGTGTGGTGGTGCATGCCTGTAGTCCCAGCTACTTGGGAGGCTGTGGTAGAAGGATTACGTGAGCCCAGGGTTTGAGGTTGCTGTGAGTTAGGCTGATGCCACGGGACTCTAGCCCGGGCAACAGAGTGAGACTCTGTCTCAAAAAAAAAAAAAAATCCCCAAGAAGCATTCTTCTGAGTGTGTTAACTAGGGAGATGTTTCATAGGATATGGTTGCATAAACATGTTACAGCATCATATGAAAATATGAACAGTTGTTGAATGCTTAGTTTCTGCAACTTTTCACCTGGCTGTAGTCCTCCTCCTCCTTTTTTAAATAGCAACTCATCTAGTAAGGGTTCTTCATGCAGTTATCTGACCTAAAACTTCATTCCCAAGATATTAGAGTTCTTGTTGGCCTGAATGTTTAAAGTTCTTACAGTTTTCAATTTCTTTTTATCATTGGACATGTTAGGGTTAAGGAGTTATACTGAGGTGCTGTTTGGATCACATGTATTAGAAAATACCCAGTTTATGGTCGGTGGCTCAGATCGACAGATTAACTAGTATTCCTAGGTTGCAATTTTTGTCTCTATCAGCACCTGATAGTAAGTCAAGAATTGTTTCTTGTTGAAAAATTTAAGCCTATGCTTTAAAATCCCAAGTGTTTCACCATGATTCTCCTATCAAGGTTTTCTACCAGCTTCACACAGTTCTTTAATGTGTCACAGACATCTGAACACTATTGGATTCATTGGATCATAAGATCTAAGGACAGAGGTGTTTATACTGTAGCCTGGTCCAATAGCATAGTCTTCTCTTGTTCTGAGCAACTATATTGAAGCAACCACAATGGAATAATAATATAGAATATGTTGCCTCTAAAATATCAAGGCTCACCAGATATGGTACCTCTTAGTGTTAGTGGGCAGAAGATGCTACCACTAGTCCTTAACTTTGTAGGGACTTTCTATAATTCCTCCAATCTACCTCACTGAGGCAGGAATTTTCTGTAAGTTCATGCTGTTTATATCTGACCTTCTGGCACACAGTAGACTTACCCAGACACTTAGATTAAAGTCCATTTACTGAGCTCTAAGTTCTCTGAGTATGATGCCATCAAAATAGAGGATGAATGAGTTGTTAGGTCAAGGTTCCTAAGAGCTAAGCTGTAAAATAGAGTGAGAAATTTCAGACAAGACAGTGAGATAATACTGTTGTCTTGTAAGTTGCAAGCATATTGTCCTCATATTTTCAGCTCTTTAGGCTAAAGTAATAAAAGCATGTGCCTAATCAATAGTCACAAAGCAAATTCCTTAGAACCTAATTGATTTGTTCTAATGAAGAGACCACATATAGAACAGCAGCCTCAATTTGCTATCTCTAGCTGACAAATTTATAACAATCCTCTTTTATACTTTTGAATACTCTGAATTCTGCATGAAACTGAAAAGTTAGAAAGGATTATGATGGGAGTCACCAACCATGAATCTGCCAAATCTTCAATGGTGAAATTAGTCACTATGATTCTTTCAGGGATGTAGTCATGCTATTGATATATTATAGTAGGGAGAGGAATCTCCAGGTGTTTCTTGCTGGCCCTTCCTAATAACAGATATTATTCCCTGGGACATGCAGCCAAGATAGTGGTTCTTCTTGTGGCTGAGTGTACCTCTTTAATAAGTATATTTACTAGAAAGTAATGAACTATCCATGTAATTTTTTGGGGTCCTACTGGTACTACTGTGAGCCAGATTTCAGTAAAAACACCATTTATCATTTCATCTTCATAAGCCCCCACCCTAACCAGTTGACTATGGTGGCATTTGAGATACCAAGGGCCAATGCAATGAAGGCTAAAGATGCTGGGATGAGAAGAATTGGCTTCCACTTTCTAGGTAACTCTTATTGGCAAGGTTATTACATGTCTCCAATTATGGTGAAAAAATGATCTCAATACAGATTGGAAAACAGATTGCTTCTCCTTAAAATGGGGCTAAGTGAGGATTGGAGACTAAGCTATTCCTTATGAGCATGCACTATTATTTCCTCATCCCACTACAAAGAGGCCCAGTTCATTTTCAATCAGTGTCCTGTTGCAAGTTTTCAATTAAACTCTCATATTGGGACAAAATTCAAAATTTGAATGTTGAGTGTTTTTGTATCTCAACCTTGTGGATGCAAGAATTAAGATTTTTGCCACATTAATAGAAAGTCAATGATATTTCAACACTGTCTTTAACTGTGAATTTAAGACTCATTATATTTTTCTATCTCAGTGCCTATAGAAGCAATCATGCCCCCCAAAGATTTGGAATACTCATGACCTTTATACTTTTATATGATAGCTATTACTCGATTTTCCCTAATCAGATCATTAATGAACACTCAATCGCAGGAGACTACAGGGATGATTTCATGAATTACTTTCTCATTCTGTGCTACAAGTTGCCAGAATCTTGTCCCTTATTATTTATCCGGTGATTTACTGCCTTCCGTGCCAACGAGGCTAGAAAACTCATGGCAATTTTTCCTATTTCTTTAATGATTTGTTGTCAAAGTTCTCTCCTGGTATCAATTTTTATGTCAGTCAGAGTAATCATGACTTACCCTAGCTTAGTTAAATAGAAAATAAGCTTATTACAAAGATATTGGACAGTTTATAGAATCTATGAAAGGTTCAGGAACCAAAATTAGAGTTTAACAGCTTAAAATTCTGCCCAGCAATCACATTGCCAAATTGGTCCAGGAAACAATCTAATGCTAAAGTCACTGGGCAGACACTGCAACTAGAACTACAAATAACATTGATATGGGACACTAAACACCATTATTTAAATCACTGATCGGCTTCTTTTGGATACCAAAAGTAGCTTCTGTTTTCTATTGTCAGATAGATTCTGAGCAGTCTTTTATTATTGTTAATAGCTTCTAGTTCATTATGCTGAGTGAATATAACTGATTGATGGGGCCAAGATCATATGATAGTCTATAGTTTTAAGGGATACTCAGAAATCAAGTAGATGGCATTTTCAGTCTCTATAATGAGAGACAGATTTTTGCCTCACACAGTGGGAATTTCCATAACTTACATATGAGTCCATATACTGGGTGACCAAAACAAGGAGTAAGGACTACCCATTATACTTTATTCATGAATAAATATCACATAGGTCAGAATTATATACACACATACACGCATATACATTTGTATGTGGGGGGGAAGTAGGTGGGTGGGTATGGTGTTATAATTTTACAATTTCTTGCTTTAAATAAAGTAAGCCTTTTTTATTTACTGCTACTATTTTTTAATTCAGAATGTGGATTCTTGAACTCCTGGCCTCAAACAATCCTCCTGCCTCAGCTTCCCAACCTTCTGGAATTACAGGCATGAGCCACCGTGCCCAGCCATAATGTGGATTCTTCTTGTTAAAAAAGGAAAATGAAAGCATTTGTTATAAAGTAAATTAAATGAAATATAGATATGAAAATTAGCATCATCTCTGAGGCAGGATCCTTAAAATTACACTTTTGGATTAGTGATGTAGTCTGTTGTTGGGCTTATTTATTATTAATGAACAATATGTATTTAAGAAATTATTGCAATAAATATTTTAGAATACTCTGGCTATTCCTGGAAGAGTAAATCATTTTTTATAATACAAAGTGTAGGGATAGGTATTTTTTCCAACATAACTTCTAGTTGTTTACTCTTCACATATTATAACAATATATGGCTAGTGTTAAGTGGAAAGACTGGATTAGAATAGTAAATTGTTACAGAGTCAGTGGTAAGAAAATTATATGGGACCAGAACCAGAAGTGTTTCAGATTTAAGAATTTTTCAGATTTTGGAATATTTGCCTAAAAATAATGAGACATCTTGGGGATGGGACCCAAGTGTAAACATGAAATTAATTACATTTCATATATACCTTATACACATAGCCTAAAGTAGTTTTATACAATATTTTTAATAATTTTGTGCATGGAACAAAGTTTATGTACAGTGACCCATCAGAAAACAAAGGTGTCACTATTTCAGGAACCCATGTGGATAATCTGTGGTTGTTTGGCAATGCCATCATTCTTGACTCTGAATTTATATGCCTTCCTGATAAACAATGTTTTTCTTACACTTATTCACATGTAGGTACTTAACAGTAAAAATAATGTGACATCACATTAATATAGTGAAAATATAATGTATTAAGGGTAACTGAGCAGCACAGTAGCATAACCAAAATACCTGTATCAGCTGTTAAAAACCAGCAACAGCAAACAACAGCAGGATTTTAGTCTCCACTTATGATGCTGTGTAAATTCAAAGGTCATTGTATACTCTATTTAAATTCAAAGGTCATTGTATACTCTATTTTATTTTTGTAGGCGAGAAGAAGCATCAGAAGCAGTTGAGGGTCCAGGAAGGGGGACCTCTAGGGATGAAGAATCATTCTATTGGATGGCTTTTTAAAATGGCTTAGAGGGTCTTTTTTCCCTTGTGGAAGCTGAATA
The DNA here is from genome assembly GCA_008086735.1 of Cheirogaleus medius. Taxonomy (NCBI): domain Eukaryota; kingdom Metazoa; phylum Chordata; class Mammalia; order Primates; family Cheirogaleidae; genus Cheirogaleus; species Cheirogaleus medius. Next base: position 14,778,731 of record VBSM01001483.1, read on the forward strand.
AACTATGTCGTTCACCTATGTTTTTGCTACAACCCATCACATGACGTCAGGTGTGAAATTTTGTATTTGTGGCATCATGTCAGTGCTCAAAAAGTTTTGGATTTTGGATTAGGGATGCCCAACCTGCATATCATTTGGGTAAAAAATATAGCCAAGTATCCAGGCATGGTGGCTCACACCTGTAATCCCAGTACTTTGGGAGCCAGAGGCAGGAGAATCACTTAAAGCCAGGGGTTTGACACAAGCTTGGACAACACAGTGATACCCTATCTCTACAATAAATACAAAAAGTAGCTGGGCATAATTGTGTGTGTTTATAGGCCCAGCTACTTGGGAGGCTGAGGCAGGTGGGTCCCTGGAGCCCAGGAGTTCGAGGCTGCAGTGAGCTATGATTGTGCCACTGCACTCCAGCCTGGGCGATAAAGCAAGACCCTGCCTCTAAAATACATCTATATCTATATCTATCTATCTATACATGTGTGTGTATATATATCCTAGTGAACTTTAAAAAGTTTATCTTTGCAAATTAATAGTAATGAAGTTGAAGGATTTAAGAGTTAAAGACTGTAGGGGTTTGATTTATTTGAAGCAAAGAATCTTTAAAGAGTCTTTAAATTGTGCCTCTGGTTAAGAGGGGATGGTTAATGGGTAAACTGGCCTTTGACTTTGGAGAAAGGTCTATAATTTTTCCTACTATCTAGTAGTTCCAGAACTACCATGAAAGCAGTACATAATGGCCTTAGGTTTCAGAAGTTAAGACACAAGAGAAATCAGATACCATTACTATGAAGATAAATTCCCTCTATCCTAAAAAAGTAATATTTTAAAAATTCTAATTCTTTCATTAGAAGACTGCAGTGCTATGCTATCATCTTCTAAAGAAAAAGTTCCACATGGTTCCATTTTATTTCCTTAAATTTATACAGTAAGAGATGGTTTGCTTCCTCCTTCAACTCCTTTCCCCCCACCCATTCCCCTTTCTAGATGAGAGCCTTAGCTGAGAAAAGAGAGAGAAAATTTCTATTATCATAACATCAAATAAAGCTATTAATTTTTTTATTTCAGAATATTATAAGGGTACAAAGGCTATTGATATTTGCAAGAGAAATTTTGACTGTAGATATTTAACTGTAAGATCTAAAGACTTATTTCCATACGATATTCAAAGTACCTAACCTCTCCCACATACTTAGCTGGCTGAAAGGAAAGATAAATGGGGCCTGTTGACTGATAATCAAGACCTTGGACAGCAGGAACATACTTAAGGTCACTGTGGAAGAGAAGAAAAATTTGGGAAAACCAGTAGAGATGCATAGGCTTGATCATTACACATTCTATGCATGTAGCAAAATTTCACATGTACCACATAAATATGTACAATTATAATGTAGCAAAAATTAAAAAATTTAAAATTAAAAAAACCCTGAATGAAATTTAAATGGGAAAAAGAAAAGAACTATGTCATCCACTAATCTTTGTGTGTTTCATATTTGTAAAGTAGAGTATTCTTCTACTGACAAACACACTTTTATGTTCTTCCAAACATTCAAGTCTATGTAAGTAAGGCTTGTCTGAGATTATTCTACTGTGACACAACATATGGCCATACCTCCATCAAATAATAACAGAGAAGTCAGCCAAGAAATACTCCACCGTTCATCCAAACTATTTATCTTGGTGTTACCAAGGGAGGGGAATGCACACATTTTCTGCAGATTGATATAATGAATACTCTTCCAGCAGGCGGGTAACATGAGAAAAGCAGGAATCTTGGCATTGAAGCACTGACCAAGTGTGAAGTTTGAGAATGGATGGTTTAACCTGAATGCCCAGGTTAGTGCTTTTTGTGGAGTTATTAGTTTTCTATGGGAAATTTTTACAAGGTGTTATTGGGCAAAATATAAGGAGGGAGGAAATTTAAGGAAGGTGGTTTATATATCTGCATCATCTAAAGGAAAATTAGTTTGTTTATGGAAGAGTAAGAAAGGTCCCTGAATGATATGGCAGAATTGGAGGTGGTGTTGTAGTTGATATAGTATCTGGTTCTAGCCATATTTTAAAACTGGCTTGGACCTAGTGAAAAGACAAGCCATTTGATACCAATGAGAAGAAGAATCATACATTGTTTAGGGGTTCATGATTCTCTGCCAATTTCAAATAATTAATGGAACTAATTGAGAGCCATAGATAAGGGAAATTGTGTAAAGAAGTTTTAGAGGAATTGATAAAAATTATTTAGTTGACACTATACATTATGATTGATTTAAGAGGTTTTCAAAGGAAATTTTGAATTCATTCCCTTTAAAAACTAATCTTTGTCACTGATTTTAGCATGTAACCAAATATGAAGGTAAAATTTGACTCCACTGTATGTATAGCTTTAAATTTATGAAATCTCAAGTAACCTAAAAATGGAAGAGAAGTTTAAAGAGAAATTATAAGTTATGAATAAAAATTCTGTTCTTCATTAGCAAGGTTGGAGTTGTGCAAAAGGGGAACTACAACTATAGAAGCCTAGAGTTTGTAGAGGTTTTCAGAATGATTGAGCCATCAAAGATCAATGGTTTATGGTATAATATTAGCAACTCTTGTGTCCTAATATCTTAATATCAAAGTAATAAACTTATACAATTTTGATGCTATTTTAAAAGACTGAGAAAATTGGTGTGTGTGTGTGTGTGTGTGTTAGATTTAAGGAAGAAGTGAATATTATTTGATATCCATAGGAAGACTAAACCTAAGGAGAATGCAAATTCTTTTGTCCAGTGAGATTTTTCTCTTCCTTTGAGAAAATGTTTCAAAACAACACTTGACCTAAACTTTTCCGGTATTTAATGCAGGGAATAGCTATTGATAAGAGTATTTGGAAGTGTAGTTGTACGTAAATAATACTATTAAGTCTGGGAATTTTAAGGGTTCTGAAAAAGAGAGAAAAGTTACTCCTTTAAGTGCTAGATTACCTTAAAGAAGTAAGTTTGAAAATGTCCTTTAACAGGTGTGAGTTTTAACACAGTTCAGAAAATCTATGTACCATATTGTTTATTGGCAAAGGTAAAAGTGAGTACTTTACTCATTAACAAGCCCATTGATTACCAGTCTTAAAGAACTAAAGATATTCAAAGAGTTCAGATGGTATTATAATTGATCCATCCAAGATTACTCCTAGAGTAGAATAAGTGGATTGGCATTCTGGTTTTATTTGGTCTGCTTTCTAGTGTGCCTTCTTAAACTGCAGAGGCTAGAAAAAAAAGTTCCAGACCTTCTTTCAGCATGGGATCTTGATGTGCAATAGATTCCACACACTTTATGCTTTTGTGTTAGATTTGGAAGTTGAGAACTTAGGAAAGACAATTATCTTGTTGCCTTAGCTGTTGCAACTGGCCAGCATCACTGTGGAGACAAGTATTTCTTCTGTAACAGCATTCCTGTGTACTTAGATCCCTAGGTAATAGCCACAAGAGTGGTTTTTTTTGGTGAGATTACATAGAAAATAAATAAAATATATGTACATTTAATGAATAATTATGAAGCATAAACAAATGTTATCATCACACAGGTAAGAAATAGGGTGCTGGCAACAGCCTAGAATTCATTCTCTGCCTTGCATCGTCTCCCAAACTCTCCCTTAATACAAGTAATAATGACTCACCTAACTTTTGTATTTATCTACTTACTGCTTTTATTTGTGGATTTACCACTTACATGTGCATTCCTACAATACTTTTCATGGATATTTGTGTTGTTTCCAAATTGTGGCTGTCATGAATGATGCTGCCGTGCACATTTTTTACATGTATCTTAGTGCATAGGAGAACACATTTCTCTAGGTAGTGGAATGCAGGGTCACAGGGAATTTTCAGGAATGGAATGATTCATAGGGAGAATATATGCTTATTGACAAGCTAATGACAAGGTATTTTACAAGTGGTCAAATCAATTTATACTTCCAACAATAGTGGGAGAGTTTCTCATATTTAAATTATTTCACAAATTTATTAATAGTTATTACTTCTTTTGATATTTCATATATAATGGGTATGAAATAGCACATCACTATGGTTTAAATTTTAGTTTCATTATTACTAAAGAGGTTGCAATCTTTAGAAATAGTTATTTACTTTCGAGATTTGCTATTATTTGAAGTATATGTTGAAATTTTTTGCTCTTTATTAGGTTGTCTGTCTTTTTTCTTCATACTTTATAAGAGTTCTAGTAATATTATAAATAGCAGTCATTTATTGGTTTTATGTGTTGCAACTATCTTTTAAAACTGTGGCATGGCTTGTTTTTTAACTATCCATAAATTTTCTTTTAGTAGAAAATATTTCTTAATTTAATATAGTTAAATACATCAATCTTTTCCTTTAAATATTGTAATTTTTCATCTTAAGAAAATATATTTTTAGTATTTGGCATGAATATATCCTCTTACATTGTCTTTAAAAATATATTTGTGGACTGCACATGGTGGCTCACACCTGTAATCCCAGTGCTTTGGGAGGCTGAGGCAGGAGGATCAATTGAGCCCAGAAGTTTGAGATACACCTAGGCAACATAGTGAGAGCCCATTTCTGCAAAAAATAAAATAAAATAATAATAATAATAAATTAGCTGAGTGTGGTGGTGCATGCCTATAGTCCTAGCTACTTGGGAGGCTGCAATGGGAGGATTGCTTGAAGCCAGGAATTTGAGGTTACAATGAGCTATGATTGCAACACTGCACTCAAGCCTGGGTGACAGAGAGAAACCCAAGGCCATAGAAAAATGTCCTTTGCAAATAAGGAAGATAAAATTTTATTTGAATGTTTTCTTAAAATTTGACTTGGATTTGAATAATCAGAGCATGCTTGTATATATGTATGTATTTATTTATTTATTTCAGCATATTACGGGGGTACAAATGTTTGGGTTACATATATTGCCCTTGCCCCACCCGAGTCAGAGCTTCAAGCATGTCCATCCCCCAGACGGTGCATGCTGTACCCATTAGGTGTGAATATACCCATCCCCTCATCCCCCCTCCCACCTGCCCAGCACCCGATGAATGTTACTACTATATGTGCACTTAAGTGTTGATCAGTTAATACCAATTTGATGGTGAGTACATGTGGTGCTTGTTTTTCCATTCTTGTGATACTTCACTTAGGAAAATAGGCTCCAGCTTTCTTCAGGATAATACAGGAGGTGTTAGATCACCATTGCTTTTTTGTGGCTGAGTAGTACTCCATGGTATACATATACCACATTTTATTAATCCACTCATGTATCGATGGCCACTTGGGTTGTTTCCACATCTTTGCAATTGTGAATTGTGCTGATGTAAACATTCTAGTGCAGATGTCTTTTTTATAGAATATCTTTTGTTCTTTTGGGTAGATGCTCAGTAATGGGATTGCTGGATCAAATGGTAGTTCTACTTGTAGCTCTTTGAAGTATCTGTCTATGGCCATACCACCTTGAATGTGCCTGATCTCATCTGATCACAGAAGGTAAGCAGGGTTGGACCTGTTTAGTATTTGGTTGGAAGAACTCTTCTTTTTAAAATTAATTTTTTAACTGACAAGTAAAAATTGAAAAAAGTATTACAATATTGTCTATATAGAGACTGCACATCTTATTAGATTTATTACTGCTTTTTGGTGCCATCTGAAAAGATTTATTTCTTTTTAGTTTCATTTTCTTTTTGTTGCTTTTATATAAAAATACAATTTATTTTTATTGATTTTTATCCAGAAAACCTATTAAAATCTCTTATAAATCTTAGCAATTTCCTGTAGATTATTTTGTATTTTGTCTGTACACAACAATATTGTATATAATAAATAGCACCAGTTATGTTTTTTTCCTTTCCAATCTTTAGGCATTTTGGTTCTGTTTCTTGACTTTATGCACTGTCTGGAATCTTCAGTACAATACTGAATAGAAGTGGTGATAGAGGGCATGCTTGTCTTGTTCTCAATTTCAAAATGAAATCTTTAATCATCTCAACATCTTAACTGTGATGTTACTATATGATAGACAGCCTTTTTTCTAGTAAGTAAGTTTTATTTCAACTTTGGTAAGATTTGCCAAGGGTTTTGGTTTTGTTTTTATCTTTTAAATCCTGAATGACTATTGCAGTTATGAGATACTGTTTATTTAATTAATTTGTTGTAAGGTTAATTTCCTTAATTAATTTTGTAGTGTAAAAATAACTTGGCATTCCTTATATAAACTTAACTTTTTATATAATGATGGATTCAACTGGCTTAGATTCATCATTTACTTTCTTGAATGACAATGCCTGTAATTGTTTTTCCTTGTACCATTCTTTCCTGCCTTTAAATTAAGAAAATACAAAAAAAAATTTGAATAGCATTCCTTCTTTTCTTTTCTCAAAAGAGTTTGTGTAGGATTGGAATTATTTTTTCCTTGAATGTTTATTAGAGCACACTGGTGAATCTCTTTTGGATTTAAGCTTTCTTCATGGAAGGAGTGTTGACTATTGATTCAATTTCTGTAATGTGTAAATATATTTATAATTTTCTATTTATTTTTAAATAAATTTATTTGGTTATATTTTTCTAGGAGGTTGTGGTTTTTCTAAATTTTGAAATGTGTTTGTAAATAAATTCTCCATTTTTGTCTCTGTGAAGTTGATAATATGTGTTTATGACCCCATTACATTTCTGATATTGGTTTTTTGTGTTTTTATCTTTTTTCCATGAAGTTTCTCAAGTAGATTGCCATTTTTATTAGTCATTTAAAAGAGCCAAATGTTGTATTTTTAATCTCTGTTGTTTATTTTCTATATCATTAATTTATGCTCTCTTATTTATTATTTACTCCTTCCACTTTCCATGTGAAGATAGCATATAGTTATATGTAATTTTACACAGTCTGACACTTTCTTTTTATTTGAAGCAGCCAATCCATTTACATTTAATGTAATTTCTGATTTATTTTGCTTTAAAATTTCTTTTTCTTTATATTTGTCTTGTCAACACACTTTCATATTTTCTTTTCCTTCCTTTGGATTTGTTGATTATTTATAACAGCCCATTTTCACTACATTGATTTTTTAAATTGTGAACTGTGCTTTCATTATTTAATGAGGAATTAATGTTAGAATTTACTAAATATTTAGAATAGAGAAAGAAAGCATTGCTGAAAAACTTTAAATCAATAAATATAATCTATATCTATATATTTATACCTGTATATGCATATTTGAAAGGAAATATTTTAAAAATTAAAGAGCTAAGTTTGCAAAATAAGAATTAAATAAATTTGGCCGGGGAGAAGAAATCATTAATAAAACAAATAGGAACAAAATAAACAATAGATGGTATTAACAAACTCCAGCTTATAAGAGGACTCAGAATTTCTGATTTCAAAACTTACTAAAAAGAAATGGTCAAGACAGTGTTGTGTTGACACAAGGATAGATACATCAATATGGAACAGAATTGAGAGTCCACAAATAAAATTATGTGTCTATGCTCAACTTTTTCAACAAAGTGTCAAGATCATTCAATGGAGGAAAGAATAGTTTTTTCAACAAATGGTTCTGAGAAAACTGGATGGTCACAGGCAGGCTGGAGACTCAAGGAAGAACTGATGTTACAGTTTTTATCCAAAGGAAGTCTTTTGGTAAAATTCCTTCTATTTCTGGTGACATCAATCTTTTCCTATTAAGGCCTTCAACTGATTAGATGAGGCCTATTATGGGGGAGAAAATCAGCTTTACTCAAAGTCTACTAATTCAAATGTTAATCTAATTTTTAAAATACCTTCACAGAAACACCTAGAACAATGTTTGGCCAAGTATCTGGGTACCGTGGCCTATCAAAGTTGACAATCACAAATAGGAAATCAAAAGTAGTCAAAATTTATCTGCAGAGAAATGAGTGACAAGCAGTGTTGGGAAAAGAAGGAAAGTGACTCAGTAAATTTTCCGCAAAGTTCCGAGAGTGTGAGTTATACAGTTAGAAGTAGAGCGCACGTGGGCTGCGCTCATTGACCAGCAGGCCGGGACAGTGTGATCTGTCCCACAGGGGGATATCTCTTCCTTCACCGGCCCCCACACCCACGCAGGCAGGGAAGCGCCTGAAGTCAGCATGAAGAGGTAACATGGGTGGTCAGGCGGTTCAGAGAGGAGACAGGAACGGAAAGCATTTTGAACTCTCTGGTGCACTGTGCGGGGACCCTTTGGACGGGGGAGGGCTCAGAGCCAGCAGGCACTTCCTGGTTCTGCAGGAAAGAACTTGGTGACAAGCTTCTCACTTCAGGAGGCCACCAGGTCTAGAACAAGAGTAGTGACCACCATAAAGGATGCTTTGCCCTCGGATATCACTGAAGATTTGGCAGGAGCAGAGTGGATCAGAGTCCAGATCCCTGCATCTGTTTAGTGGTGTGTCAGTGTGTTAGGGAAGCAATGGCTCAGCAGGCGGATCTTAGAGACATCGTGCCAAATCCAGCACAGCTATCAGCAGTACAATCACCTCCAGCACTGGCTTTCAGTGGGTGGGCAGGTGCCATTTTGAGAATCCATAGCCTGAAAGCGCTGAGGTGTGTAGCCTTGGCGCTAGCCTGGTCTTCCCTCCCTCCCTCCCTCCCTAGCACGGCTGAGCAGGTCTGGCACTAGGAGGAAGGGTCTAACGAGAGAAGCTGATCTCTCTCTCAACCCTCCCGTGGGTCTGTACATGCCAGCAGCTCATGCTTCGCTTTTGAAGGAGCAGGAAAGTGAGAGAGATTGCTCTCTTGGCTGAGTTGCCTGGTGGACTCCGGTGGCTCAAGCTCCACCTGTGAAGAGGCAGAAAAGGGAGAGAGATCACTCTCTTGGTGGAGCCTCCCTGTGGAGTCAGGCGGTCCCCTTTTCCACTCAGCCACCTGTGTTTTGCTCCAAAAGAAAAGACCCTGCCCTAGCAGGGTGGAGTTGTTAAAGAGACCGATTTTCCAGCTGTGACCTGGGACAATAGTACCACCTGCACTTTCCCGTGTCTCTGGGGTGCTTCTCGCCAAAGTGACAGACTCCGCCCCTGGGCGGAGTTATGAAACAAGCCATTTTTCAAGCTGAAACCGGAGGCTGAACTGCTACCTCCTCTTGTTTATTTACCTCTGCTGGCCTGTTTTACATCAAAGGGCCAGATCCCTCCCCTGAAAGGGTATGGTAATAGCTTTTCAGGACTGCTATCCAAGTTGAGACCCGTGGTCATCTCCTTGCTGTGACTTAGTAGCCTTGGCCTCTAGCCAAAGGATCAGTTCCCAGTCTTGGAAGCGCGGAGTGGTGAGGGAGATTGCTTTCAGGGCTGAGACCCGCCTGGGTTGCCGATGGCCCTTGTCTGCGACCAGGCCACTGGTATTTCATAGGGAAGGGCTTGACCCGGCCTCTGCAGGAGCAGAGCAGCAAGGCAGGTTGCTCTTTGGTCTGTGTTCCTCAGCGGCTTTGGGCAGGGCCCCTTCAACAGCTCTGAGGCTTTTACTTCATACCAACTAGATAAATCCCATCCTTAGAGGGGCGGAGTAACAAGAGTAGATGCCCTGCTACAGAGGGTTGGTTTTGATCATCTGTTAAAATCAGAATACAAGGGCTTGCCATTGGTACCCAGGAAGCTGTCAAATTAGGGGCTTGGGTTCTGGGAAGGAAAATCTCAACCAGAATCCAAAGCAATTGTGCCAAAAGACACCTCCCACCAGGAGCTGCTCCATAAGAGAAGTGAAAGAATTCTGAATAACATTTTAGCAGCTCCCCCCTAGCTACAGATCAAGCAACCTCTGAAGTATACTCTCTTAGGCTCACTGATACCTGCTACTCATCTCACCCCATCTAAATAGGTAACAGGACTCAAGGAACCCCTGGGAGTGGCATGACACTCCCCAAAAACTAAGATTCCTGTTTATCACATTTAGGGGTTAAGAGCTCATTACAAAGTTATTGGAATACCTTGATAACTGACTCCTCCACGCAAACTACAAGCAACAAAAAGAGAGAGTAACTTCATAGCTCATCATAGTGTCTCCCATCTCATACTAGTAGTTGATAGTGGAGTCACACACGCAAGAGTGATCCAACTCCTGGGAGTCAAAGCAAGGGATCCAAACTCACTAATCTCTGTTAACAGCTGGTGAAGACAACAGGTCAAAGATAGCCCAACAGGCTAAAACTCCTCTAAGACAATACAGGACCAAAGCACATTTCTCCAGCTCTGTCAAGGAATGTCCCTTTGGTATCCCAGTATTTACTCCACAAACCAGTCCCACCACCCCCAGTCATTGACAAAGTAGCATGATGAGAAAGAATAGGAAAAAACACAGGAAACATGAAAGATCAGAGAGAAAAATCACTTCCAAAAGAAAATACTCAATCTCCATGAACTGACACCAACCTACATGATACAATTAAACTGACAGAGGAGGAATTCAGAATATGGATTGTAAGAAAACTCAATGGAATTAAAGAGAAAATAGAATCCCCAACATAAAGAAACCACAAGAACAATTCTGGAAATGAATGAAAAATTCTCCCAAAAAATTGAAATACTAGGGTAAAACCAAACAGAAATCTTGGCGATGAAGGAGACATGCAAGGAACTCCAAAATACAGTGGACATTCTCAAGAACAGAATGGATCATGCAGAGGAAAGAATCTCCGAGCTAGAAGATAATACATATGTGCTAAACAAATTAGTGGAAGAAAGAGAATACAGAAATAAGAAGCAAGACCAAAGCATGCAAGAAATGTGGGATTATGTAAAGAAAACAAACCTCATACTCATAGGGATACCAGAGAGAGAAAAGAAGAAAATTCACAAGGGCTGGAAAACTTATTTCACAGAATACTGGAGGAAA
>VBSM01001483.1:14793603-14852421 GCA_008086735.1 Cheirogaleus medius
AAATCCCAAAACAAGAAATGCTGGCGAGGATGTGGAGAGACAGGAACACTCTTATACTGTTGGTGGGACCGCAAATTAGTGCAACCTTTGTGGAAAAGAATTTGGAGATACCTCAAACAGCTAAAAATAGAAATACCATTCGACCCAACAATACCATTATTAGGCATCTACCCAAAAGAGCATAAGACATTCTATTATAAAGACATCTGCACCCGAATGTTTATGGCAGCACAATTCACTATTTCAAGGATGTGGAAACAATCTAAGTGCCCATCAACTCATGAGTGGATTATTAAAATTTGGTATATGTTTACAATGGAATATTACTCAATTTTAAGAAACGACTGTGAGCTAGCACTGCTCATATTATCCTGGATTGAGCTTAAGCCCATTATCCAAAGTGAGGTGACACAGGATGGGAAGAATGGGCTCCACATGTACTCGCCATCAAATTGGTACTGACTGATTAACACTATGGTGCTCAAATGGTGGTAGTGTTCACCAGGGATTCGGGGGTTGGGGGGTAGATCCACATCTGAGGGGGTGAGTATTGTGGAGGGGAAGGCATACCTCTAACCCTTGCTAGGGAGAGACAAAGATATAAAATATAACTATAATGTTTGTACTCTCATGTTTTCTTGAAATAAAAAAAGTAGTCAAAATTTTTTAAAGAAGATATGAAGAATTAAAAACCATGAAGGAGGGAAAAATACACTATCTAATATAAACATTTTAAATAGTTTTATTAATTAAAACAGTGTGCTATTGGCACAGCAAATGTTTAGAAGGAGAATTTAACAGAATATAGAGCCTATATAGATAAGTATATTTAAAAATATTATTGTGGTAATATTACAAATTTGTAGAGAAAGGATGAAACTTTTAATAAATGATGTTGGGAGCATACACATGAACAAAAATTAATTAGAACCCTACCTTAAAGCAAACAAAATAAATTCCAGATTGAATGAAAACTCAAATATGAAAGACAAATATTATGATTTTAGAAATAATATGAAAATAGCTTTATGATATCAGCTTAGGTAAGAGTTTCTTAAACACATTAAAAATCACAAATTGTAAAAAATGAACAGATTAAAGAACATTAATGTTAAAAAGAAACAAAAATTCTACAATGGAGTAGAAAAATGGGCAAAGTAAAAAATAGATCTGACTGACCAAGAAACTTATAAAAGACAGGTCAATTTCTCTATTATCAAGGAAATTCTTATACACTTGCACTAGGAGCTGTACACATTGGAATCTTAATGTAGCATTATATATAATAAAAAGTGGCCATTACCTAAATGCCCATCTTAATGGAATATGAGACATAAATTATGGTGCATCTTCAAAAATAGTATTATATAATAGCTAAATTGAATTAAACATTTAAGTGTGTATTAACATGGGTGGATTATAACATAATGTGCATATGAAAATCAATCACAGAAAATTTAAGTTTAAATAATATATGAACTGAAGGTGTGTGTGTGTGTGTTCATGTGTGTGTGTTATCGAAGAATACATATATGTGAAGTATGATAACATGAACAGAGAGGATTCACTTAACTTTATGATAATGGTCTCCTCTTTACTGATTGGGAATGATTTGAAGTGATATACAGGAATTGGATCTTTGTAAGGACATTCAGTGTTCAAGTAAGTAAAAATTAAGTTTTACCATTTTAAATACAGATTTTCTTCTTTGAATCTGTTATGATTTATTGTAAATGAGATCTAATGGGCTGTACAGTACAGTGAACTTTCCAAAGTGTGCTTATTGTGGGATAAATGTCAGATGACTGTTTCCCTAAAGATACCAGGACTATTACAGAATGAGGAAGCTCCCACACAAGGGTTTTGTTGACAAGTGAATCTATTTTCTTGAAGAGCTAATTATTTGTAGTTGTGGCAGTATAATTTATTGAAGTGTTAATTTGTGTTTGTTTTCCCCAATGACTCTACTTCCACTACTTCAAGAAGGTAGTCAACACTTGCTCTTAATTACTTTAGGGGATATTTGTGTGAGGGTGAAAAGCTGATGCTTTCTGGAGTTGAAGGATTTTCTTGTGTGTTCTGAAAAGGAAAAATGCTTTGACACGGTAACGTTAGGTTTTTTAGAGAGGGGGCGAGGAAGGGAAAAACAGAACTTTTGAGACCATTTAAAAAAAGAGGAACAGATGCCCTTGAGGTTGGAAAGAGGGAGGATATCTTCATATAGCAGACAATTTAGCACCTCACTATGGCAATATGAAGATATGTCATATCTCCACAGATACGGCAAGATTTCAGAAAGAATGTTTATATAGCACATGCAGGTAAAATGGGCCGTGTTTATCAGTGAAGCAATAGAGTAAGCAGATTTAAATGATCATGAAAGTTCAACAGAGAAAAATATCTGTGCTTATGGACCAAATACAGAGCCTCTACCACATTTTCTAGGGTTATTTTAAGCCTCCAGAATGCTCATGTGATCTGACAAAGGAGACAGATTCCAAAATGATGACAAACAAATACAGAACTTATTCTTAGCATTAGGGGCTTACAGCATTATTTAATTTTATTTAAAAGAAATAAATAACTGAGCTACTTCTTCCCCAAATGCATTTACACAAATATTTAAGGTTGATTTTAGTTTACTGAGAGTACCAACGTGGTGTTGTAGAGTTGCAGAAATCTAACGCAGGAATGTATCATAGAAATCACTCAATACAGTCTACCATTTTGTAACTAAGAAATTCAAAAAATATGGCTGAATTCCCCACATTCAATATCCTAGTAAGTAACCAAGCTGAGATCCAAACTTGGGTCTCTTGATTCCAGGTCTAGTTGATTATTCCCATTATATTAGCTCTCTTTAAATAGATGTAATTGTGAAGAGTGTGATACTTCTACTCTCTGTAGGACAGTATTCCAACACAAAGGTTTTATCTCTATTGACATTTTCTTGAATTCAGGAGAGTGGAAGACTACACACACACACACACACACACACACACACCCTTCAGTAAATCTTTGTTTCTTGAATTATTAACCCATGGATATTTCAGTGTTTTCTTCAGAGATCTGATGCATCTTAGGTTGTTTGTGTGTGTGTATACATGCACATATATTTAAATAGTTAGTTTCAGATGAATTATCTAAATATATAGGGATTAGTTCCCGAAAATCTGTTTCTGAGTGGGTGGTTGGTTCATTTCTACTCTATCATCCTAATCTAAGCCATTTCAATCCTTTACCTGAACTAATAAAATAGCCCTCTAACTCTTCTCCTTGAATCTTTGTTTGTAGGAAATTCTCCCTAGGTAATATTTTTTAAAAACCCATAAAATCAGGTCATATAATATATCCCTTATGCTTAAGTTTTCCATCTCAACACTTCATTATGTTATCCTATTGTAATTGAATAAAATCCAAATTTCCCAGTATGGATTACAAAGCCTACATGATATAGCATCTCCCAAATATTTCACTCATAGTTTGTGCAGCTCTCCTCCTATGTCTCACTCTAGACATATTGATTTTATGTCAACTCCTGGAACATGAATATTTCAACCTCATTCTCATCTTAGGGACTTTGCAGTTGCTATTAATATTTCTCCTGCATGGATTGTTCTTCATATAGATTTCCATATGGTTGGTTCCTATTTATTCAATTTCAGCTCAAAGGCACATTCCTGAAAGAGGTCTATTCTTGGTCATATTATCTGTAATATAACTATTCCTTTCCCCCGACCCATGCTACTCTATAATGCATAATCTGTTTTATTAAATTTATGACTCTTATTACTACCTCTAACTTCTGTTTACTCATTTGTTCTCCTTTAATCCAAACTAGACAGTCCGTATTAAATTCTATGAGAGCAGGGATATTGTGTGCATTGTTAATTTCTCTATCCTTAGTACACATAAAAGCCACATGCATGGCTTTTTGTTTATATTTGTTTACTGCATAATTCAAAAGTCATCATTGACATAGATACTGGCATGAAGAATGACCATGGACCTTGGATATAACTTGAACAAATGCTCACTTATTTTTTGAGTGCTTAGAACAATGCTTGATGTGTAATAATTAGTTATAAAAGCATTTATTCAAGAAACAAACATCATGTATACTCTCTAATAAATTTGAACTAACTAATGGGCACACAAGTGCACAGAGGGAAGTAAAGTCATTAGAAATTAGAAGGGGGGATGGGGAGAGCGGGAGGGGAAAAATCCAACCTAACAGGTACAATGAATATTATTTGGGTTATGGGCATATTTGTAGCCCCGACTCAAGCCATGTAACAAAAAAACATTTGTACCCCTTAATATTTTGAAATTAAAAAAATAAAAGCATTTCTGAATGTGTTAAGTAATTCTAGTGGTCTGCACTAGAGCATACCATATAGATTCAGGGTAAGGGATCTTTTTTTTCCTTTACCCTTTTTATCTCTTCTTTTTTTCTCCTTTCTACAGCATAAATGATCCTCACAGGGATGTTACATGGCAGGAATTTTTAAAAGCAAGACGAGAATTTGCATAATTTTATTGGTAAGATAAGCTCTACACCTATTGCTAAATAAAACTGGCCCTTTATGAATTCCTTTTTCCCAGCAAGACTTCCCTTGAGGTTTATTTTAACCAGATTTTGCCCATATGAATGTGGACTTGATAGCAAGGAAGGTCAGCAGCATCCTCAGCATTAAATAGCTAGGTACAAGCATCAGGTACTGCACTGTACATAACCACAATGCTCTCACAACAGGAAATGTATTTCTTTTTCCATACGGCTTTCTAAACTAGTGATTTGCAGCTCTGTTGGAAATATCACTCTTCTCGCAATGGGTTAACAACTACATTGCTAACATATAATAGAAAGGTTTTAAAGGTCATGGTAGATTACTTTTCTGGCAAACAACTTCAACTACGGATGAAAAATCAAAACAACTGTCTTTTATTCTCTTATAGGGGCCACTGATCTGACTCTGGCCATATACAGTCTCATTCTAGAAATCCATCCTTTTTCCCTCTGGTTCATTTAATCCATCTCTCACATTTATATTTTTCCCTAGTTCTACTTTACACTGCTTAGTTCTTTCTCCATATTTTCTTATTTACTTTTATGAGAATTTGGTTGAACTAAGGCATTCAATAGACTTTGAAAATATTGAGTTTCAGCACAAACATAAAAACACATTACTCACAGATCAAATCTTGCTTTTTTTTCATTTTTGAAGAAGGAAAATTTGATAGAAAAATATTTGCCCTTTTAAAGCCGAACACTTATTGATCTGTGTTGCGAAATACAGGAGCAAATGTTACTTTGTTTGGGTGCAAGAGTGTATTCATATATTTCTCTCTATTAAAATTTCATCTTACTGTGCCCTACAGAGAAGAAGATATATACTTTGTAAGAATGTTTTCTCCATGATATTGGAAATTTGTGTTGGAGCCCTTCCAAAGGAGGTGGACTGATAGATGATTTTTTTAAAATATGTGATTTAAAGATGCCCCACTGGCAAAATTCCTCCCACTCCAAGTTATTTCGAGGATGAGAAGAAGAGCAAACACACTGTCAAATAGATTTTACCAAGTAGAGGTCCAGGTACCATCTGCTCTGTCCTGTCTGCAGATGCTGGATAGAGTGATCGTTACATATTTTGGAAAATCTAGAAGTTACTCACCCATTTTTTAAAAGAATATGACAATATCCTGTTGCTTTAAATTTAGCTTAATGAGGTGTAGCCTGAAAATTAATTATGTGCATTTGATGAAAAGCTATTTTTCCAACACGTTATTATGAACATTTTCAAACATGCAACAAATTTGAAATAATTTTATAATGAACATTCATCACTTACATGCTACTATTAACATTTTTCTGTGTTTATTACATATTTACCTATCTAGTCATCTCTCTAACCTTCCATCAATCCATCTTATGTTTTTGATACATTTCAAAGTAAATTGCAAATATCAGTATACTTTCCTCCAAATACGTCCATATTATCGAGTTGTATGAGTGTTTTACATATCCTGGATACCAGTCCTTTGTCAAATATATGTGTTTAACTAATATTTTCTTCAGTTTGTGCTTTGCCTTTTCATTTTTTAATGATACCTTTAGAAAGTAGAAATTTAAAATTTTGATGCAGTTTAATTTATCATTTATTCTTTTATGGTTATTCAAATGCTATTTGCAAAGCAGATAGTATGAGTATGTGATTTTGCATGTCATATGGAATTTGACACTCTGGTAGCCTGTGAATATTTTTGATTTGTGCTATTACTGCATGTATGAATCTATTCAAGATGTAATATACTTAGGGGATACACAGAGAAGATTTAAATTATCAGGCTTCGCTGTTTACCCACACCCTTTCCCCTTCCAATCTTCTGAGGAATAGAGATATTTAATAGAGGTATCAAAAGCACAGGGCTTTTGATGGGGATGGGGATAGATGTGGATAGAAGAGAGAGAGACTGATATAAAGAATGGCCAAGACTATTCTCTATGAGAAAGTATGAGAGAGGGCAGATGGGGGAAAAGGACCAGGAACCACAAAAGAAGAGTGAGGACATGAGAGAGGAGTTAAAAGTAAAGAGCAGCGATTATCAAGAGTGAGACTTTGGAAAGAGGGATGTATAAAAAGAATATTTTGGAAACCTACCTGTGTGATGCCTCCACTCAAAAGACACAGTTAACATTGATCTTTAGTGCTTCCTGGGGTTTGGTTTCTGCATGCATTATCATACTGAGGCTATGATATGTTTGATACCCTGAATTTTCAGGGAGTTAATTTTCTACTCCTTGACATGTATGTATCTTACTGACACATCTCAGGCACTTCCTACTTGCTTCTCATCACATCCAAACATCATAATCACATCACTATAATGGACTATCATAATGTTTTTATGATATCCAGATGATTAATCTCTCTATGGGCTATCATATTAGTACTATAGAGACGAAAAGAGTTGGCACAGCCCTTGAGTAAGCCACACAAAGTTTAAGTGTACTTCTAGTCTCTGTCAGGTAGACATGAACTGCCTCTCAATATCCTTGCTGATTGACATGGGCACAAAAAATCATTTGCCCGATCAATAGCAGCATATCAAGAGTTAGTGCTACTTTAATTGTACCTTAAAAAAGAGGTACAATAGGAAAAGAAAAACCTCAATAAAGCATAAAACCAAATAATTTTGGTTAGAATAGCCACCTTATTATTTTATGATAATCACCAGTCATTGTCCATGATCCATTTACCTTTGTTTACAAGCAAAGCAGGTTACTTAAATGGGTCAGGTGACAGAGATTAACATCTGCCTAGTTATTTTAGTCTCTGCAAATTCCCCAGATATGTGGTATTGCTTTTTAAAAAAGTATATATGTTATTTTCAACTGTATGGGCAATTACAGCAGCTTCCACTTGGCTCTTACTATCTTTTTGTATTGTGGTAAAATATTCATTACATAAAATTTACCATTTTAGATGGATAGTTCAGTAGCATTAAGTACATTTACATTGTTGTGCAACCATCACTGCAATCCATTCCTGGAACTTTTTCATCTTCTCAAACTGAAATTCCATACCCATTAAAAAATAGTTCTCTATTCTCTCCTGCCCCCAGTACTTGCAACCACTTTTATACTTTCTTCCTCTATAAATTTGGCTACTCTAGATACTTCATATAAGTGGGATCAGACAATGTTTGCCCTATTATGTCTGGCTTGTTTTATTCAGCATAAAGTCTTTAAGGTTTATCCATGTCATGGGTGTCAGAAATTCCTTCCTTTTTAAGGATGAATAATATTCCATTGTGTGCCTATACCACATTTTGTTTATGTATTCATTATTGATGTACTTTTGGGTTGTTTCTACCTTTTTGATACTATCAATAATGTTGCTATGAATATGGATGCACAAATTTCTATTCGAGTCCCTGATTTCAATTCTTTTGGATACATATTCTGAAACGGAATTGTTGAATCATATGGTAATTCTGTGTTTCATTTTTTTAAGGAACTATCAGAATGTTTTCCAGAGTGACTGCACCATTTTACATACCTGCCAGCAAGGTACAAAAGTTTCAAGTTTTCCACATCCTCGTCAACTCTTGTAATTTTTTGTATTTTTTTTACTTTTGTAAATAATAGGCATCCTAATGGGTGTGAATTGGTGGCCCTTTCTATATTAATAACTCTTGCCATGGGTGAGAGTTTTGTCATTTTTCAAGTATGTCTACTCCAACAATGCATTCAGGTATGGGGAAATACAGTGTAGCTCACTGAATCCATATAGGTCATAGTTAGGCGAACTTGTGCCAATATTCCAATTATCACATGACCTCCATAAGCCCCACTGTGACCTGAAGATCACAGTTATGTTTTAGACCCTCAAGTGTGTAAACTTAGCTTAATAATCTCTGAAACGTTCTGAGTTTTCCTCTTTTCTTGCTCAGCAATTCCCCTAGAAAATTGTTGCAGTGGAAATGTGATTAGCCACTGCTGGAAATTACTTTGGATCAAAATACCTTGCCACTTTACCCCTGCTGACTTTTATGGTTGTGCTTATCTTGCTTCTGATGTAAAATGCTGCAGCTTAACCTCTGCTATGCTGCAATTCCATCATTTTTATTAAAAGCAGAGGGATCATATCAATGGCAACATCCCCAATTGTTATTTTTAGCCCACAGAAGACAGAAACCACAGAGCTTTTCAAGGATGCTTGTAGTCTTTTCATGAAATCGTGTCCTAATGTCTTGAAAAGGAATATCATCTGGGACCTCTGAAGAGACGTAACTATGGAATAGTTGAGTGAGTTGTACATAATTAATCTACTCCAACATTCCCATTTCCTTAAATCCTTAGATTCCTTCCTCTACATTCTATCAGAAAAGTTCTATCATTTTCCCTCATTGGATATTGATGACTATTGAATTCATATTTCAGTCAGCCAAGCAAGCCAACTATTAAAGCTACTTCCATTTGCTAGAGCTAATACTTTAAATCTGAAATCTCAGGTAAGTTTTCCATAATACATTTAGCCCATTCAAACTTTATACTCCATGTTTCTCAGTCTAACTAATACTCATGAAATCTATGCCACACACTCCACACACTTTTGCTGATAGATATTAGCAAGATATTTCATTTTGGGGGTATATATGGTAACTTCTGCTAGTGTGGACATTGCATTCTTCTCCTGGGGCCTGCTGGAATGTGACTCTAGTTACAGATTGGGAGGCAATGAGTGTTGATGTGGGTGGCTCTTGAGAAAAGTAAATTCCTTAAAAATTAACTATATTAGAAGAGCTCTTTAGAGGAATGTTAAGCAAGGGACAGTGCTTAGTTTCCTGAGATTGGGGGAGAGGGAGAAGGAAGTTTGCTTTCACTGGCAAGGAAACTTCAGGAAGATTTAATTTAGAAGTTTTCATATTAATCTGAATCTGCCTACCAGTCTTTATCCTAAATCATTATTGCCCATTTTTTTTCCAGATCAACTCCATGGTGTTAATCTATGAGACTCAGCATAGATGTTCATAGAGCTTGCATTTTAATTCTGTAATCCACACATTTAGATTTAAAGTTTGATAGTCATGTCTGCTCTACGGCTACAAGATATGAGAAACATTTTGGACCTTCTCAGAGGCTATCTATATCTCTTCTCATGCATTGATCTGGGAATTTAAACACTCAACTTATCATTTTCATTTGGTAAGCTCTCTGGTGCTATCAGAAACAGCTAATGTACCCCACATAGCTTGTAGTTATTACTACCATGATAAACAAATGCAGCAGCCACTTGACCTCCAAAAGAACTGTCTTCAATTGACAATTTATCCCAAACAAACACTGGCAGTAATTTAAATAATCATGTTTCCACTGCTTGGAAGAAGTACATGTCTTCTTTACATTAGCCATGAAGTCATTACTACATTCAAGCTCAAAGAGATGAAAAACCTAATTCCAGAGTCCTATCTTGAGGGTCTGTTTCTGGTACTGCTCAGTCAGAATTCAGATAGGACAGAAAGTCTGCTTCAGGAATTTTAGAAGGTGGAAATTAATACAATGGTTGCAAAGCTAAAGAGTCAAAATGAGGATATTGAGGCAACCTAGAGTTTTTGCAAGAAAGAATCACTGAAGCAGACTGTAATGGATGTAGAGGTTGCTGGTGGTGCTGGGAATGTAGAGGGAGAAGATCTATAAAAGGAATTGGACCTATGAAGGAGACAAAAGTCTCAATTGTAGATGTAAATGGCACTCTAAGAAGGAGGGCATTCTGGGTTCTCCTTTATGCCCTCCTTCCAAAATTTCATCAGTGTTTCCCTTTGCTCAAATCTAATGGGTAGCTAGTTGTCAAGGGATACTGGAAAATTCAGTTGTCAGGAATCTATATAATAAAAATCAGAGCAGGAAAAAGATAGAGATATGGTCTTAAAACAAACAAACAAACAAAAAACCCCTTATACAGTTCCACCCCTAAAATGACTAACTCAAGTCTGCCGTCCCTCAAAACAAACTTTTAATATTCCAGTTTAGTTATTCAAATACCATTCCCACCATGATTGTATTAATACCTTTGAAACATGTCTATTTATTTATTTATGTTCTCCTAATATTCTCTTTGAATCCTTTATTCTTTTAGATTCCAATGTCCATTATTTCAATAGTATGTTTGTACCCAAAACTCACTTGCTCTAGTGTCTGTGATACCCAAACCTTGATGAACCTAAACCACTGCTTTCTCGTTTCTTGACTTCCAGCTTTCAAGGGCTATCTGAGAAAATTATATAATAGTTTAGATTGTTTGCTTTAACATGATCACTGACCTCAAAGTTCCTTCAGTTTTGACCTGTAATTCTGCTACATTAATCTGGACCAGTCATTCTCCCACTCTTTACAATGTGTTTTTCTATTTTTCTGCGTTATATTTAACTGTCTATATCCTCACCATTTGCTGTACTATCAGGAGATAATCCCTTCTAATTCACAGTAAAGAAAAATAAAATACATTAGAGTGGAATTTTTTTTGTTAATGAAGGTAATACATCTCATACCATCTTCATCTTTTAACAGAACAGAAGCCTTACTTATATTAAAGGCAATTTTCTCATTCCTGCTTTGGATTACATCCCCTTCTATCTCCTCAGGATCTTTATATTATGCAATATCTTCTTATCATCTGGATCTTTCCATTAGCATTGAGACATTCTAACATCTTCCAAATTGGGTAAAAAACAATAAATTAAAAGAGCAAAGCAAAAATATTCAAAATCAAACTCACCATTTCTCTACTCAACTTCTGCTCTGATTAGCACCCCTTTCCTGTTCTCTCTTCTTCAAACACAGTTTTTAAAATAATTCTTTAAAAAGTTTGTCTATATTCAGTATCTTCACTTCATCACTTACTCATCCTTCAGCCCACTACGAACAGAATCCAGCCTTTACCATTCCAATAAAAATTGCTAGATTTAATTGGGCAGGTCTTATCTTTTAGTTACTTGACCTTTAAGTTGAATTTGCTGCCATCTTTGAAACTTGATTTTCTTTGACCCCAAACTCCCCTGGTTTTCCTCTTGACTCTTTGGCTGTTCAATCTTCATCTTCTTTGAAGATATCTCTTCTACTCCACAGATATTAAGTGTTGAATTTCTTCAAAATTCAATTTTATACCATTATGTCCTTTCGCTTTTGAACTCCAAAGATGATTTTACAGAAAACCACAACTTCAATTACTGCCTCCATGAAGATTGGACGTACATATATAGTAAGTCCTCACTTAACATTGTTGATAGGTCCTCAGAAACTGTGACTTTAAGTCAAATGATACATTATGAAACCAATTTTACCGCAGGCACATAACAAAATTAATTTTACCATAGATTGATTGATATAAACAACAGTTAAGTTCTTATGGTCTATTTCTGGTCACAAACCATCACCAAACTTGTAAATAAAGACCCCAAAACACTCCTAATATTAAACATTGAAATAAATGTGAGCCATACATACATTTAAGAAAGATTAATAAAAACAAGTAAGATCATTATTTACCCAATTTTGAGTGAATCAATGAGTGATGGAAGTCATAGTGGTGGTGGGTGAAATCAAGAAATAAATGTTTACAAAGTGAAAATGGTAAAGAATACCTCCTCATACCATGCAATTCAAAAACAAACAATAGCAAGTATGGTGGCCCACTGAGCCCTTCCAGCATGATAATAAATGTGCATTTGTATGTTTATTATTTACTTAATATATTTTTATTTTACAATAATTTGTATTCATTCATTCATTCATTTTCCAATCTGCTTAATCCAATTCAGGGTCGTGGAAGGCCAGAGCCTCTCCTGACAGCTCAGAACAGGAGGCAGGAAGCAGCCCTGGGCAGTATGCCATCCCATCACAGGAAGCACTCACACTCATACCCACACTTGCTTAGACCAGGACAATTTAGACATACCAATTCATCTAACTTGAATATCTTTGGTATGTGGGAGGAAACCAGAGTACTGGAAGAAAGCCCAACCTACATAGACATGGGGAGAATGTGCAAACTCCACATAGACAGCGGCCCTGGCAGGGAATCGATTGTTTTTTCTCATCAACATTATAACGAAAAGACCTTGAAAGAAACAATGTTATTCCATGACTTGCTATATCTGAGATTGCTAATCTGAATTTTGCATGTCCAATTGTCTATTAAACATCTCAATCTGTTTATTTCAAATATACTCAAAACTCAATATACTCCTGGTCTTTCCCAGCCCCTAATCTGTCTTCCTTCATCTTTGTCTTAGTGTATGGTGACACCATTCATCTAGTTAGATAAACCAGATGCCTAGCAATAGTCCTTGTCTTCACTCTCTCTCATCATCCACCGTATCCTATCCATTACCAATCCTATCGAATTTACCTCTTAGATTCTTCTTCAATCTATTCACTGGTCTCTATCTATTTATCATTCTAATTGGTAACTTAATGCATGGATCTTACTCTGCATGGTGCTTGTAATTTTTGTAGCCAAAAAATTTATGAAAAAATATTGTCTTCCTTATATTTTTTCTGTCTATTCCTCCATCTTCCTCTCTCCATTTCTAACAAGTATTCAGGACTCCCTAAAAATCTTTGTCCCAGGAAATGTGCTATTGGTAAGTGTCAAGGTGTGAAGAAGGAGGCTACAAGACAATTGGTGGATGAAAGATCAGTGGGTATAATAAGCAGTACCTGACACCACCCTGCTACTGGACAGGACCCTGGAGCTATACCAAGTCATTATAGGGAAATAACTGAGGGGAGATAAAGCAAAGCCATGTAATAAGCATGATATATCTATCTTGTTAAATATTTCAGGGTCTCAAACATTGCACCAAGAAAGTTAGCAATGGAATATGAAGGCACCAGTGGGGGAAAAAAAAGTGCAAAATGGTTTCAGAAGCCCAGAGGTACCTCCATTACACCTTCATGTTACAGGACTTTTATAGAATTCTAATTCTATAATGTACCCTAAATAATGGCTGGAGCTGACATATCCACCTGCTTAGTTATTTAAAAATTTATATTCATTTAATCTAATCAGGAATCCTTGGTTCATAGTGGCAACTCATAAATGCTTACTTTGTGTATAATAGTTATAGCTAAGTCATGGCAGCTGTCACAAATATATGAACTTTGCCTGTATAATTTTCACTAACTGGAATAATGTTCCTTCCATGAGTAAACCAAAAAGAATGAACTAGGGAACAAACATTTAATGCCGTTTGAACTATTCTGTTTATAAAGATCTTTGTAAGCTCTGAACATTTATCTCTGGGAGAAATAAAAAAATAATAATAAAAAACAATCTGGAAATTTATAGATTGCTTTCTTTACCTAAAACCATAGATTTTGGTTCGAATCGAGTGCATAATATAATATCATATGCTTTATTTTTCAACATACAGAATTCAATGTCCATGTGCTCTTAGTAGAAAAAAGAAAAAGTCCCAATACAGATAGATTTTCCAGGATGAAAAAGGAATGATGACCATCTCTGTTTACAAAGGGAAGGAGAAATTCAAAACTTCCTATGCTACAAAATGTTAAATTCAACATTTTTTAATGTTTTGAACACTTTGAATCCAATGTTTTTGAAATGTAAAATTAAGTATAACATATATTCATGATTTTCACACATTTAAAATGAGTTGTTAAATTGTTAACAATTAACAATTGTTTTTTTTTTTCAAAATTAAGACATACTAGTCAGACTTGAATATAGCCTCCAGAGGGCGACCAAGTTGTATCATTGCAAACAATTGCATCAAAATATAGCATTGCCTCCAACAAAAGCATGAACTTATTTAAATTAAAGTTTGAAAAGACGGTAATAATATTTAATCCTTGAAAAAAATACGATCATCTGAAGTCTGAAGAGCTCTGCAAATATCGTTTGTAAGGAAACCACCTGTAATTTGATGCCTTAACAGAGCAAGGGCCCTTGATCAGCAAACTTGTCATCAGTTCATGCAAATTCCAATCAATTTCTCTGCTCACTGAAGTCTACCTATGCCAGGCACCTTGTTGTAACAAACAGAATTTGGATTTTGAAGTTCAGAAGACTTATATTCAAAGGCATCTTTGCAATTGGTTGATACTTTATCTTGTAAACAAAATTTCATGTGAAGAATAGGGTAAATAATTTGTCCTCATGCCTTATGGTTGTTTGAGAATTTAATGAGATAAATACATAAATACTACTACCCACAATGTGGGTAAACTTCCTACTCTGCTTGTTTATTTTGTCCCTATCTTTCTTTCCTCTTTTACCTTGAGAAAGAGAAATAGGATCCAATTAGGTTATTCACTTCAATGTTTTGGTGATATATTACTCTCTTATTACTTGTCCCCAAAATTGTTTTTAAAAATTGCATAGAAATAAAGTAGTGATTAAGTTTAATTAACTGATATTTTCTCCATACCCCCTAGATAGAAATGCATCTAATAAATGTTGTTGGAGGTTTGTTAGGCCTTGACTGTTTTAATGCATAGGATCAATGAAGAAGTATTTCTAATTGGGAATCCATCCAATTGTCTCTCAATTTGTACCAGTGTGTTATTATTTCTATTTATTTCATCTTTATTAAAGCCACATCCTTCTGAGAATAGTAGCTGAGTTTATCTTGTATCTGCCCTTTCTCACTCTTCCTGACCTATATCTAACCAGCGGACAATTCCTTTTGATTCTTTTTACACATTTTCTCAATTATTGCTTCTTTGCTAGTCCTTTAGGTTATGTCTTTATAAAATGACCTTCCTACTGGCCTCCCTAATTTTAGTCACTGATCAAGATGGCCTTAATGTTTTCCTTAGCTTGATTAAACTTTAGACAAATCTCTTCTCGACCTTAGGTCCCTGACCTCCCTTTTCTTAAAACATTTACTTTAGAAAACTTGCACTTATAAGTTCTTACTCTGCCACTTTGAGATATAAATCTCCTCCTAAACTCTTGTCACTTTTATAACCCAGGAATGTCTTTCTCAAGGACCTAGAAGCCATCCCTTTGAAATGTAAATACCAAAAATATAACACCCCTAGTTTCCTGTCTCGTTGTAGGGTAAGAGCCTAACTTAGATAAATGCCAATGAGCAAACACAGATGGCCTAATCACACTGACCAACTGACCAACCTCTTCCCTAACATCTTCCAGCACTTTTCCTGGAAGTTAAACTTTCTTTGGCACTTAAAATCTCGCTCACCTTTTGTATCAGCAAAGTTGAGTTCAATCTCTCTCCTTTTTGTAACAGTTTTGACTCTTTTCATAATAGTCCTGAATAAAGTTTTTGTTGCCTGTTTAACTCCATTTGGTGCAATTTTTCTTTGGCATCACTCCTTCACCAACTCCAAACTGCCTAATTTCAGACTAATTGTTATAAAACTTAGAATTACTCCTTATTTCCTGCTGCATAAAGCTACATTGAAATTTCTCTATACTCTTGCACCTTTAAAACTCACTCCCAAAATTCCACTTTCTGAATTCCTTCCTCTAATAAAACTACTCCATTAGCTTTCTAAATGTGGTTATTTTGATTGTGGTTATTTTCCCACTTTAATATCTTTGTTTGTATCTTTTCTAATTTTTAAAAATATTTTGAAATTTTATTATATCTGCTCATGGAAAAGAAAACTAAAACAGAAATCACTTCAAGTCTTTACAAATAAGGGACTTGACTGATACCAGGAAATAGTAACACCAGTGATGAAATTGCTGACAAGTAAAGAAGGGCTGGCAAGATAATGGAGTGATTAGCAGAAACAAGAATCTACTTCTGCTCCTATACTGGAAAGTCAAAGTCAAGGAGAAGGTTGTAAAGGAGCCCAGGGCCAGGGTTTCCTGATTAATGTTGGACTATACTTGTTGTGTCTCACACATGCTGGAGTCATGAAGGTTACAAATTGGCTGTTGGAGAGCTACTCAAAGTAGAAAAAGAAGGGGAAAAATCTCATAGCTTCTTTCTAATCTACCATATCCCTTTAGTGCCTCTCATTGGCTGAATCTGGTCAAAAGTAACCTGCCTACGTGAGTCTGCTATCATGTGATACAAAACAGAGACAGGAAGGTTAATTGGGGAAGGAACAATGAGTAAATCCAAAAAAAAAAAAAAAAAAAAGCAGACCAGAAGCAGTACATTTGCTTTGCTTTACATAGCTTATTTTCAAACTACAGTTTTCCCATTTTTTTCCCTAAAGTCTTGATCAATTGCTTTATTTACCTAAACTGAAATTTCCTCATCTCTCAAATAAGCACAATGGCAATACCTAGCTCACTGGGTTATTTTGAAGATTAATTCTAATAAGACAGGAAAAGCGTTAAAAGTATAATTTGTTATATAGAGTATGTTCCAAAGTGAAAACCATCATCATGATTGCTTTTTTGCTATTATTATTAAAATTGCCATTGTTATTACTTTAATAATTACCTCTTCAATTTTCTGCCAAGTAGAATCTTATTTCAGCATCAAGCTTAAATGTCAGCAGCTCCATTTAAACTTCTCTGATCATTTCCTCCAAAAGTGATTTGTTCCTACTCTAAATTAGTATAGTATGTATTATCTGATTTATTTATTTGGCATTCATCTTTGGAATTACTTAACTATATGCCTTTCTTTCTAACTAGACTGGAAAATTCCAAAATATAAAGGACTGCTGTTCATGTGTTTGTAGGAGTTAGTGTAGTACACTATCCAGAAATAGCAATTCATGAAAATGTATTGAATGGTTGAATAATAACCAAGTTTGATGTAACTCTACCGATATTTGGACTAAGCTCATAACTGGGATATGCTGTGAAATTCTAGGTCATTAAATATGAAATGTCCAATTTCAAAACAAAAGTTTAATTTACTATATCTCCAACAAGAAGCAATTCAATTAATCAAAGTATGAGCCTAAATTATTGACATAGTTTTGCCATCTTAATGGTAGCTTGTTTATGCCAGCAGCAAAGAAGCCTGGAGAGTAAGTGGTGATGAAATTGCAAAAGGCATTTTCCACAGCCTTTTGAGAATTGAATATTTTTCCTTGCAAGAAGTGGTTCAAAGCCTGAAAGAAATGGTAATCAGTTGGTGCAAGGTCTGGTGAATACAGTGGATGACACAGAGTTTCCAAGTCCAGCTTCTGCACTTTGAGCAGAGTTGTTTTTTTGCAAAATGTGGTCTTATGGGAGGATTGGCCTGTGTCTATTGACCAATCTTGACTACTGAATTGCATCCTCATCATTTCATCCAATTGGTTGCAGTAGACATCTGCTGCAATCAGCTGACTAGATTTCATGAAGCTGTAGTGGATAATACCAGTGCCGGACCACCGAACAGACACCATTAGCTTTTGCTGATGAATATTTGGTTTTGGACTATGTTTCAGCACTTCATCTTTATCCAATCATTGTGCTGAACCCTTGTGATTGTCAAAAAGAATCCATTTTTCATCACACGTAACAACACGGCGTAGCAATGGTATGCCTTTATGTCATGACAGCAAACAAAGGCAAACTTTGATACAATTTCCCTTCTGACGGTAGTTTAAATCATGAGGTACCCATCTATTCAGCTTCTTTACCTTGCCAATTTGTTTCAAAGGTCCAATATTGTTGGAATAGTAATATCAAACCTTGCTGCTAATTTATGTGTAGGTTGAGAATGATTCGCTTCCATTACAGCTTTCAGCTTATCATTATCCACCTTGGTCTTAGGTCCTCCACATGACTCATTTTCAAAATTAAAATCACCAGAAAGGAACTTCTGGAACCATCCACATACTATGTGTTCATTAGACACATCCTTCCCAAACACTTCACTTATATTTTGAGGTATCTATGCAACATTGGTTCCACAGTGGAACTCATATTCAAAAATAACTTGAAATTTTTATTTATCCATGGTTTCACAAAAATTGCTCTAAAAAATTGGGAAGATAATCACAAGCCAAAAGCCATGTGTTTGAAATAATGAGGATGTACCTTCACAATAAAAATAAAACAAGAAGTGTTAAAGTGAAAATGTCAGAGATATCAACTGTCAAACTTAGCACTTAAGGAAATCAGACATTTCACACTTAATAACCTGATATTAACTTTCATATGGGCTCTTGGTTAAAAAAGTCCTGTAAAAATAGCTTGGACAATTTTTTAGCTTAAAGATATTAATAAATGGTTTGCCACTTATTGCAGTTTTATACATATTCAGAATTACCTCTAGAATTTCTATTATCCTGGCATGTGTAGCCACAGAGGCTGCTTTGCAGAATATAGACACCTGCTATTTTTGATACCTTCCTATACTTAAAAGAAAAAAGATGATTATAGTAATAATAATGCCATGAATTTTTATAGTGCCCTATCATTATTTCAGAGAGTTCAACTTTTCTCATGTAGTCATATAATGTAGCAAGGGAATTCACATTTTATATGGAATCCCCAAGGGTATTTTTGATCACTTTGAATTTTACTAACCTTATTATTCATGGTGGATTAATAAAAACTTGTGTAGGAGAATGGCCCTGAGATTTACTTCTAGTAAGACAGAGACAAGGATTGTGAGAGATGAAGGTGGGCTTCATAAATGAGGAAATAGGGAATCTAGAATAGAGTTGTCTGAGGAGGAAAAATCTGGATAAAGAAGAGAAAAATAGCAACATAGGAAAGGAAGACTAGAGTGAGAGTGATATGAAGGCAAGGTTCATTTTCTTTCTCACGTCTATTTTCCTCTTCCTCTAGCTTTTCCTCTCAGCATCTTTTTAAAACCACATAACCCTAAGGGTGGAGATCTTCAGTTGGGAGTAGAAAAGGGTAACTCCAAAGGTAGCACAACTGTACGATTATTCACTTCTGTCCTGAGTTTACAACACTCTCTTCTCTGTACTTTCAGCCATCAGTAAACAAAACAAAACAAAACAAAAACAACCCCAAATAGGATTGGCAGTGGTGAAGGCAAGCAGGGTGCAACCAGTGAATGCTGAGCAGGAGGATCTCGGTGGGAAGAGGAGTGGAGAGGACCATGCAAGTGCCAGAGTGAGAGGAAAAGCTGAGTTCCTATGGTTGCACCAAACTAGGGTGCCACCCACATTGCAGCAAAACAAAACATAAATAAAAGGATACAGGGCTGGGGAGACTGTAAGTTAGAGATAGCTTTACTTACCTTCTTGATGCCTTTATTAGTCTTCTGGGAGTTCTCATGATGCCGTGAACCACATTAAAAATTAGGAGCCACAGGTACATAATAGATAGC
Organism: Cheirogaleus medius; assembly: GCA_008086735.1. NCBI lineage: Eukaryota > Metazoa > Chordata > Mammalia > Primates > Cheirogaleidae > Cheirogaleus > Cheirogaleus medius. The sequence continues at coordinate 14,813,365 of VBSM01001483.1, forward strand.
AACAGCTAAATTCAGTAGCATGTGCTCAGTCTTCACTCTTAAGTTTTATCATTTAATTTCTAGAAATGTATTTCGCTGATCTTTCCATTTCCTAGGTTTAAAAAATGAATATAACATAAATCTAGACTTCACTAAGCTCTCCTTTCTGGTTCTGAAATCTAGTTCTCTAATACTTATTAATATTTTAGACAAACAGCTGCTCCTCATTTTTAGAAGTAAATCAAGAAATCATGGCCAGGCGTGGTGGCTCATGCCTGTAATCCCAGCCCTCTGGAAGGCTGAGGTGTTAGGATCGCTTGAGGTCAGGAGTTCAAGACCAGCCTCAGCAAGAGCGAGATCCTGTCTCTACTAAAAATAGAAAGAAATTAGCTGGTCAACTAAAAATAGAAAAAAAATTAGCTGGGTGTGGTGGCACACATCTGTAGTCCCAGCTACTCAGGAGGCTGAGGCAGTCGGATCCCTTGAGCCCAGGAGTTTGAGGTTGCTGTGAGCTAGGCTGATGCCACTGCACTCTAGCCTGGGCAACAGAGTGAGACTCTGTCTCAAAAAAAAATTACAATTTCATTTATTTTATAATAATAAAAATAGGTTTATTGTGGGTTTTGTGACATAAAAACAGGTAAAACAGACAGGAAATTATATGTGTATGCATATATATATATTTTTTCTTTTTCCACGTAATTCCACCCATATAAAATTCATTGGGCAGTGAGTCAGGCCAAAAGGAAATCAATATTTCAGTCATCTTCTTGAGAATATAGTGGAGCCAAGCTGTAATGGTATTTCTTTCCCACCATTCATATCTTGTGTCCATCGTGTAAAGCTGAAACAATAATAAACAACTTTTGCCAAAGCCACAGAGGAGAGCAAAAATGACTTCTGTTATAAGGATTCAATATATTACAGTGCAATTTGAACAAATGCCAAAGATCAAGTTTACCAATCCTCCTTTCCTCTGACTGATTTCCCCTGCTTCATCTCTGTTAAAGGAACCCTCTTCAGCCATATTCTAGTAATAGTAAGTAATTTAAAGGTTTAGGTGGCAAAGAGAGCCACTTAATCCTAGGTGGCAAAACATTTGTTTTAACTTAATTTCAAACTATACTAGAGTTACTTGCCCTCAAATTTTGTAAACACTCTGTGCCAAGTACTGTGCTCCGTGTTTTCCAAATATGTTTTAATGGGATCCTTACAATAATCATATGAAATATGTTTCAGTATTCTCATTTTACATATAAGGAAAACACATATTTAGTAAGGGATGGAGCTGGAATTTAAACACATCCTAGTTTATTTAACCTTAATGCTTATGTTCTTAAATTTTTGAACCACACCCCCTCCAGATTATAAAGCCATGGAAAACATTTTCAGTGTAATATTAAATCTGGTAGAATTTTACTTATTTATTCTTTTTGATGATATGATACCAAAACCACAAGCTTCAATTGTACAAAATGCCAGAATGCTTATCATATACCATTTAATGGCATGATACAACCAACGTATAGAAGACAGATTAAAGGAAGACTATTGAGGGGTAAAATTGCCCTGACTCTTTGCCCCCAATGCTGAATTGTACAAAAAGGATCCTCCTTTAGGAGTGCTATGAAAGCCATTATGTTTCAGAATTTTTTAACAAGGCTGTCATTATTGGTGGACTGAACCATGGAAGTGTTACCCCAGAGGAGAGAGCTAAGAACAGAAGTTCGAAGAGCTAGTCAAAAATTGTGAGCTAGGAGATATCAAAATACTGTCAGGATGGAGAGAAGCCATTGAACAGAAGAAAGAAAGAAAAGATGTTCAGTGAGGTAAATAAGATATAAGCATAACACAACATGAGAGGAAAGGAGGAAATAGGATAATTCATGATGCAGCCTTTAAAACCTGCTGTATTCTGAAGACACCCACTTCTGGTAGGAGCATATTATTTGGGAACTACATTTTTGTCCATGTAATTATCACACCGAAAATTGTAGCCATCCACAACAGAAAACGGAAAGGCTTAAAATCTTGTTGAGTTTTCCTGGTAGAATCTAGTTACATGGTTCTTAGACAACATACGCACACATTCAGTCCCTTCATCTGTAACTGCCACAATGGTCAATTAAGAATCAGAGTTTCTCTTTCTTTAAAATGATTGAATCCATGATTCCTTGAACCACCTTTAGTCCTCCTGCCAGCACTGTTACAGTAGATCTGGTTGCGTAGACAACAAAGTAGTACTCGGATGGACTAGTTATGCAAATGGTGATAAAATAGATTGGAGGCAAAAGAAAAGGGCAAAGCATCTGGGTTCATGACTCTTATTTCTCAGATTAAAACAAGTAACTTGTCTCTGCATTTGCAGAAGGGCTGAGTAGTGGGGATGTGTCAGACAGAAAGTTATATTTCTTCCTCTATACAGATGGACTCCCTTTATTTACGGTATATTAGCTGTCACTTTGTCTCATTTTAAATACTTTGTTTTATAGGATTTCTATCTGAGGCTGCTAGTGGGAGTAGAAAAATATTTGTGGAGGTAATGGAGTTTTTGAATTGTATTGTAACTGTGGTATAATGTAACAAGTGGCATTAGTTTGTATGGAAGAATAGAAAAAGCTTATAAATCCGTGTCACTGTATCGAAGTAGGAATCCTAGTTGGCCTAATTATAGAAAGTATAACATATACATGCGATGGATTTGCATGCTAGCTTATATTGTTGGCGGGGGGTGTGTGAAAAAAATCACATGTAGTAAAAATTAATTTTGAAAAATTTTAAAATAATTAAAAGTATTCATGGTTTTGTGTTTAGAACCCTGAACAGCAATTCTAACACTAGAGAATGAGAACCATTGAATGAAACCAAAAAATACAGCCAGCATGGGAATGTCAACAATTAGAGGTCTTCGTAGTCAAACCATTCTGCCTTTACAATAATTATCACACACTTAGCAGTGAATTAGATTGGGTGGAGAATTCTAAAATATTTCTGCTTTTTTTCTAAGATTTATTTTATACTCTTTATTATTAAATCTCTATATTCTTAAGTTGAAATGTTTGATTTTTTTATTGCCATGAGGATTAAACTAGATAATAAATGTGAATACTCCTAACACAAAGTCTGACACCCATATGAGATCAAATATATTTGCTGTATTTGAATCTCAATATTCTTTGATCAGACATAATACGGTCTATTATTTGAAAAATTGAAGGGGAGAATATGCCCACCCATCTCCCTGTATTCCAAGATGATGTTTTCTGTTGTATTCCCATTGAAGAGCTCTCATTCTCAAGCCTTTGTTTATTAGCTTAGGACTCTTTATAGAGCAATTTTTTAATAATGTGACTACATCATAAAGGGAAGTAAGTTTCCAGCTTATAGAAGTAGTAGAAGAGGATTTGAAAATATAAATGAAAGAATCATTGACACAGAAAAGATAAATATGTGAAAGTTGGTGAGATCTATAGAAGTGGTAGTGCGTGCAAAAAGAGTAGAATATAGGATTATTGCAGTATTTGGGGGCTGGATAAGAAGGAAGAAAAATGAAATAAACTGAAAAATGTAACATCATAAGAATTTGGTACTAAATAAGCCAAAAGGAGAAAATATTTTTTAAATGTGTGGTATTAATTATACTGCTTACCAATAGTTTCTGGCTTTTTACTTGATGAGCACATGGGAGATTTCATTTCTTTGATTACCTATGGTTTGGTGGGCCATGTAATTTTGGTGATTAATGTGTGACTGAACTTAACATAGGCCATTTCCATGTTGTAAAAATTAATAATTGGTGTGAGACACTTCAGAGTTCTTTTCTCTATCTAGTTTGGTAAATGGTAATATTAAAGATGATTGTCATTCCTCCACCTTGGGTCTCTGAGTGTTGATGATGAGCTGAGGCCTTCTTCTCCCCACTCCCCAAGTAACCCATGATAGTCTAATTTCATGAGACAGAAATACATCTGCTGTTTTAGGCCACTAAAGTTTTGTAGTTAGTGGTAACTGCAACACATCTTAGCTTGTTTGCTATTGTAGTATATACTAACTTATTCTCACCGAACATAGTAGGTGGGTAAGTAATGGCACATTTAGCAAAAATACAAGATTAGGAAGAATGAGGAAAAGTCATTGGATTTAGCTCATTAGATATATTTACATCTATCTATCTATATAAAGAGAGAGGTAATTAGATCTTGTGCATATTTTATATTCAGAAAAACATAAATAGGAAGTCTGGTTGTTACAGAAAAGATGAGCAATGAAGTAATTCATAGACTTTCATCTGAAATATTTGGTCATGGAACGAAGGAGAAGAATAGGAGAGTATTAGAGGAAGTAGTGGATTCAGATTAAGACTCATTCCTTTTATCTTCCAAAGGATGAGGTGACCAGTGCATACCTGAAAGTAGAGAGAAACTACCATAAATAAGGAAGAGATGAGGGGTGCTATAATACCTGGGATGGGAGAGTGGGACAAGGTCCTAAGAATTCAGTATTGGAAGGGATCAAATGCAGAGACAGATGATTGAGGTTTATTCAGGAGGAGGGATGCTCCTTTCTTTGTAAATGGAGGGAAAATGAGAGATGTAGAGTGAAGAATATGCTCAATATTAGCATTAAAATGCATCTTTTTTTCATCAGGAAAGCTTTTGAACTCAAATATTTTAAAGTTCATATTACAAATGCTAGTCACTATCATTATCCAGGCACGGTGCCAACTATGGACAGCACTACTTCTCTGCTCACTATGTTTGGAGTATCCTACAGAGCACTTCTCAACTTATGAAGCAACCTTTCTCAAAGAGATTTGTAAATTGTACTTCACACATTGAGTTTTAAAAACCACAAAATTATATCCAGAGCAGCCAACAATTTGCAAAGGTTTATCACCTTGAAAAGAATAATGTGCTAGTAGTGCAAAGTTTACCTAACAAATGTATTTCTACTGTGAGAGGAAGAATATGTGGGAACAAAATTATAGAGGAAATATCACTTGTCTATCTAACACCTGTATGTGGAAATTAGACCACTGAGTAGCTGAGACATTATATATAAATGTCAGGGTCTAAACCAGTAGTTCTTTGGTAGGCGTCCGAATTACCTGGCAAGCCCGTTAAAATTGCAGGTGTTGGGGCTGGGCACAGTGGCTCACCCCTGTAATCCTAGCACTCTGGGAGGCCGAGGCGGGAGGATCGCTCAAGATCAGGAGTTCGAAACCAGCCTGAACAAGAGTGAGACTCGGTCTCTACTAAAAATACAAAGAAAGTAATTGGCCAACTAAAAATATATAGGAAAAATTAGCCGGGCATGGTGGCACATGCCTGTAGTCACAGCTACTCAGGAGGCTGAGGCAGAAGGATAGCTTGAGCCCAGGAGTTTGAGGTTGCTGTGAACTAGGCTGATGTCACAGCACTCTGACCCGGGCAAAATAGTGAGACTCTGTTTCAAAAAAAAAAAAAAAAAAATTGCAGGTGTTGGGAACTGCACTGAAATTTGCTAACCCAGAACACTGAAGCAAGGGACCTGAGCTTTTGTCTTTTTGTAAGATTACCAGGTGACTTGATGCACTCCAAAGTTCTAGACTTACTAATCAGAATGTTTCCCATTAACTTGAAATCTCTTTAATTCCACTAAAGCAGCGAGAGAGGTGCTGTTTGGTTCTGAAGAAGGTGGCGGTACTACTTGGGGACCTAGAAAGCCAGGATCATAGACCACAGGGCGTTAAAATCTGAGAGGTATTTTGGTGCTTGACTCATCAAATCTTCAAATTTTATTGATGTGGAGACTGCAGCATAAAAGATGTATGAATCCTTTTAAAGGTCACAAAGTGGCACAAAGAACTAATAATTAGAACTAAGATTTTGATTTGAAACTTTAGCTCCCATATTTAACATTAAACACATTCTTATGGCTTTCTTCTGCCAAAACCATGCCATATCTTCCTGGAAAATATTATTTCCTGTTTTTCTAAATACCCTGCATTTCTTTAAGCATTCCAATTCACAGGGGAAAAGGCAAGCGAGTTACAATTTGTGGATTTATTTCCCGGATTTTATATCTTTGTGGGAGGAGCAAATGACACATGTATATGGAATGATTTGAAGCAGTGCCCTCCCAAACATGCATACTTGCTGTCTGGCCTATCTTTCCACCCCACCTTATGTGTGCGTACGGTTTCCCAATTTCCTTCAGATGAAATTAATTTGAGGATTTAAGTAATTTCCTTTTACTGTGGTTCTGTAAAAGATTGCAATGTTCAAAAGAGCTGACTCATTATCTTACCAATAGCTTTGCAAAATAAATTGGTTTTCATTGTTTCTTTCTGTGATTGAAAAGCTTCAGGGCAGAAAGAAACTATTAGAGACCTTTTGTTTAAGGGAAAGAACATATTTTGATACTATGAGTGGGGAACAAGAGGGGTTTGAGAGAGAGGAAAATAAAGATAAAAAAATTATTTTTTAAAATTTACTTTTATTTATTTATTTTTTATTTCAGAATATTACGGGGGTACAAATGTTTTGGTTATATGGATTGCTTTTGCATTGCTTGAGTCAAAGTTATAAGTGTGCCCCTCACCCAGATAGTGTACATTGTACCCATTAGGTATGATTTCACCTATCTCCTCCTCTCCCCTCCTACCTGCATGATGATTTCCATTGAGTTTTACTTCCATCTGTGCACATGAGGGCTGATTGGTTAGTTCCAATTTAATAATGAGTACATGTGGAGTTTGTTTCTCCATTCTTGTGATATTTCATTTAGGAGGATGGTCTCTAGTTCCATCCAGATTGTTGCAAAAGATATTAATTCATTTTTTATGGCTTAGTAGTACTCCATGGTGTACATACACCACATTTGATTAATCCACTCATGAATTGATGGGCATGTGGAATGATTCCACATCTTTGTGACTGTGAATTGTACTGCAATAAATATTCGAGTCCAGGTGTCTTTTTGACAAAATGACTTTTGTTCCTTTGGGTAAATACTCAGTAGTAGAATTGCTAGATCGAATGGTAGGTCTACTTTTAGTTCTTTGAGGAATTTCCATACTGTTTTCCATAGAGATTGTTCCAGTTTGCAGTCCCACCAACAGTGTATAAGTGTTCCATCCACAAAAACATCTATTGTTTGGGGACTTTTTGATAAAAGCCATTCTCACTGGGGTTAAGTGTTATCTCATTGTGGTTTTAATTTTCATTTCTCTGCTGATTAGTGATATTGAGCATTTTTTTGATATGTTTATTGGCCATTAGTCTATCTTCTCTTGAAAAGCTTCTGTTCCAGTCTTTTGCCCATTTTTTTAAGGGGATGTGACTCCATGGGATGAAGCTGTAGAGCAGAACAGGAAGGAGCAAAGTATTGGCAGAGATCAATCCGCGAGAGGCTTGGAGACCAGTGAGAAGGTTAGGTGGAGCAGTTTGTTTCTCCTTCCCTCACATCTCTGAAATTTAGTGGGTTCCCAAGCTGCTGGAGAGACTTTCTCTCCGCATGAGCCCAGAGGCTGCTGCCGCCAGTGAGCTGGGAGCTCCTTGTGGACAGAGCACCAGGCTCCCAGCCCCCATGGGGCACCTCCCATCTCCACAGACTCGAGCTGGGATGGCAGGTGCTATATTGCTTCTCTACTCACCATGTCCCTTTGTCCTCCCCATGGGGCTACAACTCCTCAGGTTTCATCTTGCTCACTCCCACACAGACATTTCCCAACTCTGGCCCAGACTGCAGGAGCCACAGGGGTCCAGTGGGTCCTGGGTGATCTGCATGACTCCAGTGCCTGGACATTCTGGGCAGGCAGTCTCTCGGAGTAAGGCAAGGACATGACCACAGTGCTAGCTTCCCTCCATTCAGACTGTTTTTCTCCCCTTCCCCTTTCCTTCCCCCAGACCGGGCTGTGAAGAGAGACCATTGAGCCATCACATCAAGGCTTCCACAGAGTGGTGCTCAGACTTTTCCCCTTGGGGTTTTGAAGGGGACTGAGGGGTGTTTGGACCATGAGATCCCTGCCTGATGGCCCTCCCTGGTGTTAGGTCAGAAGGAGGACAGACAGGTGGCAAGAAAGTGGCTAAGGGTGGAGAGCAGGAACCAAATTGTAGCTAGGAACCAAATTGCAGCTAGGAAATGTTCCCTGGTGGGAGCATACACAGTAAGGAGTTCCTAGTGACCTTTAACTGACCTTGGTCTTGTTACCATCTAGTTAGCATAGGAGTTTTCATGAAGGCTTCTGGGAGGACACAAGCTTAGTATGGAAACTGTTATATAACCTAACCTGTTATGTAACTCCAACCTGTCAATTACCCCAAAGGCAAGAAACAGCAACCAATCCTGCCAGGGAAAAGGCAGGACAAACTAGTGAGCATAGAAAAGGCAGTGTGTGCTCAGACTTTGGGGTCTTTTACACTCATGAAGGATGACCCATCTCTCCCTCTGAGACATAACATTGTTTTACATTAAATGTTGTGTGTGAGATAGCTTCGTATTTGTGATCACTCCGTCATTGGCTTGACTTGGTGTCAGTACTCATTCTTGATACTGGGAACCAGGGGACCAAGGAACATCCACACAGACCTAACACTGGTGCTGCTTACCCAGCGACTCCATCAAAAATTTATTAAACAGTTTTTTCTAGGATTGGACAAAGAAGCACCTGACAAACTATATTGAGAAGTCAAGGAAAGGGACCACCAATTGATTTTTTTTTTTTTTGCCTTTTTCACAAACAAATGAAAAGTTAAATCTTAAGTCAACGTGTTTATAAACAATTCTATATATTGCATCCCCTCTGTTTAAAATACCTAGCATGATTTCTTTCTTTCCTTCTTGGACACTGTATTGCTAAAACAGCCCTAATCAGAGATATTCCAAACTTTGGTAAAGGGAAAAACCATATTTTGGTTATTATTTATTATTTTTTCCTGTTTGATTCATTGATTTTTATATTAGAGCACTGAGTTTATTGTTGTTTGCTGTTTTGCTTTAAATTTCTCATGATCTATGATTTTATAAACAAAAAATAAAACATAAGCTAATGGGTTAGGAAAAAATAGTTAACAGCTTTAAATAAAACTCACATATCAAGAAAAATAGTTGAACAATAAAAAATACAAGCAGACAAATGATATAAGTAGGTGATTCAGAGGAAAAGCAAACAGCAATGCACAATAATATGAACTTAAGTTCAGTTACACAATTTGAGTACTTCACATTAAAACATTTTTTATTTTCCATCACATGGACAAAAATTAAAAAGAATGACAACATCCAGTCTGGGCAAAGTCTGGAGAAATATGCATTCTCATATACTTTTTAAGGGTATGTGAATCGGTCTAGTATCTTTCAAGGAGAATTTGGCATTATGCATCACAATTGTCCATGTCTCTGATCCAGAAATGCTATTTTTAAGAATGCATGCTAAAAAATAACATCCCTGGATGTGCGAAAACCTAAGCAACTAAGTTCAGTGTGGCATTGCTTCTAATAGAAAATATTAGAATACAACATGACTGTTTATTCTTATAAGAAGAGTTAACTAAATTTATGGTATATTAATACTATGGAATACTAAGCAATTGTTTCAAAGAATAAGAGTTTTATATACTAAAGAGAGCTCTAAAAGTGATTTTATAAAAATCTAGTAGAATAGTATTATAAATCTATGATTTTGCGCATTTATATTATGTTAATTATATTGTAGTATGTCTATAAGATGTTTAGAGTGATACAGTAATGAATGGTGTCATGTATTGCCCATAATGCTATTCAGAATTGAAGGATTTCCCCCTACTTCTCAGCTTATAGGTGGACTGCCTGCTGATAGTTATAGGTTGTCAGTATTTTCTGAAAGTTTACCTTGGATAGAGAGTCCTGCTTTTCTCAAGATCACAGAGCCTACGCATAATGACTGGTCATTGCCAGGGTAGAAAGGCCCAATCCTCTTACTGAAATGCAGGGCAACTTTGAAGGGTCATCCCAGATTTCTCCATGGGCTCAGCTGAAGCCTTGTTTGAGATTGCACTGTAGCCCACCTCTCCACTTTGACCTATTCTGCATCCTTCAATCCTTTCGACAGATGTTGATCATAAACCTCTCACACAACAATCTCTTTTGCAGGGTCTGTTTCCCAGAAAACCCAACCTGTAACACTTAAAATTTGTTAATAATGTTTATCTCTATTGAGGTAAATATGAATGGATGAGAAAAAGAGGGCTTACCTCGTTTTAATTTCATTCACACCTGACTTTGAGCTTTTCTGTATTCATGTGAGATATGTAACACTCTGGGTGTATGTCATACTCTTTATTTGGGTATAAAAAGCATATTTTTCTAATTTTAAAAATGAGTAAAGGAATTTTACTTTATTTACTATAGATTCGATTTAAACAGTAACTGTTTATCTTGTACTTTTTACCCTGAATTTGGAAATTTAGTCTTCCTCAAGATTTTTATAGACTCTCATGGACTTCAAGTCCTCTTCGACAATTTCTGTTCTCTCAAAACATTTAGTCCCTACTTCTTTCCCTACCTCTGCTTTTCACTCTTGTTAATCCATATTTTGTCTTCACCAGGCTCCTCCTTTTCCCAAAGTAGAACTAACACAAAACTATGCAGAAAGGACTTTGTGGTAATGGAGAGCACAGAATAACACGGAATAGAAATCCACTTACAATTAAGAGTAAGAAATCATTGTTCTCTAAGTTCTCTATTTCTGCTACCTGATATATACTTTGATAGCCCTTTTCTCTCTTAAATTGTATTTTGACCATTTCTTCTCTTCTTTTCTGTCTGTTCTAAGGTTCCTCAAACCCTGAGGGTTTAGCTAGGCAAGAACAGATTCTGAAGCCTATTATTTTATTCTTGAAGTAATCTAGCTCTCAACCTCTACCCTAAGCTAATCTGCAGGGAGCTACCTTTGCATAAGAAAGAAAATAGTTATGGTGTATGCTAAACAACAGGTAACTGCCCTAGGATTCCTCTTTTAATAATACAAAAAATTAGCATAAGTATTGAAATTTCAATTTGCTTCTACCTATCTCAAACTGAGTTTTTGGGCAGTGTTATGTAAATTATATAAGAGCACATTGCATTTAAAAAAATGTTACATGAGGTTTGCGTATTTTAATCTGTCCTTCAAATTGAATCTGCTGAACTCCATAAACTAAACTTGTTTTTGTACACATAAGATTTGATTCAAGGGGTACTCAACGGGTGTATATAATCCCAACCTAAAGCTCTGTCCTCCACATTTCCAAAAGGGCTGCTGACCCTGGATGCTTCATTTGTAGCTACCAAAGCCTTGTTGCTTAAAGTATGAAGCCAATTTCTCCTCATTGAAATAAATCAGTTGTTTAGTGTATTCAGGGCTGTCATCACATTAAAATATTCTTAATTTATCCTTATTAGTCCTAGTAATTCCATTCCCTGTACATCCTAATGACCTTTGAAACTCACACCATTTATTAATAGAGTCATTTCCCAAACACTTATTGAGCCTTTATTATATTCCAGGCACATGGTGTTCTAAGTGCTTGGGATGCAATATGAAACAAAACAGAAAAAGTTCCCTTTTTATCCTGAAATTTATATTCCAGTAATGGGTTAAAGCTTACTAATTTATACTTACTCTTTTACTGACTAATAACCAAATAACATATAATATGTTAGAAAGTTATAAATTCTATGGTAAAAAGAATATACACGCACACACACATACACTGAGTAAGAGAGGTATAGCTCTTATAACTACCCCCGAATCTTAATGACTTTAACAACAAAGATTTTATTTCTCACTCCATCATCTGGAGTGTGGCTGGTTCCTGTGGCAGCAGGGAGGAAAAGCAGTAAATTAAGTGTGGATTCCTAAAGGCTTCCAGCAAGAAATGTTATATCTCATTTATGCTCATATTTCATTAGCCGAAGTAATGAAACTTATAAGTGCACCACACTTATAGGTAAGGGCAAGCTGAACTTACAAGTGTGGTGTAGAACAGTTCTACCATGGCCCTAAATAGAGGAGAATTAGAATTTCTCTTAACCATTATAGTGGCTTTTTGTGAGGGTAAAACTGGAGTATGTGCCAGTTGCAGTGGCTCACACCTGTAATTCCAGCACTCAGGGAGGCCAAGGCAGGAGGATCAGTTGAGGCCAGGAGTTTGACAGCAGCCTGAGGAAGAGTGAGACCCCATCTCTCTTAAAAATAGAAAAATTAGCCAGGTGTTGTGATTGAAGTCCCAGCTACTTGGAGACTGAGGCAGGAGGATCACTTGAGCCCAGGAGTTTAAGGTTGCAGTGAGCTATGATGATGCCACTACACTCTACCTTGGGTGACTGAGTGAGACACTGTCTTGGAAAAAAAAAAAAAGAAAGAAAAAAGAACTGGGATATGGGCCAAGCACAAGTTGCAATTTAAAATAAGATAGTAAGGGTAGTTCTCATGGAGAAAATAAAATTTGATCAAAGTTTTATTGGAAGTAAAGGTGTTGGCCATAGATATAACTAGGTGAGTACAGTCTCCACTTGTCTTTCTATTATTTCCCAGCTATAAGAATTAGCTGATACAAAGGCATCAGGCAGGGGCATGTTCAGGGTGTGTGAGGAACAGCATAGCTGGAGTGAAGTAAGCAAGAAGGCAGTCAATTGGAGATCAGATCATAGAGAAAAAGGATGAACAATAATGTCTAGGGCCCTGTAGATCATAAGGACTCTGGCTTATACTTTGAGTAAAATAGAGAGTCACTGTGAGTGTTTGACTCACCTGCAGCCTGGGCCTCATTCTTATTTCTTAGGTGTTTACCACTCCTATTATGAAAGTATTTTCCACTGTCCTTTATCCTGATCACTCTGAGAAACTTACTCATATTCCCCTCTGTGGCTGAGTGCAAAAGGATCTCTGCCCTGCCAGAACTCTGTAGACCCCACTCCCATTGCTTAATCACTGGTACTTTCCTTTCCTTCCCTTGTTATCCACCAAATTGTTAACACCTAATGTCCCTCACACTTTCCAAGCCTTTGACTCAGCGATCCTGCCCTTCAATATCAGTTATGCTTGAATAGACCCAAAGGCACTTTGGTATTTTCCATGCAATTTTCCTTTGTTTTTCTTATTAGGACAAAGTCCATATCACTGAGAGATGTATAGGAGCTATGGCACTACAAGGAGTCCACAATCTTTTTCATTGGCATGGGACACAGTATAATGGATGCCAGTTTTGTTCAAAGCAAAAATAACTTTGCCCAACATAGGAATGTCCTTATTCTAAGGCAAGAGACCCTACTTAATGTTCACAGACAGTCTTCTGATTACCATGACTGAAGTGTACAGCTTCAAATCAAAACAGAAAGCCTTTTCAAGTACTCTCAGGAGACAACGTTTAATAATACATCTAAGCAAGATTTCTGAAGGGAGAGAATAACTAGGTTCAAATCCTGGCTCAAATACTTTTCAGATTTGTGATCTTGCATTCTTTCCTCAGTTTCCTCTCCTCTTAAACAATAAATAGAATTTATCTCATATATATTGCTGCTTGGCACATGGTAAGTGCTCCATAAAGCTAAGTTGTTTTTATTATTCATCCTCTTTGGAATTCAGTATTCATGCTAAAGCCCTAGACTACTCCCGATTTAATGGAATGATCTGAAACCTTCTGGGCTCTCCTTGGTAATAAACTGTCTTTTCCTTTTCCCAGATTTTTTTTTTATTCTACCATTCCTCAGAGAGCAAACCCATAATAAATTGAGTGACAACTGTAGATTTCTTGGCAACATCGCTCTTACTCTTTAGTTTCTTGATCAAAGCCTGAATGAAATGGTTACTTCTGTCCTGCTCCCAGGACATTAGCAAATGAGGTTCCGATTGGGTTACAAGGAATGCTTGAGCTGCAGTGTGTGCACTGTGAAAGTCAAAGCTGTTCACCTGTCAATTACAATAGCAGTGAGCACCTATCTTTTATACGATGCCAACCACCAATAAAAGAACCGGGAGCCAAAAGATCAAGGCTATAATGCTGTTTTTTCCAGCAGCCTTGTGGCTGCTTATGCAGGGTTTATTTTAAGGATATTGCTTAGAAGGTCAGAAGTCATTTGCCAATTAGGGAAATGAGAACATCCAATGATTGAAACCAAATAATTTTTTTTTTTGTAGTTGAGATATTTTTGGTTGTGTAAATACATCAGAGAATATGTTTCCGCTTTAGTATAGTAGAAATGTGGTATATGAATCAATATTTATTTTCTAAATTAAACATGAAGAAAATCAAGTTTACTTTTGTTAAGAATTCTCAAATATTTCATGAAGTAGACATGTCCTGAAGTTACAAAATTAGAGCTGGGAATTATCATGCCACTTTTGTGCTTAGGACAGGGGTCCCCCAACCTATGGTGAGTTGTATAATTATTTTATGGTATATTACAATGTAATAATAATAGAAATAAAGTGCACAATAAATGTAATGTGCTTGAATCATTCAGAAACCATCATCCCCTGTCCCTCGTCTGTGGAAAAATTGTCTTCCATGAAAACAGTCCCTGGTGACAAAAAGGTTGGGGACTGCTGCTCTAGGAGACCAGAATATGTCTCCCCAAAATATGAAGGGTTGTTGAGCTGAAGGCAATTATGAAGCAGTTGCAGGAGAGCTCTTTGCCCTCCCTCTGTTTGTCTAAAAGCTTTGGATTTCAGCTTATATAGCATCTTCAACAAAGAACAGTAAACTTTTAGAAAGGTGACAAGACAAAGAAAAAAAAAGGCCTTTGAGTCTCTATTGGAGTTTTATAATGCTTGAAGAAGAAAGAGGTATGAAACAGGATGCAGTTTTCTTTTTTAACTATTGTAAAACTGGAGGTTTTAATGGCTTTCTATGCCTCTTGCTCAGGATCCTTGATTCAATCTCCTCCTTGCAATTTTCAGGACAGTTATTTTCATAGCTGTTTTTGCAAGCCTTACAGCTTGTCAACATCGAGGAGAGGAGGAGATGACAAAAAAAGTAGGAAAAAAGAAGAGAAAAAAGGATAAAAGTGTCAAGGGTCAAAGTAAGGGAAATTAAGTTCTGCTTATTCCTGTGTTATTAGTTTTCCCTTTTGTCTTTCAAGTGGAGCCAGAATCTCCTCAGCAAAGTGAGATTTGCTATTTTTTACTGTACTCAGCAAACCATAGTGAGGTTTAATCTTCACTATTTGTACATTTTAGCTAACAGTTAAATCGATCTATTTGAAATTAGTATAAGTAAGAGATTAAAGCAGAATGCAAGTGCAAACATTCAGAGAATGTTGCAAAACCACCTCTAAAAATGGTAAATAATGATATATTAAAAAGGATTAATAACTGAGTTCCATCCATTCTTATTGCATTAAATACCAATTTGAGTTATATAAAGTTCTTAAATAAATAATACTTCAAAGAATACATTTTAGACTACATATATACAGTATTTAAACGTTAATATGATTCTGAACTAACCATAACATTTTAATGCCTCACATTAAGCATTGTAGACTGAAAGCACTGAGAGGAATGTAATAAAATAAAATAAAATATGGTTTAATAATCCTACTCTCTTGTGCATTTTGCAATAGAATCTTCACTTGTTTATTTATTGGTAATATCACTCTTAAATATAAAGTAGTTAAGATTTCTAACATATTGCTTTATACTTATGTTTTCAAGGCCCAATAGCTCTCTCAAGTTCCAGAGGTTCCAAAATTTGTGCCTCATCTTTCTATTTCATTCTGCTCACCTTTAAAATGGGAATATTCCAGAGGTCCTAAAAGTCATAGAAACAGACCATAACTGGTGATATGATTGATTTATTGGCACCAAGGTTCAAAACTTAAAGAATGGAATAATTTTGCTGCTTCAACAAAGCTTAGTAACTTGCTCTTTGTAGTTCAGTCTAAAACTGAATCTTAGAAAATTTCTAAGACTATTTTATTCTTATGCAAAAACCACGAGTATATTTAGAAATTTCATAAAACTGATTCAAACAGTTGCTTGATGCCACTTAAAAATAACAGACTAATAGCCAATGAACATAAGAAAAAATGCTCAATGTCACTAATCATCAAAGGAATGATTATCAAAACCAGAATGAAATATAATCTAACTCCAGTGAGAATGGCTTTCTATCAAAAAGTCCCCAAACAATGATGTTGGTGTGGATGCAGAGAGAAAGGAATGCTTATACGCTGTTGGTGGGACTGCAAACTAGTGCAGCCTCTATAGAAAATAGTCTGGAGACACCTCAAAGAACTAAAAGTAGACCTACCATTTGATCCAGCAATCCCACTACTGGGTATTTATCCAAAGGAAAAAAGTCACTTTATCAAAAAGACACCTGGACTCAAATGTTTATTGCAGCGCAATTCACAATCACAAAGATGTGGAATCAACCCAAGTGCCCATCAATGCATAAATAGATTAATAAAATGTGGTATATGTATACCAGCCATAAAAAATGAATTAATACTTTTTGCAACAATCTGGGTTGAACTTGAGACCATTATCCTAAGTGAAGTATCACAAGAATGGGAAAACAACCACATGTAGTCACTATTAAATTGGAACTAACTGACCAGCCCTCATGTGCACAGATGGAAGTAAAACTCCATAGAAATCAAGCAGGTGGGGTGGAGGAGGAAGGGATAGGTAAATTTACACCTAACCAGTACAATGTACAGTATCTGGGTGATGGGCACACTTATAACTTTGACTCAAGCAGTACAAAAGCAATTGATGTAATACTCTGAAATAAAAACGCTATGTATATAGTATATATTCACTGAAAAGATATATTTTAGACATTTTATGATACATTTTAGATACATTTTATATTTTATGATGAAATAGAAGTTTTTGTTAGACTATTAAGACACAGTAAATAAGCAATAATCTTTAAAATGTTCCAATAATTGTAAAATTTTTAGTTCTGTGTTAATTTACAAGTCTAATATTTTGCAATAAATAAAAAAATAATTTTATTTACAAAAAACAGTTATATTAATTATTTTTCACTTTTAAATTCTCTGTTTTGATGATTTTAAAAGATATTCTAAGTTCAGGAAAATTGGATAAAAGCATGACCAGCCTCTCTCTAGAAAAGGCTGAAAGTTACTAGGAAGTTAATTTTGGCATCTTGGGGATGTGCACTAGACATAAAAATTACTGGCTTTCCTAGCATATGTAAGTTTTCCTTTTCAGAAACTAAATCCTCATTTATATTTAATTTTATCTTCTTTGAAATTTATTCTGGATATACTGCATTTCATTCATTCTTCTTGCTGGACTCAGCTATGAAATAAGGAACATTTTTGTTGCTGTTTTACATGTGCATTTCCAATTGACATTAAATTTGGTTCCCAGCCTATTTGTTTTATTTTTTCAATATCTCACTTGAAGAGGAAATAATAAGTACAAGGAAATTTCAAACACAAATAAATAACACCTGTCAATAAGTGCAATTATTGCAGGAACACACATCAGAAGTGATACTTCTTTAAGTTAGCCTGGCTACATCAGTTTGATTTTATATTTTCATTTGAAAATTTTAAACAAGTGCTAGAATTGGTGATTCTATGCTAAGAGAACTTTCAATTTTACTTTTTTAGATTGTTTAAGGAAGCTAAGAGTAAGCATCAAGACCACGTTGGCATATAAATATGGCTGGAAAACCTGTAATATCCTATGCTTTCCTGATATTAACTGAATGCATAATCAACTAGGTGACAGGAAAATATCAAAGTAAACAGATCATTGGAAATCTTTGGGTACATTTACTAGATAAGTATAAATGGCAATGATGCTTGACTTTCCAGTAACTGATGCAAGCTAATCATGACAACACCATTTTGCTTGCTCATGGTTGGTAGAGACGGATATTCATCCAGTTCTGGTAAAGGAAACAAGAAATAAATCTGGGGAACTTTAAAGCAAGATTTTCTCAATTATAAGAGTCATAGGAAGACAGAGATTCTTTGTTCTCTGAAGGTTGTCACATCTAGATGTGATGCTGGGAAACACTTGATTCATCTTACCAACAGTCTAAGGATGAAGCCAAATCATGAAGGAAGAAAGACCAAAAGAGTCACAGGTAAGTGTAACTGCAACATAGACGTACTATGCCTAGAACCCAATTTAAATTCTGGCACTTCTTGAAATCAATATCTCATCAATAGAATTGAAGTTTGTGGGATTTTTTTAAAGCAAAAACATCCAAATTTATTTATTCACTTTCATGTTTGTTGA
The DNA here is from genome assembly GCA_008086735.1 of Cheirogaleus medius. Classification (NCBI taxonomy): domain Eukaryota; kingdom Metazoa; phylum Chordata; class Mammalia; order Primates; family Cheirogaleidae; genus Cheirogaleus; species Cheirogaleus medius. Next base: position 14,831,576 of record VBSM01001483.1, read on the forward strand.
GAAGGCTGTTTATGTGCCTGTGATTTTTAAATAGAGAAATTTCCACATAAACAAATGTATTAGAAATGTGAACTTGTGGTACCATTTTTAAGGCAATATTAATATTGATACAATATTTATTTTTATGTACTTGGTAACATCATAAATTCGATTGAACAAAAACATTTTGAGTTTATTTTACATGTGAGGTAATAGCCAAATTAATATGGGCAGATTCATTAAGATAATATATTTATTTTGAAAGTATATTTGTTTTGCTTGGGAAAAGAGACTTTTGGACAATCAACTCTTTTTTGCTTCATCAGAGGCTTGTTCAGCTTACCTATAGAGTATATGGTGATAGAATTGGGTGACCCATCCAATTAACACAATCCATACCCTCCAGAACATATGGATATGTTCTGGGAACATATGACACAAGTACCAAGAAGAGCTGTTTATCATGGGTAACTGGTTTAATATCTGATGTAAGTAAGGAATAGAATAATTAATTCACTCCTTCCCTAACTGTGGCTGGGGCTGCCTCAAATACTGCCCGGCTCTGCTTGTGGGTGTGGTGGGAGATAAGCTGGGCCTCTTCACTTCTTTTGTCAGGGAAAGATCCAACAGTGTGTTTTCCCTGTGACCACTGCAGATTGATTTAAGCAGATTCGACTGCTGCTCATGCTGCAATAGCAGTCACTCTCTCATCCTCTTCCTTGATCAAGCAGAGGCCAAATTTCCATTCATTCTTGCTCTGTTAAAGCCAAAGGCTCAGAGGAGCAGGAATAGGATGTGGCCAAAACAGAGAGAAGGGACAAGGGTCTGCCACAGAGAACACACATTTCAAGTCTGATTTTCCACCGCTGAGGCTGCAATAGGAAAAGTCATTATCATCCTCTTCCTTGTGCTTTTAGACAACGAGGTGACATGTAAAAGCTTAAAAGCTTCATGGAGCATCCCACTCCCTTCCATGCTGTAGGACAAGGATGGAATCAAAGAATTCCCAAGGATCATTGACATGACTTTTCTGGGAGAAGCTGGATATACTGGATTAATTAATTTATTTATTTAAATTCAGGATATTATGGGGGTACAAACATTTTTGTTACATGAAATGCATTTGCCTCGCTCAAGCCAGGGCCACAAGTGTGTCCTTCCCCCATACAGTGTGTCCCATCTCCATTAGCTGTGGGTTTACCCACCCCCATGCCCTCTACCCCCCACCGCCTGGCACCCAGTGAGTATTACTACCATGTGAGCACCTTAGTGTTCATCAGTTAGTACCAGTTTGAAGGCGAGTACATGTAGTGCATGTTTTTCCATCCTTGTGATACCTCACTTTGAAGGGTGGGCTCAAGCTCTATCTAGGATTTCTTAAATAGTTTATAAATATTCAGAGTGCTTCAATTAATTCTAAAAGCATTTTAGAATTGGAATAGACAGGGATGTCAAGAAAGATTATTTAAAAAGCCTATAATGTTCTTTGCAGACCACATGCCTTATTCTATGGCACATTTTTTTCTTTTCTTTTTTTTTTTTTTAGTTTTGAGAGAAATTTTTTAGTGTGACAGGCAAAACAGGGGCAAGCAAATTCTAGTAATATTTACCCTCAAGACAAAATAAACCCCAAACATTTGTTCAGCTCCCCATTATAAAGTCATTTTTCTCACCCTAGTAGATGTCAAATACCTGGCCAATTGGAGATGGAATATTGTGCCTGTGGTAACTAGAAATCATCTGATTCCCAGAAATGGGATTTTTAGCATTCCCATTAGGGCTTTCATGTTGGCTTATTAAGACTAAATGGACAGCTGAACAAGATTACCTGTCCCTGATAGGAAGAGAAATAAAGTTAATGGTAAGACAAGCTGGCTGGCTATATTCTTTAGCCTGCCTCTTAAACTACTTTCTAAAATCTCTACCTGAGGACTTAACACCATGGGGAGCATGATCAGTACATTTTGTTGTTTAAGACTTGTGGCTGATTTACAGTTAGACGTGGAAATTAGGATCAGGAAAGCATCGAGTAATTAGAGAGCATAAGGAAGGTGGCACAGGGAAGGATGCTGTAAAATATTGCCCAGCTTTGTCCTCCTATTGCTCAGCAACGTTCCAAACAGCATTTAAAAATTCTCCAGCCTGCAGAGAGTGGTTATATGTATGTACAAAGGATATTGGGGGTCGGTATCTGATGGTTGGGACCTCACAGGCCACCAGAAGAATTTCTATACTTGACTCCGGGAAGACTTATGCCCTAGGAAGTCCTCTTTGCTCCTTTGTGAAGTTATTTATTTATTTTTTTTTAGAGACGGGGTCTCGCTCTTGGTCAGGCTGGTTTCGAACTCCTGACCTTGAGCTATCCACCCGCCTCGGCCTCCCAGAGTGCTAGGATTACAGGCGTCCTTTGTGAAGTTAGAAACATTAGCAGATGTGACTCCAGGCAAACTATTAACAAGTATTCTGGCCTCCTCATTTTATCTTTTTCCTTTCTTGAAAAACTTGCTTCATGGCCAGGAACTTCTTATCCCTCTACCCTTCGTAAGACAGATCAGAACCTGCTATGGAAAAGATCTTACAATTTTAGTGAACTTGTGCCTTAAGCTTCATTCTTAATTGTAGAATAAATTATCCTATCAAAGGCATTTCAATCTCCACCTAGTAGAAAAGAAAATGTTCTTTAATGGAAATTCAGAAATCACAGCATGTAGCCTCTAATTCTGCTGCTTTGCTGGGTCACTTTGCTCTATAGGGTTTTCTCTCTAATTTGCTGAGAAGGCTCAAGGGTGAACATAGCACAAAATTTGCATAAGTATATGGTCTGCATACTATGCTTGACTTCACTATATTCAAGCCAGTTACTTCAGACTAATATTTCCATTGATTATTTTTGTACGGAGGGTTCCAATTGACTTTAGCATGACTAAAGCACTGTGGTGCAGTTTATTGCCAAGTCTCTGGTGAACCAATCTTAAGAGAGCAGGGGTTACAAGAACTCAGAAAGAATACCATACTTGGTGATATAGACCATAGCCACAAAATGTGTGCAATACAGTTGGAAAGATAAAACTAGCATGTGGAAACAATAACAGTGCGTCTACTAGCCAATACATAAAACGTATGTTTCAACTCTACAGAAGGGGAAGTCACTATGGGCTGCTATACTTAAGGAGATGTTCAGACAAAAGATTTTATGGAGTATGAAAAGAGTGTGAATGGTAAGTAGGATTTAGAATGAAGGTAGGGGAGGGAGAGGAGGCATCCCAGGTAAGGGGAACAAAGCAAAGTTGAAAGAATATGTATGGGTTAATAGCTGGGCGTTATGGAAAGGAGAGTACAGCGTAGGATGCAGATAAGGTTATGTAGGCAAGAATAGGGAAGACTATTGATGAAGTTACACAGAAGAATTTAGCTTTGATGTGGGAGATTACAGAGAATCATAGATTTAGTGATAGGATAAGAGGATAATCAAATAAAATTGCAAAAGCATATTTGTGTTTGAGTCCTTATTGTGTGACCTTCACCAAGTTACATAGCTATTTTTGTCTTCAGTTTCCTCATGTACAAAATCAGGATATAGGGTTATATGAAGATTTGATAATCATTAAGAAATATACATCATCATCACATCATCATCATAATCATTCATCACCATCATTATCAATCATCATCATCATCCTTCTCCTCAGCATCCTCATCATAAAAGATGTCCATAATTAGTATTTTATTGTTGTTTGGGCAAACTAAGCTGGCTATAGCTGACTCCTTCTCCTTTTCAAGAGGTAGAAACTATTTCTTCTCCCCTTGAATCTGGGAAGGTTCTGACTGCTTGGAACAATAGAATATCACAGAAATTATGATGTGCTAATTTACAGACCTAGACTTTCTTATGCTTCTTGTCTCTTGAAATGCTTGCTTGTGGTATGCTCTAAGAACCCAATCACCATGATATGAAAAGCCTGAACCTTGTGGAGAGGCCATATGTACATACTATAGTTAACAGTATTAGCTGTACTCCCAGCTGACAACTACCAATAACTGCTAGCCATGTGAAGTGAGTCATCTTTGCCATCAAGCCTTCTTAAGCCTTGGGATTACTTGAGCTGTAGCCCTTATTCAGCAAACACGTGGGAGGTCCGAAGCGAAGACCACCCAGCTGAGATCAATTGACTCATGGACCCTTGATGAAAAATAATACATTTGTTTTTAAGATCAATATTTCAACAAATTTTGAGATGGTTTGTTATACAGCAATTGATAACTGGAACATTGATTTTCTTTTTTTAAATCATGATTATATTAAGGGATATTTGTTGTGGGTGTTATGTAGAAGGAAATTGATTTTAGGTGTGGAGGAGATGAAGGCCTTGATTGGGGAATCAATGTTGAAAATGAAGAGTATTTCTTTCATTAACATTTCATTCATTCACTCACTCAATATATATTTATTGAACAACAACGCTCATAGCACCAGGTTTGTGAAAGCTATTATTTGGTTATTTATTGCATTGGTTGAGTACTTCTGTACTGACTATAAATGCTATGTTTCAGCTCCTAGATTCCCAAGAATGTATCTCATACGTTCAGCATAATGTATACTATTTTAATTAGAATTTTATGTCATTCTGTTCCTTAGCTTTTCTGTTTGGTTATCACATGCTTCTTTCATTATTTTTGTTTCTGATAAAGGAAGCTCTTACAATAGAACACATCTCTGTTAGTAGACATGTAAATATAACTGTTTTTGCTTTTGTCTTAGATTTTATTTCTCTTAGCCATGACTCTTTGACCTTTCACTAGCTATTATTCTTATAGTCCTACCACCTTTTTTTTTTTTGTTGTTGTTGTTGTTCTAACCCACTCCATGCTTTGATGCTTGATTTCCTCACATTTTCCAAAGAGAAAATCCTTGCTTTTAGGTAAAATCACTCCTCTTCACAAATAGCTGATTGGTTGGTTTAATATTTCAATCTTTTACTTACATAGATTTCTAAAAGAGATAATAGTAGGAAGTGTTTACATTGTAAAAATATAAACATTTGGACTACTTTTAGAAGCTTTGATTGACAGTGATGAAAGCACTGGAAAATCTTAATAACAGTGTTGTAAGTCCTATATATACCAACTGCTGACTTTTGGGGGACAATTTAGAGTATTTTCCTTATTATCTTTTGTTGTGCATTATCAAAGTGCTAAAGAGATGATACTTTTAGAGCCATGCCCAACACATTGTCAAATACTTCTCTATGAAATATTGAGTGCCCCTTGATTTATATATAATCAAAGTGAAATCAAAAACATTAAAGAAAACAAAGAATTGTGGCAGCATGGAGGGAGTTTTCCAAACAAAAGCAAATGTAGTGATTAGTTGACTTAAAGCTCGCTGAGAGTGTACTGCTATTCACAACTGCAACACTTGGTGGCATGATAACTACATATTAATAGAAAGAAAGAAAAAAAACCTCTTGGCTAGGAGATTCAAATTGTTTTCTTAATGCTTCAGGCAAGATAGGCATTATTAATGCAATAGAATATTGCAGTGCTCCATTTTCAAACACCAGTAGTCTGTGAAAGCATACTTCCCTTTGCCATTACTGCATAAAAAACATGGGAAGGCAGGATCCAAAGGGTGCACGTTTACCTAATAGTCAAAGTTCTGAGCTGAGCTTTTTTCTAACAGCCAGACCAAAAACAATGATAGTATTAGATCTCACATTTAATACAAGCACACAAAAACGTTGTACTTTGTATTTTCAAAGATATTCACATATTTTATATGATGCTCACCAAATGTCCATATTACAGAAGGAGAATGTAACATTTAGAAAAATGTGCCATTATCACATAGACAATAAGGTGATATTATAAAAATTAAAAGCAAGATCTTCTGCCTAATGGTTAACTATCTCACAAAATACAATATAAGCTACTTACCATAGTGAAAATTAATAATGGATGTAAATTTTAATTAACAAACACCTATGTCAGGACTCATCTTTTGCTAGAGAGACTAAATTGAGCCCATGGTTGAGTATAAAGAAGTTGTACAAAATAAAGTTCCTTATGTCTTCAAAATATTTTTGCAACCAACCTGTGGCACTGTCAAGACGAGGTACAGAATTAGTGGCTGGAAACATAGATCTAGAGATCAGCGTAACTTGGACGCAAAGTTAGCCGAAGGGGATAAGGAGGAAAGAGTTGAAGCATTAGGGGAACATTAGTGACAAGAAGTTTTTAGAAATGGGTGTTGTGGCATCATCGGTGAGGTCTGGTTTCAGGTAGCAAAAGATCTAGTAATTGGGTGTCCAGGCCTTGGGAGGATATGTAAGAGTAAGAGAAGGAGAAGAACCAAATCTCCAGGATACAAGGCAAGGAAATGCAGGCCAGTAGCTAGAAATAAAGCACTAAAATAGAGGCTCACCTACTGTATTAGAGTCAGAGTGAGGGCTTAGCCTCAAGAAATGAGGCAAGCACCCACTACTAGAACTGGGAATATGACACCTCAAAACTTCCATTAGCAAGGATGGCTGGAGGCTGAATCACTGAAAACAGGCCTGGAATTCTTAATACTGTGTTCCATATGCCACGTGATGACTTCTGATGTATAAGATAATATTAAGCCCACAAGTGGAACATAAGAGGTTAATTTATAATTCAAATTAGGTCTTTGATAATTAACAAGAACTTGATTGTATTATACTAATGAACCTATACATATAATCATTCTATACAAATCTATTTTAAAAAGATAAATTTTAATAAACATTAGATAATTGTGTAAATTAAAATTTTATAGTGATATGTGAAAATTAAAATAGCATAAGCAGAATAATTATTATTGGTAATACTTTATCTCTGATATTTTGTCACTGATATTTATCCGAAAATGTATTTTGTTTAATTGGACATTGCTATTTTTAAAATCTTCAAAAGTTGCTTCAACCTTCAGAGTTGAATATATTTTATGTTTAATAAATTCAATTTTTTGATACTTCCATCAGGTCTCCTCTGTTAAACATACTAATTATTTATGGAGGGGTGAAGTAACTGGTAAGCTCAGAGCAAATTCATGAAAACAGAATAAAGTCTGAAATCTCCTTTTTTATGAAAATGCACCAACACATCAGCTTAAATATTTCTTCTGCAGATATTTTTGCAAATGCACTTGTTAAATAATTTCTATTTATGAATCTTTTGAATGTTTCACCAAGTTAGGTGCTTCAAAATTGTAGGTCTTCTCAATTGCAATCCACTCAATATAGAATATAAATTTTTCCAATTAAAAATAGAAAATAGAAGCTCCATCAAAAGATCCTTCTAATAAGGCAAGATATTCCAAAGTACAATTATAGAATGTTAAAATTAAATCTTCTATGCTCTTGAGTTCTCATCATTAAATATTTTTCAGTTCTTCACTCATCTCTCTAGGGATGAATATTAAAGTTTTCTGGTTTTGAAATCTTGTTTCCTATGATTGTTATTCAATAAAATCTTGAAAAGGTGATGATTTATGGCTCTACTTTTTTTAAAAAAAAACTTTTAAATTAACAGTCTAAAAGTAAATATGAACAAAATGTGGGAGGAGAGAGGAGGGGATGGGTATATACAAACATAATGAGTGAGATGTGCAACGTATGGGGGATGGTCATGCTTGAGGCTCTGCCTCAAGGAGGGAAGGGGGCATGGGCAATATACATAACCGTAATATTTGTACCCCCTTAATATGCTGAAATAAAAAAAAGAAAGAAAAAAAAACAAAATGAAAGGAAAATATAAGATGAATTGTTTGTTTAAAAGTTGAATAAAATGGTAGGACACAGGGCAATTTATGAAATAGTTATTCAGAAGGTCAAATATTTCAAAAATCCAGTTGAAGAAAGATAGCAAACAAAGATGGCACATACAGCCACATTGAAGATTTATTTTGTAATCAATATTAGTTTCATCTCAATTTTTGTTTGATCACTACATATGTAGATTTTGACACTATAGCTTTAATTTTGATTTATCAAATATGAATTAATTATATGTGAACCATAATTTATTTGCATTCTATAGATTTCTTAATTTAAACACATGGTTTTTACCACAACACTCTGGCTCATTAAATTTGTGTTGCCCAAAATAATTTTACCTTCAATATTAAACCTTAAAATTGAATGTATAAGAACATCCATGACAATGTGAGATGTTTCACCTTTGACGGAGTAAACTTTCAAAGGTTTTTCTTTGATTTTAACAATTGGACAAAACCGAATCACTATTGGATTTAACCTAGCAGAGTTTCTTTTTGCAGAATCTGAAGATGCTCATATAAAATTGTCATTTTTAACTGCACATGAATTTCTTTTGCTGTGGAGCCAACACATTAAAAGCAATTTTTTGGGTACATGCACATGAAAAGTTAGAATTGAAGATGAGTAAAATTAATTTAGATCAGCACATTTGATCTAAATAAAAAATCATTTTTCAGTGTTATTTTGTTACACCTTCTGTAACTGTACATATTAAATCATCATCTTTGGGCACTGCCTTCTCAGGATAATTTCTCACATTAGAAGTAGATGCTTATGCTATTCAATAGATTTGTGTCTTATTTTTATATGCTCAGTGATATCATCTGAATGGATATGGATCATCTACAAACATTTTGTGCTACTTATGCACAAAATCAATTATTTTCAAACAATGGGAACAATGGGAAAATTTTCAATAACGTTTTCTTTTCTTTCTTTTTCTTTTTCAGTATGTTGCTTGTCTAAAGGTTTATTGCAACAAAATTAAAAAAAAACATTATCGAACAAATATAAATGAATACTTGTACATTTATCCCATACAATAAATGAAAAAAATCAGCGTACCAAGAATATTCTGACTACTCTCTTACATGCTCTATGGCAAGATTGCTTAGCCTCTAGTTTCTACACATAAATCACATATGTTTTACTGATAATTTTGAAGTTTCCTATTGAAATGCCAAATGGCTGCTTGGTGCTCAAGCCATGGCATGGGACAAAGAAATCAAATGATATGCAGGGCCAAAGTGTTAAACACGTCTCCCATCACAATTGTAGAATGGAAACAATTAGCCATTACTACTCCGTTTAGTCTGAGTTCCCTTGACGTTGTCGGTGGGAGCCCAGCATGCTGTCCTGAAAAGGGAAGTGTTAGTAATGTTGACACTAAAAAAGAATCATGGAAAGAGACAGTGTCTTGCTGGTTTTCTTTTTTTTTAGGTTTACCCACATGAGGTTAGGAGGACTAATTTAACTGCACGTGTATATCACATAGTACTAGATGAGACCATGGCAGAAGAAGGAAGTATAATGGAAGGTCCACCAAACACATACCAGACTACATCAGAATAAGTGTTACTAAAAATACTTTGTTTCAAAATGAAAAAATAGTAAGGAAGTGCCCCCAAAGTATTGGGAACTCTTCAAAAGGACACAAGAGCCAAATTTCTGATCCTCTAATTTTGATGCTCAATCAGAGACAGTTTGAGCATCACAATAAATATTACAGCAACAAATTATTATAAATAGGAAAATAATAAACTGGAAGGAATTCTTGTACAGCTGAACTAAACCTGGGCCATGCAGGTACCTGAGAAGTATGGTCACTTGAACAATAAGTGATAGAAAAAATAGCACTGATAAAAGTTGGAGAGTGGGTAGAGGACAGAATAAGTCATCCCTTATAGGCCATAGTGAAAAGACTAAATGTTTTTTCATAAGTGTAATGGAAAGTAATTAAAACACTCTAAACAGCTATTGCCTGATTTTTTCTTTTTCCAAGATTACCCCAGTTGTTATGTGAAGAACCAAGGGAAAGAAATTAGGTAAGATGAGAGTGAGGAATCCAAGGGGCAATGACAATAGCCAAGGCAAGAAAAAGAAAATATATCCTAAAGGTTAAAGAAGAGAGAGAATACATGGGAAATTTCATTTTTCCCATCTTTACCTAAAATCTGCATGTTCATTGTTTAACACAATCCTAAACAAGGTTTCTTGTTGACAAAGGTCTTGTTCTAATGGCAGGTTGCCAGGTTGTGATGCCACCTCAACTCCAGAAAATCAAGGAAGAGATTTAAAAAATGCAAGTTCTCTAGTCATTTAACTTTTAAGCTTTGTATTTATGGCAAGATGATAAATTCACTGAATATATATAATAGAAAACAAAATGGTATGCAATGCCAGCATTTCTTTTCTTTCCTGAAGGAAATATCATATTAAAAAGTAAGCAATACCATCCAAATCATTCTGCAAAGTGGAATCATATTTTAGTGGGTTAGATATTTATCAGGCTGCATTTTGTATTTTAGCATCAACAGCCATTAAAGGAAGAAAAATTGAATGTCTTGTATAGGAGAAGATGCATATCTTCAAAATTATTTTGACTCTCCACTGGAGGCTTCAATGTTCATATTCATAACAATAGTATAAATGTGAAATAATATAGCTTGGCAGTAGGGTAAAAAACTGATTCCCTCAGCTATACTGATGATGATGCGTGTTATCTTTCTTATTTATAGAAAATAATATGAACATGGCGTTATGAGTCACCTTCACACTTCTGTGCTATTCTTTCCTCCTCACATCAGCCCACATCAATAAGATATTGCCTGCAAAATAACATGCCAGTACAATTTCCAGTTATTTCAGTATCGAACCTCTCTTATTTATGGGAAGGGAGAGATCAGGTAGAATAAGCATGCATCTATTCAAATGGGGCTGAGTTCTCAACTTATTTAGTCACATTAATCCGACAGTAAATGAAAAATCACTCATTCCTTATGCCCCATTTGAGCTAAACCCAGTGATAGAGTGCACATTTTTATCCCTATAGAATATTTCTGTCTCATTTGCCCAGTGAAATCTAACCTATAAATTCCAACAAATATATAGCATATAAATTATATATTCCATAATATTTTATATGCTTATCATTATATTTACAATACTGTTAAAGGGTCTGAGAAATACTTGTGTGCTGAGGCAGAGAGAGAGGTCATCCTTTAAAACTGTTATTAATTTCACCAGCATATTCCAAAATACCATGTCATTGCTTGCTACACTATAGTATCATTCTCTTGTCTACATGATACCAAAAATAGTGGTGCTGGTGTTTGAGCCTCTGGGAAGAAGAGTTCAGTCTTTCTATGTTAGTGTGTCAAAACTTATTAATACAGTGCAGACTTAAATTAGAACATATTATTTATTGGTCATTGGCCAAAATAACAACAATAAAATCCACTAAATTTTCAATTTGAAAATTTGGGAAGAATTCTACTGAACTGTCTTGAACTATTTACACAAATAAGAAGAAAAATCATGTTGTGTCTGAGCCATTAAATATTCTGTACCTCATCATTTAGCACTTAATCCAACTAATTTGTATAATGTAGAATCAGGACTAGGAGTAAGCTAGCAATACTTCCTGCTATCCATCTGGATCCTGAGTGACCAATTCAAAATATATTCCTTTGGAATTCTAAGCCTCAAAACAGCTCAGAGGAATGGGTATCTAAGATGTGACTATAATTTGATAGTCATGGTTTTACAATGTTCTGGAGTCTGAAGTGTACCTACTTTTCCAGACAACTGTATGGTAGGTAAAGTTTTAGGGGAATCCAAAGCTCTTCCTTTGCCTTTTCTTTACTCTGCCCCTAAATCCTATAAGAAATTCTATGATGGTCAGATTTAAAGAGATACTATTTTCCACTGCTAGTTTGTGCTGTTTTTTCTTTCTGCCTGATTTGGAGGGGAGGTTCTTAAAGTTGTGATCCCTTTGGTGCACTTCCTTTCCAGTTCTGTGTTTCCTGGAACCAGAGCTATCAGAGCAAGAGTCACTCCATAAGCTCATTCCTTTACATAATCTTTTTTGTGGTAAATAACACGAGGTTGGAGGCATCTATCTGTCTGATTTTCCCCTTCCTATCTAGACATTGGGCAAAAGCTCTCTAAACTTCACAAATATCACAGGAAGAAACAAAAAGTCATGAGCACAGTCTCCCTGCCAACAGATATGTATCAGAACATGTAGCAAGTGTGTAGAAAGAACATGTAGCAGGAATGTATCAAAAGTGAGAAATAAATAGTTTTTTTCTGAAACTAGGATTTGGGGTTTACTTTACTGTAGCATAATCTAGCCTAACATGGCTGTCACACATGAACACATTTCAGTGTAGATGGGAATAACAGGACCCAGTCAGTGTAATCCACAGCTCTATGGGCAAAGATCAGGAGATAAAAGGCCTGGAGTATTGAAGGTAGACAAAAGCATCTCCCACTCAGCAGTTTAATGTAAATTTACAAATGTGTAGAATACAAAGAGACAGAGACAGGAAAAAAAAGATATAATTTTAGAGCAGCAGCAAAAGCAGCAGGAGGTGTATTAAAGGCTAAGAGCTCATTCATTAGAAACAGGACTTAGGTAAATGCAGAGTTAGAGGAGCTGCAGCTTATAATGTGATGGGATCTGTGGAATAATAATGGTGAGTGTTGGACCAGCTGGAAACACAGAACTTAATGAAAAACCACTAGCTGCTGCCTGCATGTATCCCCTTTATGAATATTAAGCATATCATGCTGATTAGCTGTGTTGAGTTTGTGATTTCTCTGCTGAGGTCTGCAAGGTACAATTCCACCCTTTTGGGTAGGAATATATTCTTCTAATATGGAAAGACATCGCTGATGCCAGTCATTCAAGAAAGAGTCCTCAGACAGAAAATAAGGATAGAGAAGACACCTTTGCCAGTTTATGAAACTATTTTATGACTGAACTATAACTTTCTATTAAAATATTCTATCCCTTTTCAGGAATGCTCTCTTATAAACAGATATAACACAAGAAACAAAAATGTCAACAAATAACTATGAAACTGAGCCACTTCTTTCTCCTAACCACATTTCTTCTTCAGCATATTTATTTTAGTCACCCTAATGTCTAATTTTCACAAAGTACTACCTTTCTTCCATCTTCATCTTGTTTTAAGAAGATCGTGCTTAGACTTTAAGGTTTAAGGTACACAATATGCATCATATTATGTCATTTCCCCCCTCCAGTGTCCCAATATAATACATGATACTGATGACTCCCTGTAAATGTTTGGCTAGTGTAAATTTAGACAGTGTAACTTTGTATTTTGCTATTTGAAATGGGAAACATAATAATGTGTTCCCAGTCCATTCAGACACCATAACCAATTTCTCTAAATATACCATCCATCAAGGATTTCTTCATAAGAATCTGTTATAACACCTACTCTTTAAATATTTAACTTAATGTACTCAATAATGGGTATTCTTATGTACAGTTTGCCATAATACTTCACATTAATGGATATAAAGTATATTTCCTTCTACATTTCAATAAACATATTCTAAGGTAAAGAAACAATACAGTAATATATAAAAAAAATACTAACTGACCAAATATCATCAGGGAGACACCCGTAGGAAAATACAATTAGGTTTATTATGCTTGCTACAGCAAAGGTGACAATATCCCAGCAAATCCTAAGAGTGCCTCAGAAGTAGGACTTGGGAGGAGTTTCTTATAGGATTAGAGTTTGTACTTTGTGCTATGGCAGGTCCAACAGTGCCAGGTCCTATTCTGTAATGAATGTAATCAACACTCTAGCCCATGACAAAAAAAATAAGAATCTCTGCAATGGGGGATTGTTCAGTGATTGGATATCATTTATATGTACATGATATATTTTTAGGAGATGGGAGGTTTAAAGCAGGACTCCAGTTAATATTGGTATAGAAGCAGCAGTCACTCATGGCTGTCAGAAAAGGGTGGGGTGTAGTTTCTTTTGTATTTACAGAGTGGCGTTGTCTCTGTCTTGTTCCAAATATGGTCACTGAGTGGCCTTATTTGAGAATTCTTTTCAATTCTATAAGTGTTGTGTATATTCAACATCATGGCCTGGCAGCCACTGTTTAATTTTCTCACTATCTAATTTATACTTGAGTTATTACTTTCCCCAAACATTTGCCAGAAAGAAATACTGAGACCCTCAAAATGCTAATGCTCAGGGAAAGTATGATAAAGATGAAAATGTAAAGCACAATAAGTTAAAACAACTTGAACACCAGACTTGATTCTATCAGGAGAACATCTGAGGTAGGACTGCAGCACACTTTACATCTCTCCCCTAGGTTCCTCACAAAGTAAGCACACCTATTTTTAAAAATGTATTTTATTTTTAATAGACAAATAAAAATTGTATATATTTATAGGGTGCAATCTGATGTTTTGATATATGTTTACATGGTGGAATGATTAAATAAAGCTAATTGCCATATTTATCACCTCACATATTTATCCTTTTTGTGTTGAGAACATTTAAAATCTACTTTTAGTAATTTTGAAATATATGGTACATTATAATTAACTATAATCAGCATTCTGTGCAATACATCACTAAAGCTCATTCCTTATAACTGAAATTGTGTACCCTTTAACCAACATCTCCCCTTTCTTTATTCTTCTCCTGTGCCCTAGCCCCTGATAATCACCATTCTACTCTCTATTTCTATGAGTTCAATTTTTCCAGATTCCACATATAAGGGAGGTCATGTGGTCTTTGTATTTCTAAACACACATACATTTTCAAATTCAAATACTGAATTTAGTTTAAAATGTTTTCAACTCATTATAGTAAATATTTAGAAAGTAGAAGTTTATATGAGGGAAACTAGTACTTAAACTTTCTAGCTATAATAATCTTCATTCAATGAGGACAGTACATGTATTAACTACTCATAGTATAAATTCTCTAAGGTAGTATATTTCTGTATAAGTCAATGAAGCAGAGAGTAGAATGGTGGGTTGTGAAGGGATGGGAGGAGGGGGAAATTGGGAGGCATTAGTCAAAGGGTACTAGTTTTGGTATTATAAGATGAATAAGTCCTAGAGATCTACTGTACAGCAGTGTCCATAATTAAAAATACTATACTGTACACTTAAAAATTTGCTAAGACAGGAGATCATATTTAAGTGTTGTTATTACAACAGTCACAATGGTAAATAAGAGGATGAAATAAAACTTTTGGAGGTGATGGATATATTTATGGCATCGATTGTGGTGATGGTTTAATGGGTGTATACTTATTTCCAAACTCAAGTTGTATACATTAAATTTGTGCAGCTTTTTGTATGTCAATTATGCCTCAACAAAGTGGTTTAAACAAACAAATAATCTCCACTGTCTCACAAATGTAATATTTATTCTTTAATAATGGATTTTTGGTAGCAAATCAAATAAATAAAAACAATTACTGTCTCATCTAATTTAAGAGAGAAAATTATATTCCTTACCAAGTTTCTGTAAAGGTCTTATTGCTTCAGTTAAAGTTGAAATGACCATGAAAATTTAACTTAGAATAATATTAAACCTGGTGAGCAATCAATAAATATAAATAATTATTAAATGATTATTTGGGGAAGAGTTTAGTGCCTTTTGAAGCACTCTCTTGATTTCCAGTGATTTCTGCATATATTATATATCATATTTTATATATGTATGGAGTCAAAATGGTGAAAAATTTTACATCTCTTCTTATTTTCTCTTCTATTTATCTTCCCCTATCTTAAATTCTCTGTTTGATTTAGTAATTATTTGGTTAGATGAGCATTTTTTCTCATACAGAGTACATGAATGGTATATGCTCTGAAATTTTAAAAATATTTTGACAGGTGAGCTACATCTTTGGGTACAGAATTTGAAAATTTTATCTTTATTTTCAGTAGCTTATAGATTGCTCTTCTGATTTCAAGTATCTAATGTCTGAATTTTCTTCTTTGTAAACACCTTTCTTTTCTCACTCTCTGCCAGGTATTTAAAGTTCTTCTTTGAATCTTTGAAGTTCAGAAATTTTACCAGGGTATGCTTAAGTGTCTTTTCTCATCAAATCTAACTAGAATTCAATTGGTCTGCTCAATATTCAGACTCAGGTCTTTCTTTACCTTAGGAGAATATTCTATTGTTATTTGTTTAGTCATCTCCTCTCTTCCAACATTCCTGCTCTCTCATTCTTGAACTCTTCATATTTGTATCTTGAGTCTCCAGATCTGCTATCTAAGCCACAGAGCCCATCCTCAGATCTGATATCTAATGAACATTTTTTATTTTTATAATTGTATTTTGAGGTATGTTTTCTCTTGATTTTTGAAGCCATTAATTCAGGTATAAATAGTGAAGCTCTTCTTGGTCAAAAATTATTTGCTAAATTTTTAAATTAAAAAATATTTGCTTTGTTTGTTTGTTCTGATTCTAGGATTACATGTTGCAACTCAATCTCTTTTAAACTATTGTCTATGCTTGCCTCCTGACTTGGTTGTCCTACTTACTTTTCTTCTCTCTGGCTTCAGTGTCTCTTTTTGGTTTGTTATTTGTTTTTCGTTTGTTTCTCTTGACTTTGTTCATCCTTGGCGGTAGTGTTTGATGTCTAGGGTACTTCAAGCAGAGGCACTTTTTTGAATGGTGAGGAATTAGCAGTCTCTGGCTATCTGGACTGTCAACAACCTAGGTCACAAGTTGTCAGTTTCCCATAGAAGCATCAGAATGAAGCCTCTCTGCTGCCTATCTATTCAGTTACAAAGACCAATGCTCTCTAAATTCAGGAACAGCGAGAACTCAAATCAACTCCTTTCCTTAGCAATCTTGAGGTGCTTTTCAGCATCCACAGAGACCAGTACATCTGCCAGAAACACTTGCAACAGTCAGCCTTACCATTCTACTTGGACATTCATGGATTCTTTATGGCAAGTTCTCTCCAGGGATTGTGGAATCCTAAATCTCCTCCTAAGCCTTTCTGAAGTTGGTTGCAGACTCTGGTCTGACCCAGACAGGAAAAGTCCTTTGCCAGCTTTCTAGGATCAGACTCTCTGGTCTCCACATGCTGTGAATCCAGCAATTATTTCATAAGTGATAGTTGGATCAAAGTTGGAAGAGAGGGCCACAAAGACAGTCTAGGTTTTCATCTTCCCCAGAAAGTCCCATAATCCTTTGCATTTTAATTGTTCATGTCCCCTGTCATAAAACTCGTATCACAGTGAGTTGCAAATATATGATTATTTTTCTGATTACAAAGTAATCAAAGCTCCATCAGGACAGGGAGCATGGACATCTAATTCACTATTTTATCCATAGCATATAACACAATGGCAGCACATATTAGGTGCTCAATAAATATCTGAGCATTTGTTTGTTGAAGAAAAGCATATTTAAAAAGACTTGGTGCAGGGTGCCAGCATAAAAGAACATTTTAGGTTTATATATGAGCTACAGTCTTAATATTGTTAGATGCTGAGTATTTTGTTAATTAAATTGCTTAATATAATTCTGTGCCAAAATATGGTACACAGGGAAAAAACAGCATTATCTTGTTCAACGTAATTGGAGTTCTCATATGTAAGACATACTGTAGCAAGAGGGATTATTATGAAAAGCATAATTATATCCTTAATTAATTATTTTTGCTTGTGACAACTATATGTTAGGTTCTATGTTAGACTGTGAAATTTCAATGTTGAACAAATCAGAAATGGCATAAATTCTATGGAGTTAAAAAGGCTAGTGGGAATATAAGTAAAATAAAAGCCTACAATATGGCATGATAGAGACAATGATACTGTATCTGTTAGGATAAGATTAGCTGTCAAAGCAGATAAAGCCGTGAATCATGGTAGCTTAACATAATAGTTTATTTCTCACCCATATAAGCCCAGGGGCAGTGGGCCTGGAAAGGAGTTGCTCTCCTCTAAACAGTGATTCAGGGACTGAGACTGATAAAACTTCTGATGTATATGACATGCTCCTTCCAAGGTGACCTTGGGTGCCTACATCCTAAGAGTGGTAAGGAGAAGAGAGGGATGGTTCTAATGGGTCAGTCCTGGATGTAATATATCTTTCTTCTGTCTATGTTCAGAACTCAGTTGCATGACAACATTCAGTATAGGGGGTCAGGGAAAGGTTACTTTGAGGAAGTGGTTTCAAATAAAATATCTGATAGCCAGGCAAAGAATGCAGGAAAAATATATCAGACAGTGGGAAGAACAGGTGTAAAGGTAAAAGATAATATGCTACTTCTTGGAATATGGAAGTATTTTATCATGGCAGTGATATGACTGTACTACATAGAAGTTAGAATAATGACTGAGTAATATCTTGGCTTAACCCCACAAAGTGTTAAGATATTTCAAATATATCAACTTTGATCAAAACAAACACTTGTGACTATGGTTATTTTCATCATCTTGAATAATGTACTCTGAGTAGCTCTTAATACATCTTGACTGAATTTAATCTCTATTTTAGAAATGAAGGAACAAAGGCAAAGAGAACTGAGGTGAATATTCAGAGTCAACTATCTGGCTAAAAAACTAGAGCTGGATTATAGGCACTTATTTAATTCAATTACCTATATCTTTCTATATTTTTTAGAAACAAAAATTTGACTTTATATATATATATATACATATATATATATTGAGGAAAAGGAAAGATAACTCTATTAATTTGCCAGCAAATGAGGAGGATGGCAGACTCTCTTTCTTAAAGTACCATCGTCCTCTCTTTAAGCAGAAATAAAGAGCTTTTAAAGAGAGTTTTCAGATTTGAGCTATTGCTATTTAACTGTAGCATCTCTGGTGAAGACAATCTTGTGACCTATGCCCAGACAAATTTGTTGAGCTATCTCCAGTAGTACAAAAAAGCCCACAGAAACACTCACCTGCCCCTCTGATTACTGGCCTTTGGCAGAAATTAAGGTTTAATTCCCCCAAAGGGTGAGGGGGTTTTAAATAGACAGCTTATAAAACATTTTTGCTCTTTTTCAGGCCTTTGCCTCTGTTACATATTCCCTATTGTCAATTTTACCCTACCATATCTGTGGGACAAAGGGTGATGTAGTCATTGAGCTACTTCCTGCTGAATTAGGGTGATGTTTTAGATGGAAGGTTTGTACTTATTTATGCCATTGCAAAGCTTTGGCAGTACATGATGCAGCATATTAGCAGATAAAGAAGGGCATAAGCAACAATTACAACCATGAGGATTGGCAGGATGAAATGGAAGACACCAGATACTTTTTAATAACTTAATTAGGTCAAACCTGACAGATGTAAACTTTGCTTATCAAATTTGCAATTACATAGTCTAGATTATGTGCACTAATATTGAAAAAAATGTTAGCAGTTTTCAATAAGTCAGTAGAGTGATCAATCAATGTCTCTATTGCTCTAAATAAAATAAAAGCTGAGTGATTTTTGAACCCCGGCTTCATATGGAAAACAAACATGTTAACTGAGGTTGAACCCATCATGTATATCTATATTTCTATCTATCATCTACCTATTTATTTATCTGGTGTGTTATGTATATTAGTTTCATATATATATATATATATATTTAACTTTTAAATACTTTTCTGGTTTTGTCTCTTGAAAGAAATAATGGAGCACCAACTGATCTTTGACAAAGCAGACAGCAACATACACTGGGGAAAAGAAGCCCTATTCAATAAATAGTGCTGAGAAAATTGGATATTCACATGCAGAAGAATGGAACAGGATCCCTATCTATCACAATTCACAAAAATTAATTCAAGATGGCTAAAAGATGTAAAGGCAAGGCATGAAACCATAAGATTTCTAGAAGAAAATGGAGGGCAAACTCTTCTAGATATCAGCCTAAGCAAATAATTTATGACTAAGACCCCCATGACAATCATAGCAACAACAAAAATTAATAAATGGGACTTGATTAAATTAAAAGCTTCTGCACAGCTAAGGAAATAATCAACAAAGCACATAGACAACCTGCAGAATGGGATAAAATATTCACACACTATATATATGATAAAGGGCTAATATCCAGAATCTACAAAGAACTCAAATCAGCAAGATAAAAAGCCAAACAACCCCATACAAAAGTGGGCAAAAGACATGAACAGAATTTTTTCAATAGAAGATAAATGGCCAGAAAACATATGAAAAAAATGCTCAACATCACTGCTCATCAGGGAAATGCAAATAAAAACCACAGTGAGATATTACTTTACTGCTCTTAGAATGGGTTTTATTAAAAAGTCCAAAAACATAGATGCTGGCATGGACATAGAGATAAAGGCTGATACACTGTTGGTGGGACTGCAAATTAGTACAAACTCAATGGAAGACAGTATAGAGGATTCTCAAAGAACAGAAAATAGACCTACCATTTGATACAGCAATCCCACTACTGGGTATCTACTCAAAGGAAAATATGTCATTTTATATATAAAAAAAACAAAAAACAAAACACCTGCACTAGAATGTTTATTGCAGCAGAATTCACGATTGCAAAGATGTGGAATCAACCCAAGTGCCCATAAGTTCATGAGTGGATTAGCACAATGTGGTATATGTACACCATGGAGTATTACTTAGCCATATAAAATGATGAATTAATGCCTTTTGCAGCAATTTGGATGGAACTGGAGACCACTGTCCTAAGTGAAGTATCTGAAGTATGGAAAAACAAACACTAAATGTACTCTCTAATAAATTGGAACTAACTGAGGAACTAACACATGTACACAGAGAGAAGTAAAAATCATTGGAAATCAAGTGGGGAGGGGAAGAATGGGCAAGAAACTACCTAATGCCTACAATGAACACTATTCAGGTGATGGACAAAGTTATAGTCCTGACTCAAACATTACAAAAGCAATCCATGTAACATAAACATTTGTACTCCCTTAATATTATGAAATAATTTAAAAAATTTCCAAGACCTTGCAATAATGAATAAGTGCCCGACAATTCAGGAATGGATAATTAAAATTTGGTATATGCTCACAATGGAATATTAC
>VBSM01001483.1:14863837-14974770 GCA_008086735.1 Cheirogaleus medius
CTCCACGTTTGCCACCCATACTGTGTTGTTATCTATGAAAGGATTTAAAGGAGTCGCATCTAATTTGACTGAAAGAGCCCCATCCCTGCCTCTTTGTTCTATGCCTCATATTGAACCTCCTATGGCTCATTTTGAGTAGAGTGTATTTAGAGGAAAAGTCTTAAAAGAGATACATAATAATCCCAAAATTGTTGATTGGAGTCCCTATGGTGACTTTAAGGAAAAGATTTCTGGTCGCTCCTTAGGTTGGCGAGTCCATGGAAAAAATATCAAGACCATCACTAACGAAACAATTTTCTGGCACAATAAAGGCCTTCCCCCTCTGCAGCCTCACTTACTTGGAGGCTCAGAAAAACAAGGACATATTTGGAAACTTTTGGCTACTGGAGAAAACCTTAAGGTTTGGGTTGGACACATGTCTTTTGATGAGAAAGAGGGGATTAAAGTGTCTCTTCATCATAACTGCTCTAGATCCCTACTGGTATGCGTACCTTATCCCTATCTCTTACTCATGAGAACTGTTTATTGGAATCAGTCTACAGGAAATTTGACTTGCCCCGGTAACTGTGCTTTATTTACTTGTTTGAATTTTACTTCATGGGCTGGTTTTAATAAATCCCAACATAGCCTGTATATCCTCAAGGCCCGCACCGAGATTTGGTTGCCTGTCAGTCTATCTCTACCTTGGGGCGATGCAGCCCTAATCACCACTCTTTTAAATAAGATTTCTTCGCTGGCTCGCAGGACAAAGAGATTTGTCGGTCTCATAATTATGGTAGTAATTGGCTTAATTGCTATTGCCTCCTCGGCTGCTGTAGCTGGAGTAGCCTTACATCACTCTGTACAAACTGCTGACTTTGTGCGTAACTGGCATGAGGATTCACACAAATTGTGGCAACATCAGCAGGAGATTGATACTCACCTTGAGAGCGAGATTATTCAGTTACAAAACACAGTTCAGTGGCTGGGAGACCAGATTCAGGTCCTTATGACCCAGTCTTTTCTCGTTGTGATTGGAACTCCTCCCGGTTTTGTGTTATTGGTATCCCTTTCAATAGCAGTCAACATTGGAAGTCTATGCGAAAATTGTTGACTGGAGGTAAGAATTTAACTGATGACCTTAAAAAATTGGAACAATAAATAATCTCTACATTTCAAGAGAATCTGCCGGAGTTTAATAATGAGGAATTCTTCTCTGGCTTAGCTAATGGATCATCTCAGGCCAACCCCTTGGCCTCCTTAAAAACTATGCTTAGTAGTATTGGAAGTAATCTAGGCATCCTCTTGTTTTTATCATGTATTGTGCTTCTAATTTATAGGTGCTGGAAGAGAAAGCAAAAGATTCAACAACAACAGAAACAAAATGTCATGGCTGTGTTTCAGCATGTTCATCTGTGAAAATAAGAAAGAATAGGGGGAGATGTTGAGGACAGCAACCTAAATATGCAATCATGCCATCTGCATACAGTAATGTTTTCACATTAGTAGATATTAAAGAAATCCATGATGGCAGAAATGGTGGGGATCTAAAGATGTTAGATATAGAAGAAAAAGACAAAGATAACTCTGGTTTAATTTAACTAGGTAGCTGGAGATGCTATTCTCTGAGATATGTAAAACAAAGGTCAGACTTGTAAGGGGGAGAAAAAAGGCTGAAAATTGATTGTGGATATGTTTGGTTTGAAGTATCCATGGAATGTCCAATAGGCAATTGACTTTTTCATCTGGCCTTGGTTTTAAAAGAAAAGGTCGAAACAAAGTCTTTTGGAGCCATAGCATTGAAAGAGATGGTAAAAAAAAATAGGATACTGTAGTATACAGACTTTAAGGTGGCTCCCATGATCCCTTACTCTTGGTATTCATGCCCTTGAGTACCATTCTCCTCTTGAGTATCGGCAAGACCTGTGATCTACTTCTAACCAAAGGTGACTTAATGCATGTGATTACATTACTTAAAATTGTTACATAAGATTGTAATTCCTTGTCTTTCTAAGAGACTTTTTCCTTGCCATGTTTTGAAGAAATTTTCATGTTGGGAAGGCCTACATGGCCAGAAATTGAGGGTAGTCTTCAGCTAGTAAAATTCTGAGGCATAAGTTCCCCACACTGTAAGGAACTGAATTCTGCCCATAGTCATGAGAACTTGGAAGCAAATCTGTCTCAGATGAAACAATAGACCTGGCCAACATCTTGAGACCATAAACTAGAGGGCCCAGCTAAGCTATGCTCAGACTATTAACTCAAAGAAAATCTGAGATAATAAATGTGTATTGTTTTAAGTCACTAAATTTCTGATAATATTATTATGCAGCAATAGATAACTAATACAGGAAAGACAAAAGAGAATGAAAAAGAGTTGTATGTAGTAAATGAAAAACAAGTGTGGTGTTACAGATGTCAAGGGAGGAGCAGATTTCAAAATGGAAAAATAACAAACAGTGAACTGTATCAAAATCACACAGTGAGTTCAAGTCAGATAAACCTATGTGGTATCAAGAGGCAACAAGATGTATTGGTAGGAAACATGAACACTAGCAGGAAAAATATTATTAATGTGGTTTGGGAAGAAGCCTGATTAGAGTATGTTGGAAATCAGAAAGTATAAATAGGTATAAAGACAGAGTCAAATGCTGATTTTCATAGTGCCTTTTTCAGCATTTGGCCTTATTTACAGCTAAGATTGCAAGTGATTAATTTCAGGCAAGTCACATTTAAATAATACGAATTTCAGGAAATTTTAGATAATTATTTAAAACTATCTCAAATACTATATTTTTATTATATTCATATATTATGTAGTTTTAAAGGATTATTCTTATGAGATAAATGAAGTAATACTAATTATTATAGAAAAATATTACCAAATTGATATGTTTAAAATAAAATCTCTAGCTATGTTCATATATCTAAACAACTGAATAAAAGTGAACAGATCAGAACAACTGATTATGTGCCATCATGTAAGAAGAGAGATAGTAGTCATTTTATTGAATTAAATCACTGATATTGACCATATCAATTAGTTAAGGGTTCCATTATACAAAAAATGGTTCTGTGCTAGAAGACCCACCATGAATCAAAATTCTATATGCTTATCTAACTTAGATGATTATTTTATAGATAACAATGATATGATTTATTTTTACAAATTGTACTTTGGAATTGTAAAATGCAATTAAATAATATATAGTGTAATATAATCATAAAACCACAAAATGTCCAGTGTATATTTTTTCAGAATTGAGAGTCTTAATGGGAATGAATGAAATATAGTAAGTTTGTGAGGTAGTCATATGAGCAATTGGTTTTGAGGAAAATATAAAAATTTTTGGAGAGTGAAAGGAATTACTTATTTTTAGGAAATGTGTATTGGATATTTGGATGTCTGTATTTCATAATAGCACACTTGTGTTTTCCAAGGGCTATCAGTTAACGATTGAAAGTATCTGGATTTATTATAAACATTATTTGTTCTATTCATATTTTCAAAAGCAAGAAAAACAAGAAAGAAAAAGTCCTTGGTATTTCAATGGCTCTTTTTAAATGTATTTGAGTTATTTCATCTAGAAAGCCATTTCTTTATACAAAAATTCATTGCAGACACAAAAAGATTTAAGATTAAGGAATCCATAGAGATGGAGAGAAATAAGAATTTTCAAACAAGCATCTTCTAAAAAGTTGAATGACCTTTTGACATGGTATTTGCCAGCAATTTTTCCACAGTAATATGGGAAGCTGAGAAATAGCAATAGCTTTGAAAGCTTTCATCCTGCCTTTTAAAGCCTGCTCTGATGTTCAAGCAAATTAAATTTCTCTTTGGTGGTTCCTTTGCTGTCTTTTTTCTTCATTGATAAAATATGTAAGAACTGAGCACTAGGCATTAAACAGCATCCATTTATGCAGTGATGTTCCCATTATTTTTTGAGGTTTGGGGGTATGTGTTAAGGGGAGGGGGGCTTTCCATTCCCAGCAGCAAACTTGACTGTTACTTTTGAATACTTATATTTGGTCTTGTGTAGTAACTTACGTGACATCTCTCACAGGTGGTACGTTAAGCCAGACTTACATCTCAGCCAGCTATACCAACGGAGAACATGGAATTTCAATGGGAAAATATGTATCATGTAGTTGCATTGGAGATAAGAACACAACTAGAGAGATATAAAGATAAGAGTGGAAATAATTAGAAAGTATAAAGACAATTTCCTGAAAATTGAGTTGAAGTAAATAAAATTCAACTGTACAGTTTACTCCACAGTCCCTGGAATGTGGGCTTAATTAAAAGGCAGCTAGTATGATGGTCAGTCCATTGAAGTCTCCAGATTAAAGCCTAGAGTCTGGCTTAATGAAGACACCTTGTATGGATAGTCATATACAGGTCTAGGATTAATTGGAGTTCAGTTTGGCCAGGTATTCATGTTTCAGAGTAACACATGTAAGTGGAATTTCCTCATATAGGATCTGAAGCCGTAGTCCAAGGCAGAGAGGCTAATAAGAATTGGTAGGCGTTATTCAGGTTTATGCATGTCTATGAACTTCAAAGACTATAGACAACAGGGCTACTTACTCCACAGTTTCTGAGGCATGTAGTTAAGATGACAGGCCCAATTACATGCAGAGAAAGGTGTCACTTGCTGAATTCCACACACCAACTCCAATCCTTTATGAATCATAAAGCTTGAGACCTACTACCATTGACATGTCTTCAATATTAGTGTTGCTTTCTTCCTAGGCCAGACCATGTACTTCATAAAATAGCAATGAAGAGTATCACCAAATTCCCAAGTCATCATGGTTTGGGCTTTAGGTTTTGACTGTGTGGAGGTGTATCTTGTTTGGGAAACACAGGTACTTGTATAGGTTTTACAATATAAGTGGTGCCTTGATACTGTGGGCTATCACAATAACTTATTTAAAAGGATGAATTTGAAATTGGAAGCTCCTCAAGCCATTCATTTTTGCCTCTTTAATGGAAATGACATAAATAAATAATTAAGGGAAATAAGGAGACTATTCCCCATTTGGTCAAAATCAATGATATACAAAGTATACTTAGGACTATCTTGATTAATTAAGAGAAATTCTACTTCTTAATCCACACTAATTTAATCCAAAACACTATAGAAGTTTGCCTGAAATGCCCTTCTTCACCTCATGTTCTCCTCCAAGCACACATGCCTGGGCTCATTCATGAACACATGGACACACACACACACACACACAGACACACACCCAAGAGCTATTGTAAATTTAGCATAGAACCTACCTTGTGTAAATTCAGCTTAATTTTATAATTATTAAAAAGTTTGCGTGGTGTACAGTTTGCTCAAAGAACGGGAAAGAAGGTCAGTATTTCAAATTTAAAATAACCTAATTTGGTGAATACTTGTAGTAAATTATACCAGGTCTATGCCAGTAAGAAAAAAGAAAAAAAGGAAGAATTAAATATAGAAAATGAAAACTATTTGACATATTTCAAAACTTCATGGGCCATAAGATATAGGGAAGGAAAATAGATATATTTCTATTTCCTGGATTTTAATAAAGCTGCAAAAATAAAACTTGCAAAGAATCTTAAGTACTTATGGAAATAACACTTATTTCTGTTTTCTGATTAAAAACAAAAACAAAAACAAAACCCTTTGTATTCCCACAGGCAATTTTGATTTCAAAATTTTTCTTGACATTGGACTGCTACTTTGACATGGAGTAAATGCAGATAAATAAATACATGATGGAATGATAGTTATATAATCAACATAACACATTGCCCACTGTGTTTCCTATGATTAGAAGACTTCTTTGTGGTCCCTAATCTATGTTACATATTTTGGGCAGAAAGAAAAATCAGAATAACTAGTCACAGAAAATAGAGTAGGCCTAATGAATATTGTGGATATTTATATAAGACCCGGGATATTGACTGAAAATGAATAAAAGAGCAAAAGAATGAAAGAGAGAAAGAAATAAAGAAACACAGCGAGTAAGGAGGAAGGGAGGATAGGAGGAAGGAAGAAATAAGGGAAAGAAAAGAGGAAGAAGAAGGGGAAACCAAATCAGATATGGATTTGATTCAACAAAAAGTAATGTGAAGGTCAAAGAAAAATAAGGGAGGTAGGAGGAAATAGATTCAGAATCGTATTTTTGAAGTCTAGGATATTAACAGCTTTATTGGTTGTTTATGAGTAGGAAAAGATCAATAGAGCAAGGTAATTTCAATTTATAAAGGGCAACTCAGAAACTCATTTGGAAGACAGAGGATTCTTACAAGAAAATCTTCAGAAGAGGATTTGTAAAGAATACTGTGTACCATTGCTTGAAATTAGAAGGGTCATTTCTAAACAATAATTCTTTTTAGTCACTGGTGATGTTTGTTGTCAGAAAGATAAAGAATCAGGATTTTATTTTCTTGTTTTTATCTTGGTATTTTTGTCTTTAATAGAGACATCTACAGCTCAAAATTGCATGAAGTAGCATGGAGAAGAATAGATAAGCAACTGATAGTTGTATTTACCATCATCTTAGTTTGGGTTCCCCCAAATGTGGACTCCTCTGATGAGGATTTGAGTGCAAGTAATTTATTTGGGATGTGATTTCAAAATACATGCTAACAGAATGGGAAAGTGAAACCAAGAAGGGAGGAAGAAGTCTAAAGGGTGCATTAATGAGCAGGTTAAAGCCATGGGAGAATAAACCTTGGAGTTTTTCCACTGAGGGGTCAAGAAGCTGGGATATCTATCTACCAACTCTTGTCCCTCATTGGTTGATGATTTCATCTGAGGCATTCACTCCCCTCCATTGCATTTCTGGAATAGACACAGGAATCCACAGACATGAATGGACCTTAAGGCGACTGTAACAGCTTCTGCTATAACTGTGTAATTGTTTTCTCACATATAAAAAATTTTTAAAAGTTTTACACTTTAGAGTTCATCTATGCCTTGGTACTTATTTAAAATCATGGTTTATTTTCCAAAATTACTATTATTAATCTCTAATCAGGTAGAATGATTCTATCACAATCAATCCAATAGAATGTAGTCTTCACAAAGGTAGAAATTTTTAAGTTTTTTTTTCCCCTACTTGTATTACCCAACACTTAGAACATATCCTAACTCATATTAGTTGCTCAGTAAATATTTGTGAGTGAACGAATGAATGTCTTTGCAATGAACAACAAAGCCAAAGCCAATATAGCTTAAACATGTGAAAATATTGTCCCATAACATATAAGCAGTCTTTAGAGTTGAAAGTTACTTGTAATCCCTTTCTCATAGATTCTCCCGGTTTATTTTCTACTAGTGGTTGGCTTCATTCACAGACTAGGAGCAAGATGACTTATTCAAATCCAGGCCTTGTATCTAAAAATGATGAGAGAAAAAAAAAGGGGGGGATAGCTGATGCTAAAAATAAAATTTCAAAAGATTATAGAAGATCTTTCCCGGGACCCCACAGCTAAACTGTCCTTTGTGTCTCAAAGTTGTAAATCACATTACATGTCCCTTTCCGAAACTAACACTGGCCAAGAAGATGGGGTTACTCTTTCACTAGTCCATCTGGGAGTGTGGCCAGACTCTCCTGAGGCATATGGGGATACATGCTACCCACTCGATATCTAAACAGAATTGGAGCTTTCTTAGGAATAAGGGAAGGTAAATGAAGGCTAAGTAGGTATTCATTTATTGAATAAGCAATGAATAACACCTACTTCTACATAGTCGTTCTACTAAATACTGACCAGATGTAAATCTATGCAAAATAAAAGAAAACTCTGATACTTATTATTTATTGGTAGCCCTCATTCTAAGTTCCAGGGGGTAAGTTTGGTTAATTTGTCATCATTTCATAATGTAGCACATGTATGTATGAATGCATGCTGGAGATGGGCTTTTCTTTTTTGGCCATATGGAAAAGTGAAAATGGACTGAAAATTACTATCTTTCCCTTGACAAGTTAATTAAGCCTCATAATCAGTCACAGTCATTTGAACAGCATGGTTGCTGGAATGAGAATTAGTAGGATATCACGATGGACAAATGGGACATATTTTGTAGAAGGAAATCTCTTTGACTAATATATAAGTGTTGTGAAAATATGATAAAAGAAAAGCCATGTTTTAAAAGAGAAAATACAATTTAGTTATTAGTCAGGCAATGGGGCAGATGTTAAGTAAATTTATTCAAAAATCCAAGGAATGGAACTGTGTACTTGATACCTTAATCTTATTCTACCCAATATATTATGATATATTTTATATCTATTTTCCTACTTGACTATGAATTTCTTGAATGTAAAGATTGTTTTATCTTTTTCTCTAGTTCTAAGTGCATTGTCTGTCATGCAAATATTTGTTGCATTAAGTTAAATGAAACAATTTAATTTTATAAGCCACATACCAAATTACTTTAAAGGATTCCACAATCTTTTTAAAATTTTCTTAAGTTTAGCTACCATTAACAAATAACATTAATATTTTCCTAATAATTCATGTTATTTATTTTCATAAAATTGTTTTCTGGGTAATGAAATTGTAGAAGATGAAAATGTTTGGTATTTTCTGAACTAAGATCATGTTTTACATACGTCTGCATAAAGGAAATTTACTCATAATCCATATTTATTTCATGGATAAACATTATAATATTATTGGTAAAAAAGGGCCAATTTTTATAACTATTTCCAGACATTCCACAAACTAAAACTAAATAAATTGTTAATAAAAGTTCTGATTCATTTCATACTTATTCAAACAAATATAAATTTTACTAGGTTGCAATATCTTTAATAAACATTTGTTTTCTGTTTTTATGAACAAAACATTTTGTCACAGAAATATCAATATTGTTATGCAATTTTATAAGAATAATTTTCAATGCCTGTATAAGGTGTAATGGAATTGCTACACTATGATTTAAATAACTATTTCCCTGCTGTTGTGTATCGATGGTTTTCTCTCCAATTTTTTATTACCATATCAACATCCCAATTAATATGTTCTCAACATTTTCCATGAGATAAATACCTTGATATGGATTTACTATGTGTGAGTGCATGGGTACACATTCTTTTAGAATGACCCTATTATTTCTGACTAGGTGCCTGAAGAGTGGATAAATGTCCTAGACACACGATCTTGGGCAAGAATCACTTATAGGGTCCTTTGGCCTCAGTTTCCTCATCTCTTTAAAAGAGAGAATGACAGATTCTGAGCTTTCTTGTGATGGGACTCTTTTGTTTCAAAAATGAAACAAAACAGAAGAAAACAAAACCCCTGAAAATCACTGAAGTTAAAGTGAAAGGAAAAATAAAGGTAATTTTAAGAAAAGCAAATCAGCAAACAGCCTCGCCTACAATTCAAAGCAGAATATGGAAACTCTTCCGTGATCAATGTCCCTTCACCTTACCATCTCCTATTTGCTTTATCTATGGCTTTTCCCTTTCTTTTTCTATTCATATTTGTGTTGTTCCTCTCTCTGCACTCTGCCTTCCTTTCTTTTTGTTTTGACCACAATCCATCATGGTGAGATGCAAATGAGGTCATTCTCACCTCTGAGGTTACATGACCTTCTATAACTAATGCTCACACATAACTTATAAGCAATTTGATCCTCCAAGTCGCCAGTGGACAGAAACTATGTGCCCTGGCTTGGATCAGAGGTCTATTTAGCCACAATCAGAGGAACAAGTTACATGATATTTAAGCATTTTAGATTTCCACTACTGTTAGTTTGCTAAAGATGGAAATTCTATGAAAAAGATACACAGGCTTGCGGGCATACCAAAATGTAGTATTTATAGCTTACGAAGCACTTCATATCTAACAAAGTGACAAATTCATTTTTTATTCAACATTATTATTCATCAATAATACTATCAATATTATGCATTTTATACATCAATAATCTTTCAGTATATCAAATTTGTTGGACATAGTACTATTTATTGTGGAAATAAAGAATGGTAGGGCAGAGTTCCCTACGTCTTCATTCATTGATCCTGTTAGAAATGTAGAATCTACTGAATAAGAATCTACATTTTGTCCATATCCTCAATAGATTCTATAAGTACTGTGCCTACATTATGTATCATTGTACTGGAAATCAGGACACATGAGGTATTTAATTCCTGGATCTGTCTCTAACACAATTCATTCAGTTCTGTCTGATACTAGTCAATACCAGACTGGTTGCTGTTAGTGTTACTAGATCATGGGACAATTTTCTTCTCTGTAATTACTCAGTACTCAAAGCATAGGGTTTTTTCTTGATTACATAAAATTCATTAATTGTACTTTGCATATGTCTTCCGATTGAAATATCTTGTTCTTAATTGCTCTGGTAAAATCTATGAGGTATAATAATGTGTAGAAATATAGTTCACCTGTGTAACCACATTTCGTAACTTTCTTCCATAAGAAGTGTTATAAATCTTCCATGTTTTCAGGAGGAGGCAAAAATATATTTCAAGCTAACTGTTTCCTAGAAATCTTTCCCTCATAATTCAACTACCTTTTTCTTCATGGCTTTTTCATTATTTTCATTGTAAATGAAAATATATATTTCCCTATCTGCTTGCTAGAGTTAGAAATTTGCTACTCAACTCTTCCCCAGCTACCACATGTAGTTTACACATATATAATTTAATGTGAATTTTGAATAAAAATAGGAGATTTTTTGGAACTTTTTCATTATGCCTAATTTTTTTATTCTTCAATGTATTTATATTTCTCATGATTACTTTATATAAACAAATATATTTCTCAAGAATTTCTGTATAATTAAGGGTATAATAAAATATTATATCGAGCTAATCTCAATTCTGATGTTAATTAATTCATTTTTTTTCAACAACGCTGAACATCACTGATAGGGTGCAATGCCATTGGTACTGGGAGTGCAGAAAGTGCATGTAGGCTGCAGGAAACTGCAGCTTCTAAGATATAATGCTTATACAGGCACATTAACAGGAGTAGCAAGAACATCCTTTCTTCCTTCCTCCCACCTTCCAATCTTTTCTGGTGCCCTTGCTGGCAAAAGGTGTTTTTTGTAGTTCCATCATGTAGAACATTATTAAATGGTATATTTGGAATGGGGTAAGTTAGATAAATGACTGGCACAGTCCTCCTGTTTGGCTATGTGACATTAAATTATAAACCACACTGTGTATTTGAACTTCCATGCAGCAGTAATGACTTCATGCTTCTGCTAACAAGATGTGTCAATGCTTTTTACAAAGACACTCACTTCTTCTTTCCTAAAAGAGGAGATACAAAGTCCCAACAGATAAAGTATCTGTCCCTGGGCAATGTTAATTCCTTTTCTGGCTCAGTGACAATCTCATTTGGATGCTGGGTAATCTAAAGAATAAGTAGTAGGTTTTTTAAATTTTTTTTACAAAATGGCTGACTTGAGACATTGGTCACCAGTTCTCAGAAAGAAGAATCAAATTTGCAGATGGATAAGCATGGCCCAAGTGGACTACTGAGGGAAGAGTGCCAGAACTTACAGAGAACTCACGGGAAGAAGTTAGGGCACAGGATAAGAAGAAAGCAAGAGTTTGGTAGTGATTGAGGAAATTGGAATACCTTGGAAAGGGCAGGTAAGGGTGTTTCTTTTTTGTTGCCCTCACCTGTGCAGCAGGCTATTAGCTCCCAAACTGCTGGAGAGGACCTCTATCCTCACGAGCCTGAGCACTAATGTGGACGGTGATTTAGGAACATCTTAAGGGCAGAACACCGGGCTGCCAGTTCACACAGGGTTATTCCCCTCCCTCCAGATCCTAGCTGAGGTGGTGAGCACTATACTAGTTTTGTACCTGTTGTAGGTCTCTGTCTTGCCCAGGGAGTCACAGACCTTCTGTCTCTGCATTGCTAGATCCCCAACAAACATTCCCCAGAACCCACTCAGTTTTCAGCAGCCATAGGGGACTGATGAGTCCCAGGGAAACTGTGGGAATTCCAAAGTTCTAACCTTCAGGGAAGACCACCTCTAGGAAAATGGAAAGTGAAGCAAGCCAAAGCACCCCTTGGGACAAAGGAAACCAGAGTGTGTACCCTCCCTGCATGAGAGCTTCCTGCTTATGAACTGATGGTATTTGCGCTCCTCCCAGTGGAAATGAATATGTATAGCTGAGTCCTGTAGGGGAAGACAGTGGGTCCACATCAGAGGCCAAGTGTCACTGGTGCCAGGAAAGGATGTGGACATGGGGACTTCTCCTCTACTAGCCTCCCACTGCCGCAGACACAGCCTAGACTGTTCCCTTGGGCAGGGGAGGGGGTTGGTACAGGTGCACTGGGGGCACTGATTCCAGGGCATTTGGGGGTGGCTGCATCCCCACTGATGGCATGCCCACCACGCTGGGGATTGCACGGAGGGAGGGGGCCCATGCCCTTCCCTCTAAGGAGTGGCAGCATTTCTACATCTCCCATGCCCAGGGAATTTCAGACCTTGTGTCTCTGTATAGTTGGATTTCTCACAAATATTCCCAGCACCAATTTGGTCTTGGGGGCTGTGGGTCCCAGGAAAACTGTGGGATTTCTAGAGTTCTAGCCCTTAGGGCAGGCTGACCCAAGATGAGAGGAGAGTGCAGTGCACCAGGGTGGCTCTTGTGACAAAGGAGACCAGGGCATGTAGTCCCCTCCATCAAGAGTTCCCTGCTAGTGAGCTGAGGGTGTCTGCTCTCCCCCCACAGAGACATGAGTGCAAATTTGGGCTCTATAGGGGAAAAGTGTGGATCTGCCCAAGTTACCAGGTGACATTGGTACTCAGGAATGGACATGGAGATGGGAACTTCTCTTCCCCCTCCCCACTGTGCTGGATGCAGCCATGGCTGCTCCCACAGAGGATTCATGTGGGTATTTTGGGGCACAGCGCACAGTCATTCCAGGGTATTTAGGAGCAGCTGCACCCCCACAAATAGCATACCCATTGTGCCCAGGCTTCCATGGAAGGTGGGGCCCATGCCACTCCCTATAAGGAGTGGCAGCTTCCTGCAGTGGAGTATGGATGGGTGCAAAGCTGTCTGTTTTGGGCTGAAGGAAGAAGTTTCACTCCAAGGCCATCTAGGTGAAGAGCTGTAGGATAGGCTTTTACTGCAACCCTTAGCTACATTACAATCTGGAGGAAATGACAGTGTCTATCTGAACTGAAAGTAAAGAGCTCCAGGATAGTGGTGGGGCAGGGATGTGGATCGCATGTCTGCCTACCCAGTCTGTGGAACTGGTGCAGTCCTCTCCCTCCCAACATCCCTTAGCAAAGATCTTGGTGTATTTCAATATGATCTCCCTTGCTACTCCTTCCAGGGCTGGTGCTTCCAGTTGTCATTGGGATGTACAAAGGTGAGCTTGGCTCCCCAGCTCCACTCAGCTTTCTCCCTGCAACCAGGGCTGAGCAGGGAACACAGATCATACCACAGACCACCCTACTGCCTGAGTATACTGAGAACAAGCACACGCTCATGGACTTCTGCTGCAGCTGGCTCTTACAAATAATCACCCCCTACTAGCCTGGTGATTGAACTGCAGTCCAATACATTGCTACTACAATGAGCATCTGAGAAAGTCACCATACAAAGGCAATTTATAACCAACAAACAGAGCCTTGCCACCTGAAAGTACCCAAAATTGAAGCTGAATTAACAAACACAACATACATTACAGGCACACTCTCAAGGGGAGGAAAAGTCCCATCCAATCAAACGTAAATTCAAGAATAGAAAATGACAACCTTTTCAGTTAAGGAGGAACAAACATACAAACTCTGGTAGTATGCTAAAACAGACTGTTTTGGCATGCCCAAAGGATCACATTAGCTCTCTAGTAATGGATACCAAGCAAAATAAAAGCTCTAAAATGACATAAAGAATTCAAAATATAGATTGTAAGGAAGCTCAATGAGATCCAAGAGAAAATTGAAAACCAACATAAAGAAATGAGAAAAATAATTCAGGACATGAATGAAAAATATACTAAAGTGTTAGATACTTAAAAAAATAGAACTTCTGGAAATGAATGACTCATTGAAGGAATTACAAAATGCAGTTGAAAGCTCAAGCAAGAGAATAGACCAGCTCAAAGAAAGAATTTCAGATATTGAAGAGAAGTCTTTTGAATTAACCCAGTCATACGAAATATAGAAAAAGAATTAAAAGAAATAAATAAACCCTATTAGAAATATGGGATTACCTCAAGTGTCCAAACCCATGCATTGTAGTTATTCCTGGGGAGAAAAAGAAAATGTCAGAAGTGTGGAAATCCTATTTGAGGGAATAGTTGAGGAAAACATCCCTAGTCTTGCAAGAGATTTAGAAATACAGATACAAGAACCTCAGTGAACACCAGGGAGATACATTGCAAGAAGGATTTTATCAAGGCATATAGTCATCACACTACCTAAAGTCAGTGTGAAGGAAGAAAATTTGAAAGCAGCAAGAAAAAAGCATCTAATTACCTTTAAGCAAAAGCCAATCATACTAATAGCAGACTTCTAAGAAGAAACCTTATAAGATGGGAGATATTGAGGTCCTATTTTCAATATATACTCAAAGACAAGAACTGTCAGCCACAATTTTGCATTCTGCTTAACTAAGCATCATAAATGAAGAAGAAACAGTCTTTCCCAGAAGATCAAATGCTAAGTAAATTCATCACCATCAGACCAGCCTTACAGGAAATAATTAATGAAATTCTAAACATGAAAACAAAAGGTTGATACTTACCATCATAGAAACACATGAAACCATAAATTTCACAAGTCTTATAAAACAATTTCATAAATGAGAATACAAAGCAAATAGGTAACAATTAACATTATGGCAAGAATAGAACTTCATATATTAATATTAGCTTTGAATGTAAATGGACTAAATGCCACACTTAAAAGATACAGATTGGTGGAACAGATAAAATACAGAACCTAAGCATATGCTGCCTTCAAGAGACTCAATTAACTGATAAAAAATTTATAGATTAAACATAAGGTTGTGGAAGAGATATTCCACACAAATGTAAATGAAAAGTGAGCAGTAGTAGCTATACTTATAGATGAAATAGACCTTAAGTGAACAACCGTAAAAAACAACACAGAAGGTCATTATATAATAATAAAGGAATCAATTCAACAAGAAGATATAACAACACTCAATATGTATGCACCCAACACTGGAGCATGCAGCTTTGTAAAACAAATACTACTAGATCTAATAAAAGAGAAAGACAACAATACAATAATTATGGGAGACTTCAATACCCCACTGACAGCACTAGACAGGTAAATGAGGCAGAATATCAACAAAAAAATAGTGGATTTAAATTAGACTCTAGAACAAATAGACCTAAAAGACATTTACAGAACATTCTATCCAACAACTGAAGAATATACAATCTTCTCACCAGAGCATGGAACATGTTCCAAAACAGGACATAAGTTAGGCCATGAAGCAAGTCTCAATAAATGTTAAAAATCCAAATCATATCAGGTATCTTCTCAGGCCACAGCAGAATAAAGCTAGAAATCACTTTCAAGAGGAACTTTCAAAACTCTATAAATGCATGGAAATTAAAAAACCTGTTTCCGAATGATCTATGGGTCAATGATGAAATCAAGATGGACATTAAAAAAATTTTTGAAATTAAGGAAACTAGTGACACAACTTCTCAAAACCTCTGGATCCCAGAAAAAGCAGTGCAAAAATGATACTTTATGGATGTAAATGCCTACATCAGAAAGATAGAAAGATCACAAATTAACAATTTAATGTTGCACCTCAAGGAAGTAGAAAAAGAAGAACAAATCAAATCAAAAGCTAGCAGAAGAAAAGAAATAACAAAGATCAGAGAAGAATTAAATAACATTGAGACAAAAATACAAAAGATTAATTAAACAAAAAATTGGTTATTTAAAAAGATAAACAAAATTGATGGACCACTAAATAGATTAACCAAGAAAAGAAGAGAGAAAATTCAAATAAGCTCAATTATAAATGAAAAAGGAAGCATTGCAACTGGTACAACAGAAATATAAAATATCATCCAAGACTACTACAGATATATCTATGCCCACAAACTAGAAAACCTAGAGGAAATTGGTAAATTCCTGAAACATATAAATTCCCAACCTAACATATTCACTTAGAATTTATTCTTGCAAGTATTTTCCAGATTTCATTTGGAATACAAATTATTTATTCCTGGGTCTGACTTAGCATTTCTACTCCAGAGCATGCCTTTGTCTAACTCTATTTATAATTCTAGAGTGAACTAGGGGTGATTGTGATGGGGCTTCAGGAGAATATACACTTGCTTGCAAGACAACTTCTGGAGTTGATGTTACTATATTGTCTTAGCATAAGTAAAGCTTACTCTCTTCAGGGACAGAAAGAAAGTCTGCTTCTTACAGCAAGGGAACATCAGACTTGGAAGTTTAAGTCTCATCTGTTTTTCATCTTTATTTTTACCAGAAATCCACATTTTAATTCCTAAAATTCTACTATTTTCCAGTTGATGTTACAAATTTCATATCATAAACTTGACAATCTGTGAATTAAATTTCCATTGCAATCATGCAATGTGAATTAATCATATCAAAGTAACTGGGGTATCCATCACCTCAGGCATTTATCATTTCTTTGTGTTAGGAACATTCCAGTTCCATTCTTTTAGTTAATTTAAAATATACCCTAACTTATTTTTGAGGGTAGTCACTTTGTTGTGCTATCAAATATTGTTCATTCTATCTAACTATCTAACTATATTTTTGTACCCATTAACCGTCCCCACTTTATCCCCCACTCTCTGCTACCCTTCCCAGCCTCTGGTAACCGTTATTCTACTCTCTATCTCCATGAGATAAATTGGTTTTAATATTTAGCTCTCACATATGAGTAAAAACATGCTTTTATTTCTATTTTCATATTAATTGTGTCAGCAGAAAAGAAGCCAAACACTCTAAAATAATTTTAAAGAGATTTATTCTGAGCTAAATTTGAGGATCATGACCTGGGGCCACACCGAAGAAGCCTTGAGCAAGTGGACTGGCTGTGGTTGGGTTACAGTTTGGTTTTGTACATTTTGAGGAGATGGGAATTACAAGTAAAGTCATAAATCAATACATGGAAGGCATACATTGGTTTGGCCCGAAAAGGTGAGTCATCCTGAAGCAGGGGCTTACAGGTTATAGGTGGTTAAAGACATGAAATTTTGTATAAAGGCTTGGAATGTTTTAAGATAAGTAGGACTGTTAATCAGAGACAAACCACCAGACATACATTTGCTGTGTAGAATAAGGACCTGGGGGTTTCTCTTGCATAGCCTTAGGCCTGTTAATTAGTTACAAAGATATCTCCAAGAAGGGAGGGGGCACAATGAGGCAAGTTTGACCTCCCTCCTTTTGACAGGTAACTTAGTTTAAGGATATCCCCTTGGCCAGGAGGGGTCCATTCAGTCAGCAGGTGGGAGGAGACCCTTAAGATTTTATTTTAGTTCACAGTTGGATCATGGTATGTAGATAGAAGATACAAGGTTAAAAGGAAACATTCACTTTACTCAATATCCATCTTTGCACTCAGGAGCATACTAACAGAGATCATTCCTGGGGGGAAATGAAATATAGCTTCTATTATTTTCTATGCTATGTGTTCTTCTCTAGGTTGTGTCAATGTCAGTTCAGTGATACCAAAGAGCCAACAATTAATTCTAAGAGATCAAGTCTACTGGGGCAGGAATTTAGATTTGGATAAAGATTGATCAAAAAACATGAAGGAGGGAGAAAGTCTGTTGGAATTATTCTTGTCAGACGCTTGAAATATGAAGGGCTTTTATGGCTTTAAGAAGCCAGGAATAGAGCCGAAACCTTCACTATTTCAAACTCCTTCAATCTAGTCAAAGTGTCATAGGTAGTCCACCTGATGAAAACCTGGACCAGTCTGGGTTAACCAATGCCAACATTGTTTCACATGTTAAACTAATTGTGAATCTAGTAAGATATCGCTTCATAATTATATATGATGGCTTCTTGTCCTTCATCATATATCATGTTGGGTTGTTGCTACCGAATACAGAGATGTAAAATGGAGGATGAGTAGAGTTGTATGGACAGGAACAGTTGGAAGAAGGTAAGGAAACTATGTGATATAGCCAATTACTTTTATCAACTTAAATGATCCAATAAATTATTGTTCAAGGTTTGAAAGGAATGGCTGTTGTAAATGTCTAATTAGCCAAGCATTTTTCCTTTTGACTGGGGCCTATTAGGACACTTTTTTGTATTAATTATTTCCATATTAAAAA
This sequence comes from Cheirogaleus medius, assembly GCA_008086735.1. Taxonomy (NCBI): domain Eukaryota; kingdom Metazoa; phylum Chordata; class Mammalia; order Primates; family Cheirogaleidae; genus Cheirogaleus; species Cheirogaleus medius. Next base: position 14,882,121 of record VBSM01001483.1, read on the forward strand.
GTGTCTTAGAGAAATTAACAGATGTTCGGTGGCTCTTCCAGTTTCTGATTGGTTTAGAGGGATAGTACTGATGTTGATGTTGCACAAAATAGTTGGAGTGAAAACCGTAAGTCACAGGAAATTGTCGATTTTGGGTAGCAACAAGTAGCAATTTTGTATACATGATTTCACAGGAATCATATGATATAAATGAGTCATGTTGTATTCAACAGAGACTTATGTATTTAATAGTTTAGCTGTTAGTATGACATAATGCAAGAAGGTGCATTGATGGATCTGGATAAGATAGGATTCGGGAGTTTTCTAAAATCAGAATATGAACTCAGTTATATCATGGAGAATGAAAGTCTGAGTAGCTGACAAGGGAAAAGCACTTTTTGATAAATACGCAGGTGTGGTATGGAAGAGGTACAAATGAAGGAATGACTTGCTCTATAGCTCTCAAGCTGGTTTGTGATCAAACTGAGGATAACCATTTTCCAGGGGTGTTTGGGATTCTCTGATACATATGTCACAAATATTAGAATATTTAAAGACATCATTAATTAATTAAATCATCCAAAGTTCACTTACTAAGCACTTGTATTTTGTAGTGGGAAAATGGTTGTGAGTGGATGGACATGGCCTTTCCACTCAAGTCACTTACTAGTCTAGCAGAGAGAATGTAGGGCCCCCAAAAGTTCTTGTAAGTTGTTATATGGAAGGAGATCATTATTTGAGAGAAGTTATATCCCCTATATATAAATCTGGCTGTTTTGGCCCTAAATACTTAAAGTTTACTCTTGAGTGACTCTAGTTTCCTAGTGAGACATTGTTATGTAAAGGCAACTGCTTTATGTAATCTCTTAATTAACTTGGTGAGTTCTAATTGCTGGTTAATGGCATAAAGTTTTATGATCAGGTGAATCCTCATAATGGGGTGTTCTACTTGGTGTTTTAACTAATGTGATATGCTATGTGCTTAGCAGTTTTAGTTACATGGAATACAACAAATGTGAACATTATACATCTCCAAATAATGTTCATGTCATCTTTAATGTGAATTTTCTGATTGGTTTCAAAACCTCAGACCATAAGCACATTAAAATTAGAGTTTGTACATCTCAAAGTCAGTTTTTTTAAATCAGTAGTCTTTTTTCAAAAACAGGACGAATACCAACTGCCTTGTAAAATAAGCAAATGGAAGAGATCAATTGTATGGAATATTCATCTCTTTAAGTAGCATGGCCCTTACAATGGTGTTTAAGACATCTATTTGACAGTCAGAGATGTGTTTGTAGGTGAACTCATTCTTTATTTCCTGGAATGCTGCTGCAGTTTTAGAGATTAGGAACTCTTGGTGTCTGTAGGAGTTTGAAGCACAGGATGACAGAAATTTTGGGCTTATATCGTGAAGATGCTCTGACAAAATTGAATCTGATCTAAGAACTGTTCTCAAAGATTTTTATCCCTTTCTTCATAATTTTAAATTCAGTTTGAAGTTTTATTTAACATATTTTGAATATGTAATTCATTTTATATGACACGTAAAGTATACAATAAAAACTTATTTTAATCACTGCACCTCTTACTGCATTCTCTACCCCCACTATCACATCATAAGTAATTATATTTTTTGGTCTATGAGCAAGGGTATGCAAAGCACACAAACATGCACATAGACATACAATGATGTTTACACTCTCCCATACTTACATAAATATAGTGTATAGTATACATTCCTCTACATCTTGCTTTTTTTACTTAGAAATATATCCTGGAGATTTCTCAGGGACAATATGCATAGAATTTCCTCATTCTCTTTTATGTCTGTACAATACTGAATTGTATGTATAATAGTTTATTTAGCAAGTTCCCTATTGTTGGACACTTGGACTGTTACAATATCTTGTTATTGCAAATGACCCTGGAATAGACATGTTTGCAGATTTGTCATTTCAAAAGTGTGCAGGTGTATCTGTAGGAGAGATACCTAGAAATGGGACTGCTGGGTCAAAAGGTAAATATTCCAGTTATTATGTCAAATGTTTTCCTTTCCCCAGAGGTTCTACCATGTTATGTTTCCACCAACTATATGAGAATGTCTGTTACCTCACAGCCTCACCAACAGATAGTGTTGTCAAACTTTTGGATTTTTGCCTATATGACTTATTAGAAAGAGTACTTCTGTGTAGTTTTAATTTAGACTTATATTATTATGAGGGATTTAATGTAATGCATCTCTTCATTTGGTCAAGGAGAATTTGGATTTCTATTTCTGTACAATTTATGTTTATGTTGTTCTGTATTTTTAATAAGATTTTGTTTTTTTCTTCTCAGTTTCTAGACTATTGTCTATTCCTTTTTCTGTCATGTAAGTTGCAATTATTGTTCCCAGTTTGTTATTTAAGTCTTTCACTTTTTTTTTCTTTAATGGTTTGCAGATCTTGTGTCCTAGTTAAAAATATTTTATTTTTATTGGAACTGCATGTAATTCATAACTTAGCTGAGAGAGTCCTAATGACTATATTACACTGAATATTTGTATCCAAGAAAATGATAGGTATTTCAATTTTCTCCAGTCTAAATTTTATGGCCTTCAAGAGTGTTTTAGAGATTTCCTCATATAAATTTTACATATTCCTTGTTAAGTCCAAAGAATTTTACTCTTTTTGTTTCTTGCTTTCTCTATCTCTCTCAAATTATATTTGATAATCCCATTATCATTATAATTTCTAACTGGCTGTTTTATCTGTGTTCTAAATTCTACTGATTTTTGTTGTTTATAGTGGTTTTCATTGTATTGTTTTGTGTTTATAAGATTACACAAATTAAAATCATTTTACATGTCCCTTTCTAATTCTTACATTTCTTATTTGTTTTTCTTATTTAATTTGTTACATAATGCCTCCTGTTCTGCAACATTGTTAGGCGATAGTGGAAATTTCATAAAATGCCATTTCACAATCTCTGGTAAGGTATTAATGTACCTAAATATAAAAATAAATTACTTAATATTGGTCCATCCTTGCACATCTGAAATAATTATACTTATTCATGATACATTAGCATTTTATTTCCTTTGTATTCTGTTATTTTATATTGTTATATATAAGGATATGCTTTTTGTGTAATTATTAGATTTTTATCAATTTTATATTTATTTGCTTTATTAGAAACAATTCAGAAGTTTTCCTTTTCCATTCTATTTAAGTGTTATAAAAACATTTGATTTTTTTTTTCAAAGCTATGGTAGAATTATCCTGTATAATTCTCTGTACTTGTTGTGCATTTTTAAGCAAGTGAGAATGTAGATCTTTGATATCTTTTGTTATTCATTCTCTAGAATTTTTTTTTATTTCTATGAGATTTATATCTCTTCTGGGGCCTGCTTTTGTAAATTTCTTTTTTCAGAGTTATTTATTTATTTTATCTATATTCTGAAGTGGATTTGCATAGATTTACGTAAGTTACCAATCTTGATTAATTCCTTCTGTTTTCGTGTTTATTTCCTCTTATAATTTTAAAATTTGTACATTAGTGCTGCCCCTTTTTTTCTTGAATAGTTTAGTTATTTATTTTTGTAATAGTTAGATTTAAAATTTAATTCTAGCAACCCCGGTTGTAACAAGCATACTTAACACACATATCTTGTTTTTTAATACTATTTTCCAATACAGAGAAGCAGTATTTCATGAAGAAATGGGTGACCCTAGGGCTGGGGCATTAAATACATAAGATGAGCCTGGAGCATCTTGTAGTGTCAGAAAGTAAGGAATTTTTCAAAAAACCAAGCAAATAAAAAAAAATCCACATTGATAAGTGTATTTAAAAGGGGCATAGGAGTCAACTAAAAGAGCTTCCACTGGCCAAAGCTGGGAAATTTGAGATACAAATAAGAACATATTAGATTTTAACCAAATGTGTTAAATAAATATCCATAAGTTTATACTGATAAAAGAAATGATTAAATAACTAAATAAATTGTGGAGAAGAGTCAAATCTACCATGCAGAAGAATTCAAAATATATTATGTAGATATTATCCCCTCAAAAATTGGAGGAGTATAATTCCTCACTCTCCCAGTATGGGCTATACATTGAAACTTCTTCCAAAGAGTGCAGTATAGGAAGGGAAGAGAAAAGACAGTCATTTACAGTAGCGAACCCTGACTGATACTACCTTAGACAGGTGATCAAGGTAGGTCAACACCAACACTGGTAAATCATGTTGATAATATGTACCTTTGATAGATGTGGTGAAATGATACTTTGCTCATATGGGCTTCCTCCCTCTATTAGTCAGGGTTTCTAGAGAAACAAACAAATAATAGATAGACAGATTGATTAGATTAGATTGTAGGTTCTAAGCACCCAGTACCAACATCTACCAGACACAGACCCTCTCATAAAATCAAGGATTTGATTAGCTAACAAGACCAGTGGGGAATGAAGTAGTCAATAGCCAGGCCACTAAAACGAGCCTGACCCGCAGACAGGCCTAAGCAGACAGGCCTAAGATGGCTTCCACCTTGCTCTAAGAATAACTGCTAGTGGAAAGTCCCTAGAGGAAGTATAGTGGAGGGGGAGAGGTAGAGGGGAAGAAGGGCCTGTTCTCAAAAAGCTCTTCTGTACTTCTCCATGGTTGCTTGTGTACTTCTCCATGGTTGCTTCTCCATAGTTGCTTGCTTGCTCAAACAACAGCTAACTGCTAAGTTCCGCCTCTGTAACCGCTTGCTTGCACCGCTGCCAGCTTGTAAGGTACAAAAGGACAGCAAAGTCTTTGTTCAGGGCTGCTTCTCCCTCCTTGCATGGAGTGGTGACAGCCCCTGCTCAGGTATCAATAAACTGATTTGGCTGATTGAATTCTGGTGTCTGAGTCCCCTTGATCCGCTGGTTTACAACAAGATAGATGGATAGATAGATAGATAGATTCTAAAGAATTTGTTCATGTCATAAAGGAGGCTGACAAGTCCCAAGATCTGAAAGGTGAGTCTGCATAATGATTTACTGTAAATAAATCAATCATGCAGGAGGGAGTGGGGAGGAGAGGATGAGTGAAATCATACCTAATGGGTACAATGTACACTATCTGGGTGATGGCCACACTTATAACTTTGACTCAAGCAGTACAAAAGCAATCCATATAACAAAAACATTGTACCCCCGTAATTTTCTGAAATAAAAATAAATAAATGAATTTGAAAAAATCTAAATGACATTCATTTCAATGGGGATTTTGTAGATGGGAAACCAGGCCTATCATGCATTATCATATTTAGTGGGCAGACATTTCTCCAATTTCTTAATATGAAAACACAACCAAATTATAAGTTTTTCATCTAAGAATTCAGGGGATAAATAGATGAGGCAAATAAATGGGGAGCAAAGCTGGTAGTAGAACTTCAAGTTGCTCAAACAGATGGCATTTTCCTAATTTTCTGATTAGAGAGCTTGTGGACAATGTTATATCATCTCCCTAGGTACATCTAGAGGGGAAGTTCCTATGGATCAGAAGGGTGTTGCTATTAGATATGTCCACTTGTATATATGTTCTACACAGAAGGCATTATTGCAGAATAGTTAAGTGCATAGCTTCTAGGGTCCAGACACCTAGATTCAAACTCCAACTCTGTATTTTTATTGTTTTATGGCCTTGGGAAATTTACTTAGCTACTTCGTCTCTGATTTCAACAAGAAAAATACAAACAACTTACATATATCATAGTTGTATTTGTGGAGATCAGACAACATAATTTAAAACTTGGAATGCTGCATAGCTCGATAGCTGTGAATTATTATTTTTATGTAGCTGGACTTGCTCAATCAAAGCATCCAGAATACTTCAACACTGCCCTATGCATGACTACACTGTTACACTGCTGTGCTGCAAATGAAAGTGTGCCCATGACCCTGCCCCTTCTAAGAAAAAAAACATGAATGAAAGCCTGTTCATTCAGGGTACTTCACATAGCTTCTTAAAGCCTTCCCATTCTAGTATGAATTACTTAAACCCACACATGATGCTATATGCTTTCTTTCCTAGAATACTGCACTGTTCAGGTTCAGGGAATGAGTAGTTGATGACTTCATGTATGACCCTCAGTGGTAGGTGGGAATTTCTATAAACATGAGATAAAGGCCCAGTCGTCTGACTCTGTCTATATTCCTGCTGTAATAAGTCAGGCACCTTTAAAAAACTCAAAATTAGTTGGTTTAACACAAGAATATCTATTTTTCATGGCAAGGTTGGATTTAAGCAGGATAATTATCTTTTAAATAATGACTCAGGGATATTACTGAGGGGAATTATTCTACAGTAATCTTATAATATGTTTCCATTTTATCCATAAATTTTAACGTCCAGGTTATTTAATGTCTACCTAAAAGAAAAAGTTTGGGCCCGGGTTCATGTGGGAACATATAAAAAGATCTTTTCATTACTTAGTGGATAGTTTGGGGGTGTACTAAATCTACCCTGTTCCTCTCTCTTTCATTCAAGCTAAATACTGACTGTATCCAAACTAAAACTCTCTTCCTCTCTTTTTATTCCTCTAGCTGTTAAACCTAGCATTGAAGGTTGAACTGGCAAATTAAGATTTAGTTTTGCAACTAAAATTATAAGCAGAAATTAAACTCTGAACTGAATAATTAATTGAATATATTTCCTTCACAAACCACTCACATGTAAGTATTCTATTTAATTTGATAATTTGCCATTTTCCTTTTGCCACACTTGACAATTTTTGATGTCTTTGATGATAAATTTAGCATTTGACCCAATCAGTATAGCAATGTGATTGGAACTTGCATTGAGCTATAATATATCCTATATCATTTTCTTGCCTCTTTTCATTAAATTTGTATGTATAGCTCATATTGTAGTGTTTCAGACCACTTGTTGCTTAACCATACCCATTTAAAGAATTAATTCTAGAACCACTTCACTTTCATATTTCTTGTGGATTCTTATAGCAACTTCATAAATACAATCGATCAATTAAGTTGACAAAATTGCTCCTAATGTGAATATTAACTGACCTTTATCTGGTAAAGTGTTATTATTTGAGTAAGCATATAGAGGGAGTAGATTTTTGCAAGGCTTTCAAGAATGGGTAAGGTTTCCTTATATAGAGAGGAAAAGGGTAATTTCGGAAGGAAGGTAAAAATTAGCAAAAATATCTTTTGTGATCCCTTCGGCAACAAGTTAATAGATAGAAAACAACTTGGAAGACTATAATGGGAGATGATTTGGGAAAGCTAGGTTATGGTCAGTCTAAGGATTCTCAGCTCTGTTTTGTAGGGGTTTCAGGAGGATTACATTTTAATCAATGTGCACAATGAAACGGCTTGGAGAAGGCTGGACACAAGGAAACCAGTTAGGAGGATGTAGTGACTCAGGCTAAAGTGTTATGTGCCCATACTTGGGTAGAGAAAGGCAAAATTGAACAAAAGCAGCAAATTCAAAACATAGTAAAAGGAAAAACTGACAAGGCTCATGTCAGTTTGTACTATTTCTGTGTAAAATGTATTATAGGGTCCCTAGTTTACAAAGCACTTCACGTGTATGAGAAGTCACAGAAAAATTTTGAATCTCAATCCTGAGTAAACAGAGTAGTGATACAATCAATAATACAAAGAAAAAAGATATTCTGTTCATTATACAAATATAAATATAAATATAAAATAAACAGAAACAAGTTTCTGTTTGAATTTGGGTGACTGGAAAACAATCAAGTTGAGAAACTTAGTCTCTAATAGAAATCATGCAGGAATAAAGAAAAAGGGTAGCCTTTCATAGCCTTTGGAATGGCAGGTAATAAGTCTGCCTCAACCAGATGGTATATAAATAGTTTTGGTGAAGCCTTAGTTTCTATGATTTTCACATTTTTATAGATATCTGTATACTATAATACACTTGATTATATTAATTTAAGAGAATTTGGATGATAGCAAAATCACCTATTTCTACTGAGACTGAAATGTATGTAATCACAAAGCATAGACTTCCTTTTCAAATTATTTATTTATTTTAGAATATTATGGGGGTGTAAGTGTTTTGGTCATATAAATTACTTTTGTACTGTTTGAGTCAAATATGCCCATCCCCCAGATAGTGTGCAACGTACCCATTAGGTGTGAATTTATCTATCCCTTCCTCCCCTCTCCCACCTGCTAGATTTCTGATGAATGTTATTTCTGTCTGTGCACATAAGTGTTGATCTATTAGTTCCAATGAAATGGCAAGTACATGTGGTATTTGTTTTTCCATTCCACACTTTACTTAGAACAATGGGCTCCAGCTCCATCCATGGTAATATAAGAGGTGCTGGATCATCATTGTTTTTTGTGGCCAAGTAGTACTCCATGGTATACATATACCACATTTTATTAATCCACTCATGTATTGATGGGCACTTGGGTTGTTTCCATATCTTTGCAATTATGAATTGTGCTGCTATAAACATTCTAGTGCAGGTGTATTTTTTATTGAATATCTTTTTTTCCTTTGAGTAAATACCCAGTAGTGGGATTGCTGGATCAAATGGTAGTTCTACTTTTAGTTCTTTGAGGTATCTTCATACTACTTTCCATAGAGGTTGCACTAGTTTACAGTCCCACCAGCACTATATGAGTGTTCCTATCTCTCCACATTCATGCTAAGATTTGTTGTTTTGGGACTTTTTGATAAAACCCATTCTCACTGGAGTTAAGTGATATCACATTGTGGTTTTTATTTGCATTTTCCTGATGATTATAGATGTTGAACATTTTTTCATATGTTTGTAGGCCATTAGTCTGTTTTCTTTTGAAAAGTTTTTAAAAAGTGTCTTTTACCACTTTTTAATAGAGTTGTTTGATTTATTCTTACTTCTAAACTCACAAAATAACCACTGAAATCTTAAAACTAAAGTGAAACTGCATTTATTTAAAGAAGAGCTAATTAATGAGAATTTGATCAAATTTTGAGGAAGTTTACTATGAGGATTTTAAAAACATTGCAAAGTTTGTCATTGAGCAAGCTTTTGATTTTTCAGAATATGATCTAAGCTTAAATAATGACCTATTAAGCTTTCTGCTTCTTTTTGTTAGTATTTTGATTATCTCATGCCTGCCTGTTACTAATTTCTCAGCCAGGTATTTTAGTGACAAAAGCATTGATATGATGAGAATTAAACAGTTTAATATTCCCCCTTCTGGTGTCAGGACTAGTTTAAAATCCAAATAGTTGTTTAGTCTTCATATAATACAGAAGGTGTCTCACTCACATTAATGTATATCTCATAATTATTTACTTAGTTATGACATTTATATTATTCCTATTGTTGTGGTTAACACAGAAGTGTAGAGTGTGTGTGTGTGTGTGTGTGTGTGTGCATTTATCAGTTCAAACATACTGAAACAATTTAAACATTACAGTTAAGCCCAGGGGTCATTTTATTTAATTTGAGAGTTGTGACTGTCTCCAAAATTCTGCCCAATGTCTATGCTTTTAACAGAATTGTTTACATTATCTAAAATAAGATTAACATGTAATTTCCTTTTTTATGTGATAAGCAAAGAAGTAGTTTTATACAGAGACATGCTACAATATCTAACTGGAGTCTTTTCTTTTATTTGTTCCAGTTTATATCTAATAATGTGTCAGTGCTGCCCTTCCCCTTTCAGAAACCTCTTTAATTTCATTTTCTATTACAGTGATTCATTATCTTTGTCTTCTTGTCTCTTCTGATCTAATGCTTTATTGCATATCCTCATAATAGTTTTCTTCAAGCACCACTTCTAATTTTTGGCCATTAATAATTCTATCTCAATTTCACATCTCAAAATTTGTCTTTTCCCATCAATCTATGAGTTTCTAGTTACCCTCCATTTCTAATGAGAAGTTGATGATTTTGTATATTCCCCTTTATATTTACCTTCTCATCATGGATCAACAGTCATATAACAATTGATAGAAAAGATCCTTCTGGCACTCAGAGAAATTCATATGAAGGAAATTCTGGATTCCAGAGACAATATATAGCAGGAGTTCTTAACTTCAGGACTATTGAATATTTAACAGATTAATTTTTTGTTGTTGAGGGACATCTGTGCACTGTAGAATGCTTAACAGCATCTTTAACATCTACCTACTCTCACCTCTGAGTTGTGACAACCAAAATATCTCCAGATAATACCAATATCCCTTTGGAGGGTGAGGGCAAAATGGCTTACAGTTGGGAACTATAGATCAGTGGAATCACTTGAGAGGGTCTACTTATTTTGAATCTATATCATATGTTGGGCTCACAAGCACACTTTTAAAAAATCTTTAAATATTTAGTGCTGTCATTGGCACATTATTCTTCTACTAGTTGTAGCTCACAATAACCTTTAAATATCCTTTCATCTCCAGTTTCTTAAGTGACTGTTGTCATATCCAATCCTTCCCAGTGAGATCCATGGCAAAATAATGTTTAGTCTATATATGAGGTTTAGGAAACTATAGGATACCAAAGACATCTGAAACTAGAAGTGACAGACATGTTACTGTATTATGGAGAGAATATTGAAAGAGCAATCTGGGATTTTTTACAGTGATCTAGAAAGCCAAGTTTGAACACTGACAAGAGGGAATGATTGGTTTACCAACAATCCCAGTGGCTAACATTAAAGAATATGAAAGTTTACCTTGAACTAAAGTAAAATCCACATATCTGCATCTGGCATCCTATTATTTTGGTAAGGGTATAAATTTATATCACATTTCTATAAAGAAAATAAATTGATACATATTGAGAGACTATAAGAATATTTATATCCTCTTAATAAATAGTTATATTTTAAAATAAACTCTATATAACTAATCACTCTTATTTTCTGATTAGACCTTTCTTTTGCACTCCAGGAACATACATCCAACTGCATACTGTATATCTCTACTTAAGGATTTCAATGCATCTGAACTTAGTAATTACATTTTTTCATTTGAATTTGAAGAGCTTCCTTTAACATTTATTGTAACGCAGGTCTAGTGAAGGTGAACTTTCCAAGGTTTTGTTTTTCTGGGAAAGTCTGGGTAGAGTATTAGTAGTTAGCAGGTTTTTTTTTCTTTCAGCACTTTGAGAAGATCATCCCATTCCCTTCTGTCCTGCAATGTTTCCGCTGAGAAATCTACTAATGAGTGATCTCATGGTGGTTCCCTTGTGTGTGAAAAGTCATTTTTCTCATGCCACTTTCAAAATGCTCTTTGACTTTTGACTATTTGATTATAATGTTTCTTGATGTGGATTTCTTATTTGAGGTCCATGGAACTTTCTGGGTTTGGATGTCTATGAATGGAATTTTAAATTTGAAATATTCTCTCCATCACCTGCTCTGTGCCTTTCTATCTAATTTCATCTTAAGTCATTCTCCCTCTTGCTCACTGTGGTGGTTTTTGAAAAAAGGGAAAAAATCCTTGACACTCTTTTACTGCAGGTGGGATATATCTCTCCTCTCCTTGAATTTGGTGGTGTTTGTGATTGACTAAATCAATAAGGTATAGCAGATACAAAGCCTTGTGACTTTTGAGGCTAGAATTAAAAAGGACATGAAGCTTGGAACATTGTCTTAATCCACTTGGTCTGCTATAACAAAATACTATAGACTGGGACTTATAAACAACAGAAATGTATTCCTCATAGTTTTATAGGTTAGAAAGTCAAAGATCAAAGTTCTGGAACATTTGGTGCCTGGTGAGGGCTTGCTTCTTAGTTCATAGATGGTTGTTTTCTTGTTTCCACACATGGTAGAAGGGGCAAGGGAGCTCTCTTGGGTCTCTCTTATAAGAGCACTAATTCCAATCATGATGGCTCTGCCCTCACGGCCTAATAACCTATCAAAGGCCTCACCCCCTGATACCATCACACTGGGGGTTAAGATTTCAACATATGAATTTTGGGGAAACGAAAACATTCATTCTATAGCAAATATTTACTCTCTGGAGGCTTCCTAAGAATTTGCCTCTCAGAAGTCATTTGTCATTCTTTTTAGGAAATTCAATCTACATAGAGAGATTAAATGTTGGTGTTCTGCATGACAGTTTCAGCTGAGCACAGCCTTCGAATTAGGCAATTCATTTACTAGATGTGTAAGTAAAGAATGCTCCAGATAATTCCAGCTGCCAGTCAATTGAATCACCTGAAGTTCATTTGTTTCTTTCTAAGTAATGCTCCAGATAAATCATCTTTGCTGTGCCCAGTCTGAATTCCTGAACCATAGAATCCATAAAAGTAATAAAATGGTTATTGTTTTATACCACTAAATTTAGCTTGGTTTCTTATGCAACAATAGTAACTAGAATACTTACTAGAATTATTTTACTTCCTAAAAAGGCCCTATTCTCTCTCTTGCCTTAGAACCTATAGTAGATGTGTTGTCTGGGCATCCATTCCTAACCTGCTATGAATGTTGGCTCATATTTCCCTCCTTTCTTTGGAAATTTATCTTTGGCTGACAGCAATGGCCTTGCCTGGGAAGTTGTATTTCTCCAACTCCTGCAATGCAACTTTCAGTCAATGACTTACTGATACAATGATGTGCAAATGTATCAAAATGTATGCAAATGTATCAAATGGTCAGCCCCTTACCTCATGGAAGGGAGAGCTCTGCAGTATAGTTTATCCTCCAGAGCTCATCCCCTATAAATCAGGCCAAGGCCAAACTTGCCCTGAGAGCACATCCTCACTCAGTTTTTCTCTTTCCCTATTCTGCTTCCTTCTTTCCTTCAGAAGTTTTACCTGAAGAGCACTCTTGCAATAAATTATATGCCTCCAAACCCATATATCAGGCTCTGCTTCTCAGGAACCTGATCATTTAGGTTTTTAACAGAGCTCTGTACATAAGCTGTCCTGTTGAAATGTCCTGACCCAAATATCATGCTTGGCAGGCTCTTTCTCATGCTTAATTGCCATGTCATAAGACAGGAAGAATATCACATTCAAACTGGCTCCATCACTTTCCCAGTCCTCAAGATTTTCTATCATAGCATGCTATTGATTTCTTCATAAAAATTTTTCTCAATGCGAAAGTCTATGCTTATTAATTTAACATTAGGTCAGGGTTTATATATCTCTTTCTCTTCCACTAAGTATGGGAATCATGACTTTTTATATTTACTGTTACATTCCCAATGTTTATACCCACAATGCCTGACATATAGCAGACTCTCAGTAAATATATGTTGAATGCACAAATGACTAGAAAGATAAATTTCCTGAGGAAATAATGAAATACACATACATAGATATATTTTTATTAATGTATAAACATTATTTAAATGGTGAAATGTGAAGACCTCACACAATAGTATGTTATTTAAAAAAACTATATGCTTCAACCATTAAAGATATACCTTAAAAGGATTTCAATTTAAGAGACATTAAAATATCTATGACAAAACATTCCTTAATCAAATCAAGATAAAAATCTATAAATGCTATAAAATTTCAGTTAAATGAATACACATTTACACATGTATACAGAAAAGCATACTAGAAGGAATACATCAATGTTTAGCAATGGATATCAGTATGAATAATAAATATTATTGTTAATTTTTATTTTATCCTTTGAAACCTTCTCTTGAAACTTTCTAAATTTTCCAAATTTTCTACAATAATCATGAATTATATTTATGAATATAAACACCTACCAATTAAAACACTATTTCATGAGACACAGTGCCTTAGGGCATGAGATATTTTCGGGACAATTAGGATTATAACACTAGTGGTAGCAGCTCATGTTCTCCTCCTTAATGCAGTTTTTAAGGGTTTTAGATATGTTTTGTAAGAAGGTGATTCTTTGAGAGTCTTTACTGGCACTGGGAATATGCTAGGGAATATGTTATGAGTTTCTTCCTGGAGGTGATGATGTAAGATTCATTCTTAGCTGGAACACTGAGCTATCCACCCAGTGAGAAATCCAGGAGCTATTTGTGGTGGTAAAGAATTCTGGAGACTCACAAAAAGTCACCACATTTAGTTTTGGGTAGCATGCTGTGTGTAGGTGACACATTAAGGATGAAGGATTGTAGGAGTCACTTTTAAGAGGAGCAGATGTCTGTTCTAAGAGCAGCCACCAAGAGAAGCTACTGGTACTAAGAATTATAAATAATTACTACTTTTCACAGAAAATACCATTAGGCATAGCTTATTGAGTGTTAGGCTAAGACAAGATATAAGCACTTAGCATTCTCTTGCCCTAATCTTCACTTGGTCACCCACGGCATCTTAAGGGGAACAGAGAGTCCTGTCCTTCAGAGTTTTACACTAATTATAAAGATTTTCCACCACTTAACCTAGTATGATTTCAGACATTGGAATTTTAGGGAGAAAGGGCTGATGGTTTATCCAGCTATGGTGAACTTCCTTGGTAACTTAATGCATATTTTTCAAGGGCTATAAGCTTTGAAAAAAGTTTATCATTGTGTGTTCCTACTGCATATGAACTCTGTAGCTTGCCTGGGCTATTTAAACATGTTTTCAAAGACCAATATAACTTCTTCAAATGTAAAACTTGGAATTCTGCCAAAACAATAGAATCTCCATTTGAGGATCAACACATCTATCACAGTGAAGGTATCTTATTGATTTCTTATTTACACAAAGCCAGTGAACCTTTCATGCATGCATATTATGAACATATAACACATTCTTATTTTCTTCTGCTCAATCCATTTGTTCACCAAAACTCCATTTTTAGATTAAAGTTACATTTTTAAATTTTTTTCAGTTTTCACTGTTGTGTGTGTGTATGTGTGTTGTGTGTGTGCTGTCTTATCTTCACCTTTCATGCATATTTTCATGTTCTGAGAGTTTATCTATTATTTTTCTCAGAACTCTTTTTATTTTTGGATCTTTATAAAGATATGTTGCTTATATTATGATAATTAAACATGTATTGAGCACTGCCTGAGTTTTAGTGTCTATAAAACCCTTGCCTCTTGGCTTTGACAACTATTTACATTATCCTATTACTAACTCTATCTGTACCCAATGCCAATTCTTTTCCTTCCAAGGTTTCCTGTGCTCCCATCATAGCTTCTGTTTATTTCCTATGGATTCCCAGAGATGAATGAATTTAGGTCCTTTAAAGTATGTTTTTTTTATTATTTATTTATTAAAGATGTCCTGGTTATTCCACTGATAAAGATTAGAAAAATTTTGACATTCAAAACTAAGATTCCGGGAATATGATGACAGAATTGCTTCCTGAGTTACCTCTGGCTATGGCAGTAGTCTATATAGGGAAAACAAAAGTATTATTTATATGATTTTTACCTGGAGTAGAATTGGATGGAACATAATCCTAGATGCTAACTTAATAAATGGAGATTCATGATTGAGACAACACATTGCTCTGAGCTGTCACACATCATAAAAATCCTACTTTCCAAAGAACTGAAAACAAAAACTCTAATTTAACACATTTGCTGAACTTCAGCTGAGCAAGACTAGGCTATATTGGAAATATAAGGATAAATATGACCCAGATCTTGCTCTTAAGTGTGGTTGAAGAAAGATCTTTGTAAATAAGGTACATTGGGAATAAGTTAAGAGAAGGGACTACAGTGTCACACTTCTGGGCGTGTTTGTGGAATAGTGAATAGTTTGATTCAGCAGAGTAAGAGGATGAAATAGAAAAGGAAATTTGGCCCCAAATGAAAGATAATATGTACTTTCAAGCTAAGGAATATGTTCTTTATTCTCTTGCCTAAGGGAAGTCATTGCAAGGTTGTATGAAGGAGATTAACCAAAAATCTATTTTGTTAGCGCTACGTAGGATACACTAGAATGAGGAAAGATTTGAAGAACAGAACCCTGATAAGAAGCCATTATATCAACCATGGAAGAAGAGATGAGATACAAGATTTGACAGTAGGAAAATAGAGAAGGAAACAGATTGAAGATATTTTATGAAGATAGAATTAACAGGATTCAGCAATTATTTAAATGGAGGAGTGTTCATTTTTCCCAGGAACCAGACCTTTTCAAAAACAATACCAGATTTAAGTCCGTAAAAGTATACCATAAGCATTTCTGCCCCCTGATACTCATGTATGTTATTTTCTTCCCTTCCTTTTCTGAAACATTTCTTACTATTGTATTCCTTGCTTTCTGATCCCTTATATAATCTTATCCCTAATTTTCCACAGCCATGCTGGTCACTACAACTTAATAACCTACTAGACTTATTTCACTAGTTAACTGATGTTATTCTCCAACTTGTTTCTCTATGAAACTGCTTTATGTGTCAGTTCTACAAGGCATATGACAAAGGCATGAATCAATATTTTAAAAATGTGGAGAGAGGAACATATGTTGGAATAAAATAATGAGTTTACTTTTGGAAATTTTGAGATATCAATATGAGAAGCATACGGTGGAAAAATATTTGTGGGGTTGGTAATAAGAGTCATCCAATCTGAAAAATCATTTGATTTGTAGTTGAAATTTAGGTGTTTATAAACCTCTAGTTATCTATTGAATCAAACATATATAATCTGCAAAAATAAAAACAAGAAACAAACTCTAATGTGTTATTGATGATTATTTTGTATAAATATGTATGATAGGTATGATTTTCCTTGTATAGAAATTGAACATATTCTCAAAGTATTATAATCTTTTATATTCATTTACATTTTATCACCAGTGATCCATATTCATTTAAAACACTCTCAATGATAGAATTTCCACATAATTTCTATTATTAATTTTATATACACAATACATAACTATAGCTTAAATATCATATGGCTATCTTTAATATGGAGTACTCATATCTCAATATAATTAAAAGGAAGAAAATTAAGATAATGAATTTATTTTTGTGGTTTCAAATCTAATTTTTTTGTGGCTACACGATTTCTCCCATTATTTGGCTCTATTATTTCATTATTTTTTATTTTCCTTTTTCTTCTGCTAAGTTTGTTATGAAGCAATAGAATTTCATTATTATTAATTGATCTGTGATCTACATTTATATATAAAAAAGTAGTGACAATGAACACACAAGAGAGGAGGTTGTTGCCTTCTCAAATCTAATTCCTTAAATATTACTGAAAATAAAGTCTGGCAGGTGATAGCAATATTTATAATGAAAACTCTGACCCTTGATTTGACAAAAGCACTTTTGGTTACATAAGTTTTGCATCTTGACAAGGTCTATAAGTCTGTATTCCCCCTTTTTCTATTATATGATTGTTTTAAAATTCAAAAAGTCTCAGGAGGATATTTACCTCATGTATAAGTTAGAAAATTAGAATTACCAGACCTAAGACTTTAACCCCAAGTACCTTGAATTTGTGAGTGTGTGCTTTCTTTTGGATTGAAAACAGCACTACTTTAACAGTAGTATTAATATTTTTATGTGGTTTCTTCACCTATCTAGAAGTATTATGTATATACAAAGGCAATAGAATAAGAAAACAATTCACTATTCATATAAGGTAAAAAATCAAGAATTGTGAGGGAGACAAGATGGCTGACCAGAGACATCAGCTACCAGATCATCTCACAAAGAAGGAAAAGTTTTAGATGGAAAAGAAAAAGCGAAAAAGCAACTAAACATAGAAAAAGCAACTATTACATTGGGTGTAATTCCAAGGGAAAAGTGACAGAACTTACCAGAGATTCCATGGGAAGAAGTTGTGAACTAGAACAGGAAGGAGTAAGATATCAGCAGAAATCAAACCCTAATAAGCATGGAGTCCAATGAAAAGGGTAGGTGGAGTGGTTTCTTTCTCTCTGCCTCATATCCCTGGCAGTAAGTAGGCCCCTGAGCTGCTGGAAAGCCTTTCTACCCTCATGAGCCTAAAAGCTGTTGCCAGCAGTGACCTGGGAACTTCTTGAGGATAAAGCACCAGGTTGCCAGCCACCTTGGGGACACTTCCCATCATCATAGATGTGAGCCACGGTGGCAGGCACCATATTGCTTCTCCACCCACCATGTGCCTTTGTCCTCCCTAGGGGGATTCAGCCCCTCAGTTCTCATCTTGCTTGTTCCCACACAAACATTTTCAAATTCTGGTCCAGACTATGGGAGCCACAGGAGGCTTGTGGGTACCAGAGGATATGCATGACCCCAGAGCCTGGACATTCTGGGTGGTTTGCCTTCTGGAGAGAAGGGAAGAGATGATCAGAGTGTTAACTTTCCTCCACTCAAACTCTTTTCCTCCCCTTTCCCTCCCCTACCCATGGCTGCTGAGAGACACAATTGAGCCGAGGTTTTCAGGACTGGCTGCTTCCCCTCTGTTGGTGTATCCAACACACTGAGGCTTCCACAGAGAGTGAGGATCAATCATTCCCTAATAAAGACTTGCAATGGACTAAGGGGTGCTCAGACTGTGAGCTCCCTACTCACCAGCACTCCCTGGTGCTGCTTGTCTGGCAGCTCCATCAAACAAGGACATACCCTGCAATGGAGGGACATCAAATCTGCTTGAGCACCCCATGGGTAACTTGGGACCAGCACTATTCTCCCTGTCAGGAATTGATCTTCAGGGACCTGTAGACAGACCCGTAGACCAGATCCTGTACCTCCAGAACTTTATTGTGTTGCTTGGGGGCACACAGGGAACATTTTTGAAATAATCATGGAGGTGAGGGTCCCTGCATAAGCAGAACTGAAAAGTAAGTGCAGTGTGGGTAGATACAGGGCTATTCAGATTTTAGATTTCTTCTCTTATAAAGTTTGGCAATTTATATCATTATATCAAAAATGTGTCCAATTCATCTAAGTTGTCAAATTTATTGGGATAAATTTGCCAATAATATAACTTTATTATACATTTAATGTTTATATTGATATCCACCATTTGTGATATTATTATTATTTTAATTTCTTTATGACTCTGGTTAAAAGACAAAATTACAATAAATTTGGCTTAAAGATCTCAATTGACTACACTGTGATTCTGAAATTAGAAATTACAAAAAAATTTACTTACTGACTCAAGCATTACAAAATGGATCCATGTGACCAAAATGATTTGTACCCCTGTAATATTTTGAAATTGAGGAAAATATTACAAAAAAATCACATACTATCTCTCTGTTTATTTTACTAGAATTTTGTAAATTTTAAAATTTGAAAACATATCAAAAAGGAATAATAAATGAATTTTTTGGAGGAAAATTTTCTTTATTCAACAGTGAGATATAATCCTAATTAGAATGTTAGAAAAATGTTAAAAACTTAAAACAGCAAGGATAAATTCAATGTGAGGCTTTGTTCTAGGCTAAGTATTTGGGTGCTATGGGCCATTAGTTTGCAGAAACCTTAAGTCAGGACAAGCTGGGTCTTCAGAACAACCTCTCTTAGAGCATTTTCTTTGGATGACAGCATATGTGCTATGGTGAAGGATTGTTTTACTGTAAGATCCAAAAATCAACATGAATGAATCCAGTCTGTATTCTTAGTCCATAGAGAGCCAGACCATCATCTTCAACATGAATGAATCCAGTCTGTATTATTAGTCCATAGAGAGCCAGACCATCATCTTCAATTCTATGGAAATTCATCATCTGAATCAAATGGGAGATACTGGACTAACTGAATTCCACAAGAAGTTCTTTGTGCCAGGTGATATTACAGGCTGATATTAAAATGATTTATTATTTGTGTTGATTAAAAATACAGTTCATACTTCAAGGATTTTAGAGAGCTGGGGCTTATCCCAAGAATGTGAATCCAGAAACTATTTTATAGAAAATATTTAGGTTAGGCATGGTGGCTTGTGCCTGTATTCACAGCATTTTGGGAGGCTGAGGAAGGAGGATTGCTTGAAGCCAGGAGTTCAAGACCAGCCTGGTCAACATAGTGAAACCCTGTCTCCACAAAAAAAAAAAAAAAAAATTAAAAATTAGCCAGGTGTTGTGGTGCACACCTATAGTCCCAGCTACTCGGAGGCTGAGGTGGGAGGATTACCTGAGCCCAGAAATTCAAGGTTGCAGTGAGCTATGATCATGACACTGCAATCCAGTCTGGGAGACAGAGTAAGATTCTGTCTCTTAAAAAAAAACGTAAAAGAAAAACACTTAAAATAATTATTATGATCTAAAATATTTTATTATAAAACATATAAATTTCAATAAATGTTAAAAAACTCAAATGGCATTTGTGGAGGAGGATGTGGCAAAAGTTTTTTTATCCATTTATTCACTCATTTATTTAAATATATCATTTGCCAGCCTCTGTTCCAAGCAGAGGGCATTTAGCAGTTAACAAAATAGATAAATATCTATCCTCTTGGTACTTATAAATACGTGGAAGAGACAAACAATTAACAAGCTAAATAGGTAAATTAGGTAGGAAGATATGTAGTGAAAGGTGCTAAAGAGAGAAATATATGAAAGAAGTTGGTAAGAAGTGTTCACAGTGGAGGATTGCAATTTAAGCCCTGGAGTAAGAATAAATACTAATCAAACTATAAAGGAAAAAATCAATGTGTAATTGTATCTTCAGTTATTAATAACTATCCCAAATTTGTAAATCTATTCCTATAAATCTTAGACTTGAACTAAAATATAAAAACTGTTTTGAAAAATCCTTAAACTTATATAAAAGACTCTAAATCTTCACCTTATACTGGTATAGCCAATTTACTCAAATATCTTTCTATTAAGATTCTGCAATGATTTATTAGGGAAGGTAGAAAGTCCATTAAACATAGACTTAATAGGAGTTTTGCTTTGGCTATGAAGGAGAAACTCATAGTATACTAACCCCCACAACAAAATATATTGAATAACCTTGCTTAGATGTTAAACTATAGGCAGAATATGATTATAATCTCTTAGAGAAGGGAAAAAAGTAAGATGATATTTGCCATCCCCCCAACTTACTGACAGAAGACATTTTCTAGACTTCAATCTAAGAAAGTGGATTACAAACAAAGAAAGATGGACTACTAGAGCAGAGCAGAAATAGATCATTATTTAGGGCTATTGACATAGCTCTAATTTGAGAGACTGGATACTTATGAGAAAGAAAACTGGAGAAGGAGCTCCAGAATGCTACATGAGGGTCTCCTTGAGTATGTGGCCCCAAATACTAGGTGACACATGCATACAGTGAAAATACAGAAAGTCAGGTAAAGAACATGAGTAGGAAAAAATATACAAAAGAGCTGTGAGCTGAAAGCTACTAGAGGTTGCAGAAGATTGGAAATGTTTGAATTCTGAATAGCCAGAGTCAAAAGGCCTTGTCAAAAACTCATGTCATTCAGTAAAGGTCTTAAAAAAATCATAACTTAAAAGTTGTGCTAATTTAGCCCTTGAGGGGTAGCTACCTTAGCTTTCCCTAATGTTGATAACAAGCCTCAAGATAACCAATTTGATCTAAAAGTAAATTAACTATCTGCTTAAATAATATTCAACACTTTATTAATGAAGAAAACAAAATTCAGACACTCACATATGCATCAATATTGCCCATATACAATCAAAAAATTTCTAAACATATAAAAAATCAAGAAACATAATGCCTACCCTAGAAAAATCAAATATTAACAATATTTGCAAAATATAGCTATAGCAGTGCTTAAAGAAAATTTTATATGCATATATTAGAGTAGAAGACAGGTTTATTGTCAACAGTATAAATTGTTACTTTAAGAAGCTAGATAAAGAAGAAAAAATTAAACTGTGCATGACAAAAGATGGATCATGTAAACAAAAATAAAGATAGTAAAATATATCCATAAAATATATAACAAATAATACCAAACTAAAGTCAATAAAAACAAAACAAAATCTGGGTATTTAACATATTAATTTGTAGGTAAACCCTTATTAAGAGTGTTAAACAAAAATTATAATAGGCTATTGTTTTGGACTAAACTCTTTCACTAGGCCTCAACAAACCAGACTAAAAATCAAAATGAAGTCACTATTCTCACCAAATTGAGACTGAAAAATCAGGAAAGAGAGATAATAGCCTGTCTTAGTTTGTTTCTGTTGATATAAAGTAATACCTGAGGCTGGGTAATTTATAAAGAAATTTATTTGGCTCATAGTTCTGCAGGCTATAAAGAGGCACAGCATCAGCATCTGCTTCTGGAGGTCCTCGGGAACTCTCCGGTAATGGAGGAAGGTGAAGGGGAGCTGGTATTACATGGTGAGAGAAAGGGAGCAAGAGAGAGAGGGAGAGTAAGGCGACAGGCTCTTTCTATGATAACAATCAGTTTTCAGGGGAACTAATAAAGTGAGAACTCACTCATTACCGCCAGGTGGGTACAAAGTCATTCGTGAGGGATCTGCCCCCATGACCCAAACACCTCCCACTAGGCCCCATCTCCAACACCGAAGATCAATTTTTTTTTTTTTTGAGACAGAGTCTCACTTTGTTGCCCAGGCTAGAGTGCCATGGCATCAGCCTAGCTCACAGCAACCTCAAACTCTTGGGCTCAAGCAATCCTCCTGCCTCAGCCTCCTGAGTAGCTGGGACTACAGGCATGCGCCACCATCCTCAGCTAATTTTTTCTATATATTTTTAGTTGTCCAATTAATTTTTTTCTATTTTTAGTAGAGACGGGGTCTCGCTCTTGCTCAGGCTGATTTCAAACTCCTGACCTTGAGTGATCCGCCCACCTGGGCCTCCCAGAGTGCTAGGATTACAGGTGTGAGACACCATGCCCGGCTCTGAAGATCAAATTTTAACAAGAGATTTCGAGGTGTCAAACAAACCAAACTATAACAACTATAACGTAGCCTAATTTCCCATACAAGCCAGTTTCAATATGCTATCTGCATAATAATGAAGTTCCCTCAATTGTAATCCTTTACAACAGAGTAATCTGAAGTAAACTGATGTTTGTAGCTTCTATTTCCATGTCACCACATTACAAGGAACATATATTTGAAATGGCCAGTCCACTTTTTGTTCTTTATTTCTGCTTTCTTCAGCTCCTTTTCTGTCTATAAACCCAACCTCCTCTGCTGGACTCATAGGAACACTGATTCTACTTTATGGAATGAAGTGTTGCTCAATTCTAGAATCACAATAAAGCCAATTGAGAGCTTTAAACTAAACTTTTTGTAATTTCCATTTCCAGAATCATGGTGTAGTGAATTAAGATCTTTAAGCCAAATTTATTGTAATTTTGTCTTTTGACCAGGGTCATAAAGTAATTAAAATAATAATTAATAATATCACAAATGGTAGATAGCAATATAACCATTAAATGTATAATAAAGTCATATTATTGACAATTTTATCCCAATAAATTTAACAACCTAGGTAAATTGGATACATTTTTTTAAAATATTTGCCAAACCTTACAAGAGAAGAAATCTAAAATCTGAATAGCCCTATATCTGCTGAAGAAATGGAGTAAGTATTTAAAAATCTTTCTCAAAGTCAACTCTATACCCTCTTAAATTTCCAGTTGAGTTCTATGATATCAATGAGAAATAATACCAATCTTACTCAAAATTTTTGAAAATATACAGAATGAAATACTTCAGAAATCACTTTATGAAGCCATTATGACTCTGATCCCCAAACCAGAAAAGTATGATAGTACATGAAAAGAAAACTGATCAATATTCCTCATGAAGATAGATGTAAAATCCCTTAATATTGGCAAAATAATCTATCAATATCCAAACTTATGATGTCAATTACTACAATTTCTATTCAGTATTGTAATGGAAATCTTAGCCAGCATAAGAAGACAAGAAAAGCATGTAGAAGGTAAATGGATGAAAAGAGAAGAAATAAAACTTTGTTTCATGCAGATAGTATGATTATATACATAGAAAATTCTAAAAAGTCTACCAAATAACCACTAAATCTTCTAAATAAATTTAGCAACTTTTCAGGATCCAAACATCAATATCTAAAACATCAAGAGCATTTACATATTGTATCACTGAAAAATTAAAAGAATAAAATATCATTTGTGATAATGTCAACCATTATTAAAATACTTAAGAATTAAGTCACAGATTGCAAGACTCAGCATTATTAAAATATCCATTTTATCACAAGTTGATTTATTGATTCAATGTAATTCTAATCAAAAGTCCAGCATGCTATTGTTTGTTTGTTTTCATGTGTGGTCCTAGGGACTATATATAAATTTTATAAAGATACTCCTATTACTTAAAAAATTCCAAGGTTTGAGAGGTTACACTCCAGGAGCCAGGGACAAAATGTAGGCCTCTATTTGTCTGAGGCTAAATTTCTAGCTATATAAGCAGTAAGATAAGAATGCTTAAGAAACCATCCATCTCTAAAGCAAACCAAAACAAAACAAGACAAAAACCCCAGAAGCAATACATATACACAAACACACAAAGAAAGTAGTTATCTTGATAAATTCTAAGAATCATGACCTCACATCATAATAATACTTTAAGAATAAAATAATGATAGCAATTATTTACAGAGTAATAGAAAAAAGAATTTCCTGACACTTTTAAAAATATATTTTATTTGTTAGAGCAGTCTTAGGATCACAGCAAAATTGAGCAGAAAGTACAGATATTTTCCATATATTGCCTGCTTCAACACATGCACAACCTCCATCACTATTAACATCCCATACCAAAGTGATACTTTTGT
The DNA here is from genome assembly GCA_008086735.1 of Cheirogaleus medius. Classification (NCBI taxonomy): domain Eukaryota; kingdom Metazoa; phylum Chordata; class Mammalia; order Primates; family Cheirogaleidae; genus Cheirogaleus; species Cheirogaleus medius. The sequence goes on from VBSM01001483.1 coordinate 14,906,699, forward strand.
TAGAATTAATGAACCAAGGTTGACACATTATTTTTACTCAAAGACCATATTTTACATTAGGGTTTATTCTTGGTGTTGTATAGTTTGTGGGTTTTGACAAATGTATAATGACATGTATCCAGCATTATAGTATCATAGGGAATAGCTTCACAGCAAAAAATTGGCCAGCTTAGGCTACAATTTATGTGGAAGTGCAAAGATCTTCAAACAGCAAAAATAATCATGAAAAGAAGAAGAGAATTGGAAGACTTAGGCTACTTTATTTTAATATTTACTACAGAACTTTTGAAATCAACAAAGTGCAGTATTTGCATAAAGACAGACAACAGAACAAAAATGAGTCCAGAAAAAGATCTACATTTATAAGATCAGTTGATTAAATAAAAGGCAGCAAAGCATTTGAATGGAAAAAGGATATTTTTCTCAACAAATGGTTTTGGAACAACTAGATATGCATATAGAAAAAATGAGCCTCTAACCATATATCATACCATCCACAAAAATTAATATGATATATAGACTTGATTATATAAAATTTCTGAAAGAAAAGAATAGGGGAATGTCCTCACAGCTCTGAAGGAGGCAAAGCACTCAGAAAACACTAACCATAAAAAAATTAATAAAATGTACTTACCAAAAGTAGAAATTTTTAATAAAAACATTATAAAAATAAACAAAGATTATACATGGCACAGACTGAGAAAATATTTGCAAAATACAACTGACTCTTGAACAACATGAGTTTGAACTAAGTGTGTCCCTATATACCCAATTTTTTTTTCCACCTCTGGCACCCCTGAGACAGCAAATCCAACTCTTCTGTTTCCTCCTGCTCCTCAGCCTACTCAATGTGAAGACAATGGGATGAAAACCTTTATGATAATCCACTTACTCTTAATGAATAGTAAATATATTTTCTCTTCCTTATGACTTTCTTAATAACATTTTGTTTTCTCTGACTTACTTTACTCTAAGAGTACAGTATATAATACATATAATATACAACATGTGTGTTAATTTACCAATTATCTTATCACTGAGGTTTCCAGTCAACAGTACTCTATTATTAGTTAAGTTTTGGGGAAGTCAAAAATTGAATTTAGGTTTTGGACTGCATGGGGGTCAGTGCCCCCAAACCCTGTATTGTTCAACGGTCAACTGTATCTATTTTGAAGACTATACAGAAGATTTCTATAATGCAATAATAAGATAACTAACCCAATTATTAAAGGTCAATATCTCAAAAGACTTGACCATGTGCTTCAAAAAGGATACATGAGTGATGAATAGAAATAAGAAAATTGGAAATGGGCTCGACATTACTTAGTCTTAATGCAAATTCAAATACACAATTACACATATTGTAGAATGACTAATATTAAGAAAACTGAACACTCCACATATTGATTTGTTTATACTTTGATAGGATAGTGTAAAATGGTACAACATTTTTGGAAAATGGACTGACAGCTTCTCATTAAGTTAAGCATTCAGCTTCTATATGATCTACTTCTCAGTATTTACACATAAAAAGTAAAAACGTATGTACAGAAAAGACTTTCGGAAGTATGATCACAGCAGATTTATTCAAAATAACCAAAATCTAGAAACAATCCAAATGTCCACCAAAAGGAGAATAGGTTTCTAAAAATATGATTTATCCACTAAATTGAACACTACTCAGCTTTAAAAAAAGAGAATGAACTGCTGGTAGACATAGCATCATAGGAAAACTTCAATCCATTATGTTAAAAGTTTTCAATTTGAAGCAGTTTTGCTCTGTCTACTTCAGGAATATTGGAGACATTTTGGGTTATCATAATGGGGGAACAGTGAGGCATGCTACTGGCATGTAGCAGGTAGAAACCAGGGATATTGCTAGTAGGTAGAGACCAGTAGTCCTGCCATTGAGGAACTCTGTATTATACTACACAAAAGAAAGCAGGCACAAAAGTACTTAATTATTTCACTTAAATAAGTCCTAGAAGTGTTACAACACTTATGATTAAACAAATCAGAGCAGAATTTACTTCTTTAAAGGATGAGGCATAAACTAACTGGAAAAAATAAGGGATCTTTCTGGGGTAAAGGAAATATTGTATATTGTCAAAAGATGGAAGAGACTTCACTTGAATGGATTACTGTAGTAAAGTGAGGGAGGCTATTGCAATAGGAAGAACACTGGAACCATGAGATCTGCAAGTGTCTCAAAGGTTAAGTTAGATAAGGGCTTTTCTTTTACAGGAGAAGTAAGCATGTCTAAGACTAGAAAGAACCAAGTGGGAAAAGTGGAATGAGAGAGGGTGTTGTGCTTGGATAGTAGATTTTAGAATGCTTTATCCTGAAGTCAGCTATTTTCAGAAGGGACTCTTAAGGAGGAGCAGTATGCTGGCTCAGGGTGATGGTCAGTCAAATTTCAGGGGATTAGGGAAAGGGAGAAACTAAACCCAAGTTTGGTTAATAAGAATTTTGTTCCTGTTGTTAAGTGGAAACCAAACAGTCTGGCTAATCATTTATGAAAGAAAAAATAGAAATTTGGAGAATCTCTGTCTGACCTTGTTATAGGTAAAGAGACTGCACATGTAAGTCTTATCTAAGTCATGTGAGGAAGGGTGTTTCTTTGTAGTAAGCCATTTCCTGGAACTCAAATGGTTGGGGAGATTTCTTTTAATTGTTACTCTTTACAGGATCACAGGGCCTTGGTAGAATTCAACATTACCAATGTCTTGATAGCTGTGTGGATTATACCCATGTATGCTATTGTCAAAGTTCATTCATCTGTTCATTTAAGATCTGTATATTTTATAATGTGCAAATTTTACTTCATTAAAAAACAACACTGATTGTCACAAAGACATAACAAAGAAAAAAATTCATTTTAGTAAATATGGCTGCTTAGGGAAAAAGGCCCTTTTAAAATCAAATCTTAAATTTTAAATTTTATAATTTACGTGAATATTTCGCATATTTGAATAATAACATTAGAAATGTTTCTGGTTGGTTCTGGGCCTAATTTTCTTCTCTAAGGCAGTGCCAAAGAGTATGAGTGTGCATGCAAGTGTATACATGTGTTTGTATATTTGTGTCTGTGTCTATAGTGTCAAGGAAAGGAAATGAAATACTTTCCATTCTAATGATTTAAAAGAAAAATAAAATGATCAATCTTTATCTAACACATGTTATTTTTTTTAACAGTCAATTTTTTCTGAAAATTTCCAAGTTGTCTCTGTGTAAGAAAATCCTTATTGAGGATCATTATATATTGACAAAATAGGCTTAGCTAGAAGTTCTGTGAAGAGTCATACTCTATATTCTGCATGTGTATGCAGGCCTGAATTATCCATGCTAATTATGTGCTTTGATCTGCATTTCTAGGTAAGTTTTTTCATTGTGACCAACTTCTTTTCACTCTGATTGTATTCACATAAGCAAACTGACGGGCAACCTTCCTGACCCAAATGGTTATTTTGGCTGTCTTTATGATCTGCGCAACTTATTGCATGATTAGTTCAGCTGTGACTAACAGAGCAGATTTGAAGGTGGAATTTTTGAGTCAGCTGTGTCACAGTCTGGGCATATACAGACCAAGGCCATGTGGCCATGGTCCACTTTTTATTCTTGGATCCCATATTATTTGTTTTTTCTATTTATACTGATGAAAGAAATGGACAGTTAATTCCCAGTTCACTGTATACTGTGAGGATACAGTAAGTATTTTAAGCTAAATGTTTCTTTTTTTCTTGTATTTTATAAATAATAATGGCCCAATTACATATTTTTGCATTAATAGAAACTTGAATCAGTATAATTTATACACATTTCATTTTTGACTATAATAATATAATATTTCAATCTCAGTTTCTCATTTTCATTAACACTATGACAGTTTTCTTTGTGAGAGTTTAAAAGAAAGATACATACAATCATAGGGTTTATAACTTGAGTAATGGATTTTTTTCTTAGATTTTCTGAGAAATAGCTCTACATTTTAAGGGACCGTTTCTCATGCTAATTCATGATTAAAGGTATCTCTCTATGTAGTTTGACCATTAACTAATTAATTTTTTGCAGTTCCTCTTAAGCCAAGAGAGTTTATATTTTCCACTATAATGTATTTGATGGAGCCATGAAGACATAGCCATTTGTCTTGAGAAACTATCATTCTTAACATTTTCTTCATGCTCATATGTTTATAATGTTTATATTCTTTCAAGTTTTATTTAATAGCAAATTAACTTAAAGAGGAGGATACCTGTAAAAGTTAAATATGCTTTAGCATTTTCCATTTTTCCACTACATTTTTCCATTACTGTGTTTATGGCCAGAGTGAAGATTGATGTGGGTTCAGGTACACTGATGATTTCAATTTCATAAAACAAGTAGTTTTCAATTCACATGAAATTTCAGCCATTCTGTCAGTTGTTCCTTCCTATGAATGAATATGCACACTCTCTACTCTAAAGTTTGAGCTTCTAACCATAGATAAATAATGTTCCAAACTACAAAGTTATGATTAATCCATAACTTTTAATAACTTTGCAAGATGACACTGACCTCAACTTTGTAGTCAGGTTCATTAATGCATGGAATAAGCTTGAACGTGGGTCATCCTAGAGAAAGCTTCCACAAGAATGAAAAAAAAGGTAGAGAAGGATACGTTATTTTACTTTGATTGATCTGTAATTGTGGGCCTCTGACTAAAGGACATTTAAGAATTAGATGATCTTTAAATTCTAGAAATCATAAAGGTAATGAACAAATTATTTCAGAAGTATTCATTGCACTTTATGGAATGAATCATATTTAAATACATATCAACTTAAACTTCAATATACACTGTAGGTATGCAGCAGAGTAAAAAAATCAAACTGCATGGTTGATGATTCTGATTTCTAATAGCCATGGCCTAATCTGTATTAATAGGAATTAAAAATTTATATTTCTCTTTTCAAATCACAGAGACCAGTGGGGCAAAGAGAAAAATATATGGAATTTTATAATTTCTTCAAATTGTTTTCAGATGATGAAAATTGAAACCCAGGTTTTATGCTTCTTTATTAAGGGATGCACAATATTGAGTCCTTGCATACACAAAGGGGCTAAGGATAATAGAGTCTATGATCATAAGCACAAAAGATTCCTGAAAATGGAAGAGCAGAGAGAGATGAGTTATATTGAAAAGAAAGAATTGAAAGGAAAGAAAGAAGTTAGCAAATTATTCTGGAGCTTGTTAAAAGTTCAGTTTCAAAAGAGTTTATAATGATTTCCCACACAAATATAAAATGAGCACATGTCAAACATATTATTTATTTCTCTAATTAATATGAGAACTAGTAAATAGTATATGGCAACAAGTTCAAAAGAGATTCAAAGAATCACACTTACATAAGCATTAAGTGATGCTGAAATGGATTTATAACAAAATGTAAAAGTGGTTTATAGGGGGAGAGATCAATTGCAGTTCTACTGGACAAAATTGATTTGTATGTCTATGGAAAAGAATCATTTGTACTGCTATCAGTTTTCTGCAACTGATAGAGTTGTAAAACAGCTCAAAGATTTGGAAAGGCAGAGTGACCCCATACTATTCAGAAAATTCAGAAGTATGTGCTTATACAATCCTTAGTTTTCTTTTGAAGACACTCAACAATCTGTTTAGAACCTATATCTTGAGAATGGTTGCCAATGGGAAAAATATCTGTGGAATTGGTTTAAAAAACTCTTGCAAACAGAAATTAATATCTAAATTTTAGATATTATTTGATAGAAATCTTCTTCATGACTTCAAACTTTCTGTAAAATATACTATATACACTGATGATACAAGCAAGTGATTCTTTTTCAGTAATTCAGGAGTACAAGCTGAGTTTCACATCTGCACATAATGTAACAAAAGAAGTCAACAGCAATAAAGTGTGAGATCCAAAGTTTGCTGGTGGAAAGGACTGGGAACAAGAATTCACCATGAGAAATTAAAGGTTGTAGGATATTTTCACAAGTCTGGGCAAGAAAGTGCATTTCCTATAGACTTAAAAGTATTAGGCTTGAATAAATTATACATAAATATCAAAAATAGAATGATCTTAACTATAATCTGAATTTCAGTGCTTCTGTTGTTAATTATACCTTTCACTAGTGTATTGGCATATCCAACAGCAGCTTCCTATTTATCACACATGATTCCCTGAGTTGAGCAAATCGTATTATTCCAGGCTGAATGCTTCTCTAGGTACACTTCCCCATTACTCACATTTCTTTTCTTCTAGAGTTATTTCTTGTGCTTCGAACAGCCAAGAAATTATTTGCCCACGGGAATGAACTTAGACCCACCAGTTGAACTGACAATTTGTTTCTATGTTGTATTTTTTAATCAACTATTTTTCTCTGTGTGTTTGTGGATGAATGTGTTTCACATGTTATAAAGTATCTTGCAGAGTTAATAGATTGCAATAACATTTGATTCCCTGACTATACCTGCATAGTTTACTGCTGTATCCCCAGTGGGTAAAGACTTACACACAATGTGTGTTCAAAAAATACTACTTTTTTAAATGCATGCAGCAAAGGGTCAGAGCCACCAGTTGTTTACAAAGTTAGCTCCAGGGAATCAGATGGCAGCTAGTGTCAAGGAGATTTCTCTTTTCTCTTTCTGTTCAGACAGTGAACATAAGTATGCTTGAGGAAAACAATCAATTAAATATTTTAAGCAATCATTCTTTATGACTTTCTAATACATTTTATTTTTATATTTCAAAATGGTGTTGCACACACTTTCAATAAAATGTCAATGTTCAGCAATTATTTTAGTACATGCGATGAATAGCAATCTATATCTCCCATGTCTGTACTTTGACAAATAGAGCCTGTTTACAAAATGGCCAGCAGCATGAGAAGCACACTCAGCTAGGATGGACAAGCTAAGACTAATAGTCTGGGCTTTCTGGCACTGTTGATCACAACATCAGCATAACTTTTAAAAAATATATGAGGTCTTGAATTTTAGTACATTAAAAGTAAAAACAAGCAACAGAATTATTTCATTCTTACTAGCACACACAGATGGCCTTTCAAAATAAAGTAACCCTCCCTCTCATTCTCAGGTATTAGTGCATTTCACATCCTTTACTTCTAAGAATGAAGAGCATTAATCACGGCACATACATATTTATATTGAAAAATAGCAAGAAAATGTGTAGGGTAATTTTGCATCTTACAATATGAGACAAATACACTTAAGAATGTCTTACCCACTGCTTAAATAGTCACTTTTATAACAGAGTATACCTAGCTTTTTCTTCCCTGAAAGATGACAAAAATTTAGAAGTTTTAATTTTCCCATAGCTCGTATCCTGACTTGGGGTGAAAATCAATATTGTATCTTAATATCATCAAGCAGAAAGAGCCTCAATATACATCTTCAGAAGGGATTGTGACTCTGGTAATATTGGACTATTGGCTGGCCTGTATATAGATCTAATAGTGTATTGGGTATTGGCTTGAACTTACTGAATGGGATGATGCTACATTCTGACTCTCTAGAGCCTACAAACAATTATAGTAGTTTTCCACTGAAATTTGCCATTAAAGTACTACAATCAGTTTATGTGATCAGAGAAAATATAGGGCAATGAGGGTCACAGAACCTACATTTCTATGTAATAATTAAAATATTTTCTGACACAAACACATAATTTTCTTCTAGGAACAAGTTCATTTCAGTACGTACACTTGAAAAGTCTAGTATAACAAACAGCTTCTCTATAAATAAATATTATATTTTAAAATAACCAAGACAAAGGAGTAAATAAGCAATAAGGGCATCTTTTCTATAGCTCTTGCTGAATTCTAAAAAATAATGTTATCAATATAAATGTACGATGACAAAAATTTTATAGGTGCCAAACCTCAAATAATTACATGCTAATTCTACCCATCTTTTTCTTATCATATTTAAGGGAACATTACTTTTAAATCTCAGCATAGTAAGGTTTGATTGGAGTAAAATATGATAATCTGAAATAAAATAACAAGGGTCAATTTTGAGCAAAATATTGAAGTTTTGCTATTATATGAATACCAAATGATCCATTACAGCCCTCTTGCTACAGAGGTCTTTCCTTCTCTCTGACATATTATGAAACAAATACCAGACTTATATTTTCCTTTTGCCCTCCTTCAAGTGATATCCCTCTTTTCATTTTGTCAACTCTTTCCTTAGTAGCTAGTGACCAGCTAATCTAATTAGTATACCTGTTGTTTTTCATTTATGGGTATTAAAATAGTAATATGTTAAGTTGACTAGCATATATTATATATAGGCCTTCCATGTATAATACCAAAAATTTAAAAAAAATAATGTCTCTGAATTTAGGCATTATTGCATCCAATGAAGGAAATGATCAAGGGGAAAATAGAACCATTGGACACTTAATATACACCATATCATTAATGTAGATGCAGAAACCTATATGCTTTATTTTCTATTTTTTAATAATCCCATTCTGGTCCTTTTCTATATTATAGAAGATTATACTTCTTTTGCCATACTTCTTCCTTTTTCAGTTCATGACTTGGCTTTAAAGACAAAAGGCTTTTTAGTTTTTCCATGAAAGAAATCTTCACAAAATAAGGAGAAAATAGGCCCTCTCTACACATACAAAAAAAGAGCCACTCTTCTGTTGCTTAAACATTTCCTTGCTTAAAGGTTTTCTTACATGTGACAAAATATTTAAGACACCCCAAACACAAGATGATTGCTATTTCCTCTAAAAGTAAACTTTAACTTTTAAAGAGACTAGAATTCTAATTGGACATCTTACTTAATAACTGCATCCCTGGCGATTCTGTTTAAATTGGCATCACTCTCTGAAAGCCATAAACCTGTGTTTTATTGTTAGGCCAGAAGAACATTATTTGTTTTTTATTGTTCTCTCATATTGATGGGGAATCCAACTCTGTGAATTTCTTATTTAAAAATAGGGCTTTGGGACAAGATGGCAGACTAGAAGCAGTCCCCACATGCTGCTTTCAAGAAAAGGACTGAAAGATGCAGGTGGATGTCTACCTACGGATGGGCCTCCTTGGAAAGAACATTGTGAATCATTGGAGAAGTGACAGGAGACTCTCATAGTTAAGGAGAAGATGATAGGATGATCCACTCTGGTAGATTGGAAGGTACCTGGGGGAGGCATCCACATGTGGGGTAGGATCAGAGGACAGAACAGTGGGGCTCCACGCTCCCCTCAGGGGCAGTGTGGTTTGAGCTGTGGGGGAGGGCACCACCACTGCAGACCTCCATGTTGATCAGGGAGCTGCTTGGAATCTGTCCAGCAACATTGCATTGAAGAACAGACACAGCAGGGACGTGGTAGCTTCCATTCCCAGGTGGCTGCAACTGATGCAGTTTTGAGCTCACTGGTCCAGAGTGCCAGATCTACACAGGGCTCAGCTTTGCTACAGCCACCTCCACATTGCACTGGCTGGACTAGAGAAGGTACAGGGAGAGTGAATGCTCTTGTGCGCCCAGAGACTGGGAGCTGAGCACCCATCCCTCTAATGTGGGATTCGAGAATAATGGACACTATTGAGCAGAACCAATGCAACCTGAGAAGCCCTACAGTGACTGCCTCAGGGGTATCTTGGCAGGGGAAGAGCCCTAGCAATCCAGTGGTCTGGCCCTTCCCACCCTGCCCCTGCAGTTCCCACACTGACTTTAGGCCTCATGGCTGTACCCCCAAGGCTCCAATGTTGCTGCTGGACCCTGTGGCTCCACCCCAGGAGCCCTGCCACTGCAGTTCCCACATTGCCACTTCGTGGGAACAGCCTCTGTGGTTCAACACTCTGCTGGGGACCCGTTAGCCATAAGCCACCAGCACAGCTGGACCTGGGTGGAGCAAATGCTTGCAGCCTTGACACCCACAACCACTACCTAGATAGCCTTGCCCAGCTACCACTGCCAATACTGAAGGGAGATCCAGACAGAGAAATCTTCTGCAACACCAGAATCTGTGGAGAGGGACTTGCCCAGACTCCACTCAAACTTCCAACAGCAACATGGGGGACAACCCACTGCTATGCACAAAGATCATCCAGCACTGGCTCAGACTGTGACATACACAGGGGAATGGGACAACACAGAACATCTGCATTAAAAGATCTCAATGCATCAGCTTCTCTCCTTCCAAGAAGATCTTCTGGAGTAGGTCACAAAAGTACCATCTAGGGACTTCTCCAACTTATCACTAAATAGGAGAATTCACAGCAAAGTAAAATAGAAGCACTGCAAACCTATCTGCCCTGAGTGAGAGAATAGGTTTCACAGGAGAAGAAATCAGCAAAACAACTCTGACACCACGAAGAAAAAGGGTAGTTTGACACCCACAAAGAATCAAAATGGACCTCAACCAAAAGGAAATTGTTCAAATGTCAGAAATTGAATTCATAGTATGGATCACAAATAAGATAAATGGAATTAAAGAGAAAGTAAAGAACCAACAGAAACATGCCATAATTTTCTTTCAGAACATCAATGAGAAAATTGAAAAGTTGCTAAAGATCTAGAAAACATGAATGAATATAACAGAATTTAAAGAAATGAAAGAGTCATTTAGCGAATTTCAAAATACAGCAAAAAACTTCAACAGCAGGCTGGACCAAGGAGAAGAAATAATCACAGAGCTTGAAGCCAAGGCTTTTGAACTAACCCAGTCACTGAAACACACAGGAGAAAGAATTATCAGTATTAGCAGTATTGACAATCACTCAGAGAAATACAGGACTATGTGAAATGAACCAATATACAAATTAAAGGTATCCCAGAGGGAGAAGAAGAAAAATCAAAAAGCATGGAAAACCTATTTGAGGGAATTATTGAGGAGAACTTCCCTGGTATCACCATAGATTCAGATATCCACATACAAAATGGTCATCAAGCACCAGGAAGACTCAAGGAAGTAAGATATCTCCAAGACGCATAGTCATCAACCTGGCCAATGTCAAAATGAAGGAGAAAATTCTACAAGCTCTAAGATGAAAGCAACAATTAACCTATAAAGGAAAACTCATCAGGCTAACAGTAGACTTCTCAGCAAAGAGCTTTCAAGTTAGAAAGGATTGGGGCCAATTATTACTTCTCTTAAACAGAACAACTGCCAGTGAAGAATTTAACATACTGCAAAACTAATGTTCATAAATGATGGAGAAATGAGGACTTTCTGGACAAGTAAACACTAAAGGAATTTGTCACTACTAGATTTTTCCTACAGGAGATACTTAGAAGTGCATTATATAATATATGGAAAAGTATAATAAATACCCACCAGTGTAAAAATATCCAAAATTTGAAGCTCAAATCTCTTATAAGACAATAGCATAAGAGGGAAACAAAACAACAATCTATCATCCAACATGATGAACAATAGTATACCATATATGAATACTAATACTGAACTTGAATGGTCTTAATGCCCCACTTAAAAGACTTAGACTGGCCGAATGCATAGAAATACAACACAGGTATATACTGTCTTCAGGAAACACATCTCACTCACAAAAACTTGCACAGACTCAAGGTAAAGGGATGGAACAACATTTTCCATGCAAATGGAAACCAAAAGCAAGCAGCTATAGCCATTCTCATAGCAGATAAAATAGACTTTAAATCACCAATTGTAAAAAAAGACAAAGATGGTCATTATAAAATGGTAAAAGGAGTATTTCAATAAGAAGAAGTAGCAATCCTAAATGTGCATGTACATAACACAGAAGCTCCCAGATTCATAAAGAAAATTATACTAAAGGCAAGCAAAGAAATAAAGAATAGCATCACAATTGGGAACTTCAACACCCCATTGCCTGCACTGGACAGATCATCGAAGTAGAAAATCAATAAAGAAACACTGGAATTAAATGGTGATCTGGAACAAATGGACCTCACAGACATTTACAGAACATTCTACCCCCAAACTACTAAATATACGTTCTTCTCATCAGCACATGGGGCATTTTCCATGATTGATCATATCTTAGGCCACAAAACAAATCTCAGAAAATTCAAAAAAATCAAAATCATACCATGTGTCTTCTCAGACCACAGTGGAATAAAACTATAAATCAATTCCAAAAGAAATATTCAAATCTATACAAAATCATGGACATTAAACAACCTGCTGCTGAACAATACTCTGGTCAATGATGAAATTAAGATAGAAATTAAAAGATTTCTCAAACTGAACAACAAAAGGGACACAAGCTTTCAAAATCTATGGGATACAGAAAAGCAGCCCTAAAAGGAAAGTTCATAGCCTTAAATGTCTACATCAGAAAGACAGAAAGATCACAAATTAACAACCTAATGTTATATGTCAAGGAACTAGAAAGAGAAGAATGAACCAAACCAAAAACCAGCAGAGGAAAAGAAACAAAAAAGCTCAGAACAGAGCTAAATGGAAATGGAAACAAAAAAATCCATACAAAACAAAAAGTTGGCTCTTTGAAAAAATAAACAAAATAGATATACCACTAGGCAGATTAACCATAAATAGAAAAAAAAGGACTCAAATAAGCTTAATCAGAAAGGAAAAAAGGAGACATTACCACTGATACCACAGAAATAGAAAATACTGTCCATGAATCCCATGAAAACCTCTATGCACACAAACTAGAAAACACAGAGGAAATAGATAAGTTCTTAGATACACAAAACCTCCCAAAGCCTGAACTAGGAAGAAATAGAAATCCTGAACAGATTGATAATGAGCAGTGATATAAAAAAATCTTGCAACAACAAAAATGTCCCAGACTAGACAGATTCACAGTCAAATTTTACCAGATCTAAAAAGAAGAATGAGTACCTATCATATGGAAATTGTTCCATAACATTGAGAAGGAGGGAATTTGCCCTAAATCATTCTACAAAGCCAGTATGACCTTGGTACAAAAGCCAGGAAAGGACACAATAAAAAATAAAACTACAGAGCAATATCCCTTATGAACATAGATGCAAAAACCCTCAACAACATACTAGCAAACTTAATTCAATGGCACATCAAATAGATAATATACCATGATCAAGTGGGTTTCATCACAGGGAGCTAAGGACAATTCAACATATGCAAGTCAGTAAATGTGATTTACCACATAAACAGAAGCAAAGACAAAGACCATATGATCATCTCAATAGATGCAGAAAAAGCATCCGTAAATGTAGCACTCTTTCATGATAAAACCCTCAACAAATTAGAACTAGAAGGAACATACCTCAAAATCACAAAAGCCATATATGACAAACCCACAGCTAACATCATACTGAATGTAGAAAAGTTGAAAGTATTTCCTCCTATGATCTGGAACAAGACAAGAGTGACCACTGTCACCCATTCTATTCAACAGAGTACTGGAATTCCGAGCTAGAGCAATCAGGCAAGAGTAGGAAATGAAGGGTAAACAAATCAGGAAAGAGGAGGTCGAACTATCCCTGTTTGCTCACGATATGGTCTTGTATCTATAAAACCCTAAAAACTCCTAGAATTGATAATTACATTGAGCAATGACTCAGGTTACAAAATCAATGTACACAAACCAGTATCAGTTCTACATATTAATATTAGTAAAGCTGAGAGTCAAATGAAGGGCTCAATACCATTTAGAAAAGCTACAAAGAAAATATTAAATAAATATCTAAGAATACACTTACCCCAAAAGGTGAATGATCTCTACAAGGAGAAGTACAAAACACTGATGAAAGAAATCATAGATGACACAAATTGAAAAACACCATACCACGTTCATAGATTGATAGAATCAACACTGTTAACATGTCCATACTGCCAAAAGTGATTTACAGTTTCAACACTATCTCCATCAAAATACCAACATCATATTTCACAGATCTATAAAAAATAATTCTAAGTTTCATTTGGAACCAAAAAAGAGTGCAAATGGCCAAAGCAAAACACACAAACAAAAACAAAGCAAAACAAAACAAAACAAAAACAAATATGGAGGCATTACATTACCATACTGCAAAGCCTATAGTATTCAAAACAGCATGGTACTGGAATATAGTACGGACCATGGACACATGGAACAGAATAGAGAACCCAGGAATAAAACCATCTACCTACAACCAACTATTCTTTGATGAAGCAGACAAGAACATACACTGAGGAAAGGAAGCTTTATTCAACAAATGGTGCTAGAAAGCTGGATAGCTACATACAGATGAATAAAACAGGACCCCTGTCTCTTACCATATACAAAAATTAATCCAAGATGGATAAAACTTAAATGTAAGGCATGAAACCATAAAATATTAGAAGAAAACATAGGAAAAAATCTTCTAGACATCAGTCTAGGCAAAGAATTTATGACTAAGGCACCAATGTCAAATATAGTAATAAGATAAATAAATAAATGTGACTTAATTAATTTAAAAGGCTTCTGTACAGCTAAGGGAATAATCAACAGAGAAAAGAGACAACATACAAAATGGGAGAAATTATTCAGAAGCTATATATCTGATAAAAGGCTAATATCTAGAATCTACAAATAACTCTAACACATCAGCAAGAAAAAAAATCACACCATTAAAATTGGGCAAAGACATGAACAAAAGTTTTTCAAAAGAAGACAGACAAATAGCCAATAAACATATGAAAAAAAATGGCCAATTGCTAATCATCAGGGAAATGCAAATTAAAACCACGAGACAACACCCTACCCCATCAGAATGGCTATTACTAAAAAGTCAAAAAACAGTGCTTGCATGGATGTAGAGAGAAAGGAATGCATATACATCTGCACTCTCATGTTTATCATAGCACAAATCACAATTGCAAAGATGTGAAATTAACCTAAGTGCCATCAATTGATAAGTGATGAGTACACAATGAAATTTGAGATATACATATATATATACACACACATATAAAATATACACACATACATATGCACCATGGAGTACTATACAGTCAGAAAAAGGAATGAAATAATGTCTTTGCAGCAACTTGGATAGAACTGGAGTCCATTATACTAAGTGAAGTATCTTAAGAATGCAAAAAGAAACACCACACGCACAAAGAGATGCAAAGGGCATTGTAAATCAAGAAGGGTTGAGCTTGGGAGAGGAGTGAAGTGTAAAAATTTACCTATCATGTACAATGAACACTATTCTGTTAATGGGCTCACTAAAAGCCTTGACTTATGCATTATACATGGTATATGTGTAACAACAACATTTTTACCCCTTTAATATTTTGAAATAAAAAAAACCCAAAAAATAAAAAGATAATATAAAGAGTGAATGAGGTTTTTTTCATTCAAATTAATAATGGCTATAATGGGGGACACTAGTGCGGCTCACCATTATTTCCAGTTTTTCTCCTCACAGACTGGCCTGCATTATCTTGCCTCTGGCACGCACTCCCTGAGGTTGTAAAACTTTGGCTAATAAATATCAAGTGGAAGTAATATCAATATGTACCATTTCAGATGAAAGTAACTGATAACTTGAGCTTGACTCACGAATCTTCTTTTGACTCATTCATGACATTCATGAAAGTATCATAAAATTCATGCATTCTAGAAAGCTGAGCCAACATATAGGAGATAGCTGACCTGGAATGTCAGCCAGATATACAATATACTTTGCATAAAATACTTTTATTGGATTA
The DNA here is from genome assembly GCA_008086735.1 of Cheirogaleus medius. Taxonomy (NCBI): domain Eukaryota; kingdom Metazoa; phylum Chordata; class Mammalia; order Primates; family Cheirogaleidae; genus Cheirogaleus; species Cheirogaleus medius. Next base: position 14,922,370 of record VBSM01001483.1, read on the forward strand.
AGCCATTGAAATTTTAGGGATGCCTATTAATGCAGCAAAATCCATCCTATACTATCCATGTCTTCTACTTCTATGAAGTGTTTATGATGTTTATTGGAATATTATTGAATATGGCTGAGCTTTCTCTACCAAATATTAAAGTATTCCAAGAGGTAAAATTTAGAAATCCCTGAGTATCAAGTATATTCAAATCAGCGCAGCTCCCTGAAATATGTAGAACAATATATGAGCATGGCAGTGATGTGATAAATAATTTAGGAAGCCTCCCATAGTGTTTAAAATGCACATATAAAGCTTTTTTTTATTCTGGAATATTTAGTTCAATAAATAAAGGAAAATAATGATTAGATAAAATGTAGTTATTTATTTATTCCTTATTTATGCATTCACCATTAAAGTTTTTTGTGGGTTCTTTTATTTGTAAACAGTTACTACGTAGCTAAGAAGCATTAAATGAAGAATTAAACTGATTTTTCCAGGTGATAAAATTTTGATCCATAATGGTCTTTAAGTGTGAGTAAAAAGTAGACCATTTTTTTTCCAGCAGAGAGGCAGTGTGATTTTCTAAATCCAAGTAGAGTGTCTCAATATTCACTTCTTGTAGAATTTTTTATAACTATATAAAGGTAAGTGCACAAATAGTCAAAGAATTATTATAACAAGATATTGTGGATTATTTGCAATTATGACTCCAATTACTTCCCTTCCTTTATTCATCCCCCTTTGAAATGTGACTTTGTGGCTCAACCCATTGAGAGGAAAAGTCTATTTTACACCACATGTTCTAGGGTGTTCTTGCAAGTTCCCTGACAAATAGAATATAATAAGAGTGACACCATGCCAATATTGAGGCTATAACTGAAGAGACATGGCATGCTTCCCACTGACTCTCTTGGAACCTTTGCACTATCAAATGATCAAACCCAGGCTAATCTGTTGAATGATGAGAGACATGCGGCCCCGTTGCCTTTGTTGCCCCTGCCAACAATTATCCATCCAATCACCAGACATGTGAATGAGACCATACTATAAGAATAAGCCTCTGGCCAATTTATTTGCTGAATGCAGATATTTGTGCAAGCCTTTCTGTATCAGTCATGCCTGTCCCAGATCAGCAGAAATTTCAGCTTGACCACAGATTCATGTGTAATGATAAATTATTACTGTTTTAGGGTGTTTTTTTAAAAATTCAGAAGCAGACTCCTAACACAGAAAGTGAAATTATTTAATTACCAAGGGTATTTTGTTGTATGTTTGTTTGTTTTAAGATTTGGAGCATTGGAGGCCAGATCCAGTGAATCAAGCCTGTAATCCCAGCACTTTGGGAAGGCGAGAAAGGAAGATCGCTTGGGGCCAGGAGTTTGAGACCAGCCTGAGCAACACAGCAAGACCCTATCTCTACAAAATTTTTTTAAAAAAATTAGCTGGGCATGGTGGCACTCACCTGTAGTCCCAGCTACTTGGAAGGCTGAGGTAGGAGGATCACTTGAGCCCAGGAGTTTGGGGTTGCAGTGGGGTATGATTATGCCACTGCACTCTAGACAAGGCAACAGGGAGACACCCTATCTCAAAACATAAAAATGAAATTGGGTGCATTAGAATATTCTGCATGCAACAAGTGTGTGTAAATTATGGAAATAAAAATTAAAATATGTAGTTTGATTGCATATATAATCATGAACACAATGACTTGAGTGATAACCAATAGAAATATGCTAATTAAAATTAGTCTAATGTATTATATAATATTAACAAAGATGCTCATGTTTAGAAAAAAGGTCAAAATTTATATTGTAATTTTTTTGAAAAATGACCAAAATTTAGAAGTAGAAAAGAATAAGAGATTTTGTATTGTCCTCAATATTTTTCCAATAGAAGTTTTTATCTAAATATTTCAAGATATGTGAAATATGATGGAACTCTAAAGTAAAACAACAATGTATTCTTTTTCTCCACTTTATGTAATTTTTCAGAAGAGATGAATAAAGCATCCAAAAGGTAGGAATGCACTAGTAGACAAAAGAGCATAAAGGAACTCTGGGAGCAGAGACTAGTGTAAACTTAAAGAGAAGTTCAAAGCTACAGACTTTAGCAATAGTGATTTATCAAATAATCTGTCAGTTATCGGTAAGAAAATATAGCCAAAAAGGAATATTATGTATATATATATTTGAAAGGTAAAACAGTGAACTGAACACCTCACTTAACTGTCTCTATTTAGGAGTGTTTCCATATAGTTAACGCTTACCTCTTAAATGAAAAATTGCATTAATATTTGTCATTTTGCCTGGAATAAATGTGTTATATATATACCAACCTTTTTGTTGTTGTTTATTTCTTTTACTTAAAATAGTTTAATCTGGAGGAGAAAATTTAATTTATCTTATTGTCAAATCCCATTATTTGGGTATAATAATAACAATTAATTATATCAACATTAAGGTTTAAAACAAACCCTTCCAAATGGTTACCATTATTATCTCTATATCACAGAAGAGAATAATGAGGCACATATATGTTAAGTAATAGAGCTCCTAAGGACTCAAATTAAAGAAAGTTGTTCTACACTCTTTGCTCCTAACACCAACATCCTAAAGCAGATACATGTGGCAATGTGTAGGGAATGATTCTATGCCTTCATCTAGACTGTGTTGGATGTTGCTGTAATTGACTAAGGAGGAGGAGGGAGTGTTCCATATTTGCTGTCCCTTTATATATATAAATATATATATGTATACATATATATAAATATCTATTCAGGTCTTATGTATGTATATGAGCCATAGCAAAGTTTTCTATTTGCTTTTGAGGTTTGTATTGTTTTGTTTTAGACTTTGCCCCATTCTCCTTGTTTTCAAGTTCTCAGCAGAAACTGCTCTTAAAGTCTTCCTTTATTTTACTGATCATATTCTCCCTTTTTCTTTCTAGGCATACTTAAGAAAACTATTTGACTCACTGGACTTCAGTGTCCTAATCTATAAAATGATGATAAAGGGAGCTTTGTTGTAAATTACTTATGAATATCATTAATAAAAAATGAGATAATATGAATATATTTTGAAATGTGAGCTCTTATCTGTTGAAGTATTTATGATAACCAAACATATTAATTGAGAGTTAAATAAATAACCAGTGTGTGCCCACTATTCTGAGTGAATTACAGATGCTTCTTATTTTACAGTGGGGTTACATCCAGATAGATCCATCATAAATTGAAAATATCATTAGTTGAAAATGCATTCAATATGCCTAAAGTACCAAACATAACAGCCTACCTTAAATGTACTTACAACACTTAACATTAGCCTACAGTTTGGCCAAATTATCTAACATAGAGCCTATTTTATAATGAAATATTAAATATTTTATGTAATTTGTTGAATACTAAAAGTGAAAAGCAAACGGTTGTATGTATACTTGAGGTACTGAACAACCTAATGTATATTGCTTTCACACTATGATAAAGTTGAAAAATCATTAAGTCCAAGCATCCTAAGTTGAATATCATCTGTACATATATTTGTATGTAAATACTTTGCTATAGGTGATCAAGAGGATACAGGGAAAGATGGGGGTGCATAGTAAATAGAATTGTGAATTGGTTGAGGAACTTAAAACTTGCAAAAGAGAATGTTAATTAGCCACCATAGAAAACTAATTCAGCTACTTTTCCTTAGAATTTGAATTTGGAAGAGCTGTAATTTGAAGCTGGTTCTTAATGGACACCTAATATTACCATTCAAGGTGAATCCTATTTTCTCTGGGAATGCTATGCAAATATTTTGCATATGCAGAAATATTTGCCTTAATTCTTGTTTCAGGTCACCCCATTTCAGAATTTGACCGTGCAAAAATCAGATTTGTGAACAAATGGAGTGTAATTTGACTAACATCAAGTGCAATGTAATCGATGTGGAAACTTTTACCTTGCTCAATTTTACATTCTTTTTTCCATTTTTTTTAGTTTTGAATTTCATAGGATTACGGAGCTACAAATGCTTTGGTTACATAAGTTGCCTTTGCTATGCTCAAGAAGTGTGCCCATCTCCCAGATAGCATCAACTGCATCCCTTAGGTGAGGATTTACCCATACCCTCTTGCTCCTCACACCTGTCTGACATCATATGAATGTTACTTCCCATATGTGCACATTAGTGTTGATGAATTAGTACCAATTTAATGGTGAATATATGTGGTGTTTGTTTTTCCATTCTTATGATACTTCACTTAGAATAATGGGTCCCAGCTCTATCCAGTATAATACAATAGGTAGTTCATAATTTTTTTGTGTGTGTGTGGCTGAGTAGTACTCAATGGTATATATACATACCACATTTTGTTAATCCACTCATGCACTGATGGGCACTTGGGTTCTTTCCACATTGTTGCAATTGTGAATTGTGCTGCTATAAACATTTGAGATCAGATGTCTTTTTTATAGAATGTCTTTTTTTCTTTTGGGTAGATACCCAGCAGTGGGATTGCTGGATCAAATGGAAATCCTACCCTTAGTTATTTGAGGTATCTCCATACTACTTTTCATAGAGATTGTACTAGTTTGTAGTCCCACCAGCAGTGTATGAGTGTTCCTATCTATCCACATCAATGCTAATATTTGTTGTTTTGGGACTTTTTGATAAAAGCCATTCTCACTGGAGTTAAGTGATATCTCATTATGGTTTTGATTTGCATTTCCCTGATGATTAGAGATGTTGAGCATTTTTCCATATGGTTCTTGGCCACTGTCTATCTTCTTTTGAAAAATTTCTCTTCATGTCCTTTGCCCACTTTTTAATGAGGTTGTTTAATTTTTTATTGCTGATTTTACTGAGTTCTATATAAATTCTAGTTATAAGCCCTTTATTGGATATGTAGAATGCAAACATATTCTCACATTTTTAGGGTGTATATTAGTTCTAGTGATAGTTTCTTTGGCTTCACAGAGCTTTTTAAATTTAATTAGGTCCAATTTGTTTATTTTTGTTAATGCTGTGATTGCTTATGGGGTCTTCTTCATAAATTCTTTGCCTAGGCTGAGGTCTATAAGAATTTTTCCAACATTGTCTTCTAGAATTCTTATGGGGTCAAGCCTTAAGTTTAAGTTTATTATCTATTGTGAGTTGAATTTTTGTGAGAGGTAAGAGGTGCACATCCTGTTTCAGTCCTCTACATGTGGCTATCCAATTTTCCCAGGACAATTACTGAATAGGAATTCTTTTCCTGATTGTATGATTTTGTCTGCTGTGTAAAAAATCAGATGACTATAAGAGGATGGCTTTATATGTGGGTTCTCAGTACTGTTCCATTAGTCTATGTCTCTGTTCTTGTGCCAGTATGATGCTGTTTTGGTTGCTATAGGCTTGTAACATAGTTGGAAGTCTGTTAAATTGATGCCTCCCAATTTGTTCTTTTTGCTTAAGGTTGCTTTAGTTATACGGGGCCTTCTCTTGTTCCATATGAAGCATAGAATTATTTTTTCTATATCTGTGAAAAATAATGTTGCTATTTTAATAGGGATTGCATTGACTCTGTAGATCACTTTGGGTAATATAGACATTTTAACAATGTTGATTCTGCCCACTGATGAGTATGGTATGATTTTCCATCTGTTTACATCCTCTGCTATTTTCTTCCTCAGTGTTTTGTAGTTCTTCCTGTAGAGGTATTTCACCTCCTTATTTAAATATGTTCCTAGGTATTTTATTTTCTTTGTTGCTATTGTGACAGGTATTGAGTCTTGGATTTGATTCTCAGCTTGACTGTTGTTGGCATTTACGAATGCTACTGATTTGTTTACATTGAATTTGTTAACCTCAGACTTTGCTGAACTTATTTATCAATTTAGTAGTCTCTTGCCAGATTCTTTGGGGTTTTCTAGATATAAGATCATATCATCACCAAAGAGCAATTCTTTGAGCTCTTCTGCTACTATTTGGATCCCCTTGATTTCCTTCTCTTCTCTGATTGCTCTGGCTAGGATCTCCAGCACTTTGTTGACTAGAAGAGGTGATAAAGGGCAAACTTGTCTGGCTCCAGTTCTAAGCAGGAATGCTTTAAATTTTTCCCCATTCAGTATGATGTTGGCTCTGGGGTTGTCATATATGGCTTTTCTCATTTTGAGGTAAATCCTGTCTATACCTATTTTTAAAGCATTCTTATCATAAAAGGGTGCTTAATTTTTCAAATGCTTTTTCTGCATCTATTGAGAGGATCATATGATCTTTGTTTTTACTTCAGCTTATGTGGTGAATTACACTTATAGATTTTGTATGTTGAACCATCCCTGCATCTCTTTGATGAAGTCCATTTTGTCACAATGGATGAGCAGCTGAATTTAACTTGAGAATTTTGTATGTGTATTCATAAGGGATATTGGTCTGTAGTTTATTTTTTTGTTGTTGAGTCCTTTCCTGGCTTTGGTATTAGGGTGATGTTGGCTTCATAAATTGTGTTGGGGAGGACGTCTTCCTTCTCAATGTTGTGGAATAATTTCTGCATGATAGGCACCAGCTTTTCTTTGTAGGTCTAATAGAATTCAGATGTGAAAACATCTGCTCTGGGACTTATTATTTTGGAAGATTTTTTATTACTGCTTCAATTTTGGTACTTGATTTTGGTCTATTCAAGAATTCTATTTCTTCCTGATTGAGCCTAGGAAGGCTGTGTGTTTCTAAGCATTTGTCTATTTCTTCCACATTTTAAAGTTTATATGCATAAAGATTTTATAGTATTCAGAGATTATATTTTGTATTTCCATGGTATCTGTTGTAATTTCTCCCTTTTCATTCCTGATTGAGCTTATTAGAGTACTTTCTTTTCTGCTTCTTGTTAAAAAGCAAGAGGCATGTCAATTTTGTTCATATTTTCAAAGAACCAACATTTTGTTTCATTAATCTTCTGTATAGTTCTTTTCTTATTAATTTCATTTAGTCCTGCTCCAATCTTGGTTATTTTCTTTATTCTGCTGGATTTGGGATTGATTTGCTCTTCTTTGTCCAGTTCTTTGAGTCAATACATTAGATTGTTGATTTGTGATCTTTCAATCTTTTGGTTGTATGCATTTATATCCATGACTTTTCATCTCAAGACTTTTTTAGCTGTGTCCTCCAGATTTTGAAAACTTGTCTCCACTTTATCATTTAGTTCAAAGAATCATTTTTTCCATCTTAACTTCCTCCTTGACCATTCAGCAGTAGGTTGTTTACTTTCTATGACTTTGTGTAGAGATGAGTGTTTCTGTTGGAGTTGATATAATTTTATTCCACTGTGGTCTGAGAATATGCATGATATAATTTTTATTTTTTTGTAATTTGCTGAGGCATGTTTTGTGGCCTAGGATGTGGTCAATCTTAGATAATGTCCCCTGTGCTGATGAGATGAATGTATATTCAGTGGTTTTGGGGTAAAATGTCCTGTAAATGTCTGTTAGGCGCATTTGTTCTAGAGTTCTGTTTAAGTCCATTGTTTCTTTGTTTATTTTCTGTTTGGAGTATCTATCTGTCCTGTTTTGTCAAATGGGTGTTCAAATCACCAGCTATTAAAGTACTGCTGTTTATTATTTTGTTTAGATCAAGTAGAATTTGCATTATGAATCTGGGCATACCTGTGTTGGGTGCATAAATATTTAGAATTGTTATCTCTTCTTGTTGAATTGTTCCCTTTGTAATTATATAATAACTATCTTTTTCTTTCATTACTTTTGTTGATTTGAAGACTATGTTATCTGATATGAGAACTGGTACACCAACATTCTTTTGGTTTCCATTTGCAGGGAGTATTGTTTTGCATCCCTTCACCTAGAGTCTGAATGAGTCCTTGTGGGTTAGATGTGTTTTCTGAAGACAGAAGATGCATTCCTTTTCTATATTTATCTGTTTGGCTAGCCTATGTCCCTCAATGGGCAGTTCAAGCCATTCACATTTATTGAAAGAATTGATAAATGTGGTGGATTTCTGTTCATCCTGTTGAGTAGAACTTTGTTGCCTTGTATTATGTATTGAGTCACTGTGGTATGTGGCCTTCGACTTTTAGCTTTTGGGTGATTTTACACTGGTGAGTATCTCTTGTGCTGACCCATGGATAACACAGTTTTGAGTATTTCCCTCAGGGCAGGTCTCATCTTGACAAATTCCCTCAGTGTTTGCTTGTCTGAGAAAGACTTTATTTCCCCCTCATATATGAAACTCTGTTTTGTAAAATAAAAAATTCTAGGCTGGTTATTATTCTATTTGAGAAGACTGAACAAGAGGCCCCAGTCCCTTGTGGCTTGTAAGGTCTCAGTTTAGAAGTCTGCAGTCAGTCTGATGTGTTTTCCTTTGTAAGTTACCTGATGCATTTGCCTTACAGTTCATATGAGGGCCTCTATCATGTTTTTTTTTTTTTTTGGCCAGTCTGATGACTATGTGTGGTGATGTTTACCTCTTTGTAATGAATCTCCTAGAAGTCTTTTGAGCTTCTTGTCCCTGTATATCCAGATTTCTCATAAGGGCATGGAAATTTTTATCAATTATTCCCTCAAATAACTTATCTAACCCTTGTGTATTTTCTTCTTCATCCTCAAGGATATCTATGACTCCTATGTTAGGCCCCTTCACATAATCCTATATTTCTTGTAGGCTTTGCCCGTTTCTTTAAACAAAAGCAAATCAAATGTAAGAAACTAATGCTGCTGCAGATGAGGAGTAATCAGCGAAAGAACTCTTGAAGTATTAAGAATCAAAGTGAAAGGACACCCCCAAAAAGGTACACCAGCTCTCTAGCAATGGATACCAACCATCATCAGAATATTGAAATGACAGATGAAGAATTTCAAACATGGATTGTAAGGAAGCTCAATGAAATGGAAGATAAAATGAAAACCGGACACAAAACAACCACAAAATCAATTCAGGAAATGAATGAAACATTCACTAAAGAAATTGAAATATTAAAGAAAAATCAAACAGAACTTCCAGAAATGAAAAATTCATTCAGGGAATTACAAAACACAGTGGAAAGCCTTAAGAATAGGTTATATAAAGCAGAAGAAATAATCTCAGAGTTTGAAGACAACACATTTCAATTAAACAAGTCAATCTCACAGAGCAGATAAATAACACAAACGTGCTTTTCTTTTTTATATAAGAAAATTGGTTTTAAAATATAAATATCTGGAATGCATATGTCAAGTATTCATAATTATAAAGAAGTAAATACAGATTTTTATCTACATTACCTTAAGCACAATGACTTGCACATAGTAAATGCTCAATGTTTTTTTACATTCATGAGGCATACATAAACACTCTCATGCAAAAACCTAAGCTTAATTATTTTTGTATTTTAAATCTGTGATACAAATAATTTGGTTTTTGGCAAATAAAAGTACTCAGATTCATGATTTATGAGTAAAGAGAATATGTGTATAATATTTAAGGATATAAGAAGTACTTTGATATCTGCTAAAAGAACCATCACATACAGATATACAGCAAGGTTCATAATGTATTTCAACAGACTGCCTAATATCATGGAAGAAAAACAAATAGAATGAATTTTAAAGGTTTGATTTAATTACAGATAATATAACTGGAGGTGAAAGAGTGTCACAATTGAAAACAATCTTATGTTTGTTAAAATGAACAATCTATAGTAAAGACAATGTACTCAAATCAGATGACTGGTGATTTTGAATTGTAATGACTTCTCTTTTCAGTAGACTCAATCAGAAAAACAATTACTAGAAAGCTATTGTGGTGGAATAATGGTCTAAGGCCAGGAATGATTCCTTATCCTTTGTTTTATTTAAAATACTAAAATTTTATTCTTTATGGATGGAAGTATAACTGGAACATTTCTATAATATTTTGATTGATTTCATCTGTAGGGAATGAGAATGCCCAGGGATTCAGTTATCTAGTCTACATTTAAAAGCACATCTAATTTCAGTCTCCATGAAAGTCTTTGTAAAGTTTGTCTGAATGAACATGCAGTAGTGACTTATTCACACATCTAGTTAATACTTTTGGCATTTACAGCATTAAAATTGCATTAAAAAGAGTATAGTAATTTTCAAGTTTAATCTAGTTTAGTATCTAATGAGTGTCATCTCTAATATTTGTAAAATACTAGAATCTGGTAAAATCTTAGAATTATGACATGGCTCTTTGATAACATCAGTGAAAATTTCATTGTACATATGCTAATGGAATATCAGTTATTAATGAATTCCTCTTTTTATGTTGGATACATCGAACTGAAACCTGACCAGCTAAATGATGGTGATTGGAAAAAAAATTTTTTTCACACATGATGTCATTTATTTATGTACATTTGTAGGCTTTAGAAATGTTAGATATGGGATCTACTAAGCATAAAAATATTGGAGTTTTATTGATTGAAGCTTCTTAATGTCCATAGATAACATCTTAAAAAGAGGAGCTCAATTATTTTTCTATGTAGCCAAATTAATGTTCTTCTTTATAAGTTTTAAGTTTCCCAACCATTTCAATTCCATTTATTAGGCATACATACCTTCTTTTTCATCTTAGCTCTTAATTTTCATTCCATCATGCCTGAGCTAAACCAACTAATTCTTCATCATTGAGCAAACATATGAGAGTCCCAGGGCCATCCACTGGAGCATGCATGGACTGAGTCAGATCAACAGAACATAGTGTTCCCTTCGCTACATAATAGGTTCACATTAAAAATGTGTTTCGTAATTTTGTGTTTATGTGATTTTTAATGAGTTAGCAAATGAGTGGTGAGTAAATGTGAAGGCCTAATACATTACTATACACTACTATACACTTTATAATAAACACTGTGCATTTAGACTACACTTATAAAAAATGTTTCTTCCATGATAAATTAACCTTAACTTACTGAGTTACCACTGTCATACATGTAATCTGTTGTTGACAAAAATGTTATGTGGTGCATGACTCTGTGTGTGTGTGTGTGTGTGTGTGTGTGTAATGTGTAATGTTGAAGGAGCAAGTGGGTAGAATCAAGGGACTCAACAAGTATTGAGTATTTACTATATGTAATTTGTTTTATACATTCTATGTTTTTAATTTTCAAAATAACCATGGTAGGAAGGTATTATCTCTATTTTACAAGTAAGGAAACCTATTGTCATAAAAGTTACAGCAAATTAACAATGGAAAAGAACATTAAAACTACTTTTTTCCTGACTTCAAAATTAATCTTTTTAATACTCCTTTAACCTCCCTTTTGTGGCTTGCTGCTTGTGTTTCTATTAAAAATAAATTGGAAAATCAATCTGATGTTTAATTTTAGTTGAAAATATTTTCTATCTCCAAATCTTGAGTGCTTAAAGAACATTCTCATAAGATTATATTGATATTTCTCATGGTACCTATTTCTATTTTGTAGCTTGTACATCCATGAAATCTAAGTTCTTGCAAGTGGAGAGACCATAAATTCTTTGATGATAGCACAATTTTAGAAAGTAAAAAGAGTGTTTAAATATTCAAAAGTATGTGATTTTTGAAATAGTCATAATTAATTTCATTATATTAGTGCTTAAAATAGTTTTATTCAAAAACTATTTCAGAAATATTTTGAAATAAAAATTTTATATAGAGAGTAAAGTATAATCTAAAAACTATATTTATTTTCTGTAACTTAATAGTAACATAAGTAGAATAATTATTATTGGTCATACATATAATCTTTAATCAGCTACTTAGCTCTATTTTTCTGTATTATCATGGCATTGCTTTGTTTAATATAATCAGATCTAAATGTAAAGGATCTAACCCTAAAAGTACTGAAAGAAAACATGGTTGCATTACTATTTAACCTCAGTGCAACAAAAGGCTTTCTAAATATGAGTCAAATTCCAAAGGCAATAAGAGAAAAGATTGATAAATTTGACTGCATTTTTTTGTATATCAAAATGTCCCATAAAAATGTCAAAACACAACTCTCAAACTAGAGGGAAATATTTTTAATACAGGTATATACTACAGACAAAGAGCTAATAACCCTTACATATAAATAATTCTTAAAAATTAAAGAACAAAGGGCCAAAACTGTGAAAAATGAGAAAAAGACAATTTTAAAAAATGATGTAAAAATGAATCTGAACACAATAATTGCCATGTGAATTATATTTAATTTATGCCAGTTTGAGTCTGGGGACTCATGAAACATATATAACTCACACATCTCTTTACCTTGGGAGCTGCATGGTGCACAGGCAACTTATGCTGCCATGCTACAGCATGCGTGTTATGTGATGGGTGCCCCTGGCTAAAACCCTGCAGTTAGTTCATGAAAATCTTATTTGTTGATGTTCTTATTGTTACAATTAATATTGACAATTTAATTGCATATAATGCATGCATGGAAAACAATAAAAAATAGTAAAACTTTAATAAATTAGAAAGGATCATTTTATTTTCTAAGATTTTAATCTATTTTCATAATAAAACACTGTGGCCCCAAGGAAAAAAAATTTTTTTCTAGTGTGGCAGTCAATGTGTTAAACTATAAAAAAATTTAAATTCATAATTAGATAAATGCAAATTAAACTGATACAAGATTATCATTTCTCACTACCCATTTGGGAAAATTTAAAAGATATGATAACATCAACACATTTTTTTTTCAAGTTGTGGGGAAATAGGCACTCTGATGCATTACTGATGGAATGTAAACTAACTCTTTTATTGGGCATTTTGGTAAGACCTAACATGACTACATATGTACTTGTCTTTTGAACCAGCAACCGCACTGGGGCATCTATTTTGAAGATATAACTACAAGAATATGAAAACACATATATAGAAGATATATGAACATTTTTTGTAATGGCACACATTTTGTAATAGCACATTGCACATTTCACATTTTTATAATAAGAGAATATTGGGAAAATACTTAATCAACAGCCAAAGAGAGTAGCTGAATAAACTATGGTACATATGCATAAATTAATTTTAAAAGGCTATAAAAAGAATGAATTTTGGAGATTTCTATAGTCTGATATGGTTTTATTTCTACTACATAGTGGTAAGTGAAAATAATCAAGGTGAAAAATGTGTTTATAGTAGGCTGACATTCATGTAAGAATAAGGTTTTATATATATTATACATATATTTTATTTATATATATATAGAGAGAGAGAGAGAGAGTACAGACACACAAAGACTCACACACACATATATGCACACAATCAAAATAGTCAAAATAGTTTGGAAAGGGTAAGCTAGAATCTAGTAAAATTGTTTGCCAATAATAGGTGGGTGGGACTCATACAGTAAGAATGGGGGAAAAGAACTGAGTAGTCAGGATAGGAGAGAGACACTTCTCAGATGACACATTTTTGTATAGCTCTGACTTTGAAGCCATATTAACATTTCACATACTCTCAAAATAAATGAAATTAAATTTCAAAAGAATTAAAATAAACCAAAAATATGAGAACCCAAAATAGAACACAAACAGGAATAAATAAACCTAACTCTATTATGAGTGAAAATCATAGTCATACTAAGGAGAAAGGAGGAGAAAAGAACTAACAGGAAAAAAAGTTTGAAAAAGAGTAAATGTATCCCATAAGGCACACACACACACACACACACACAAAAAAAAAAATACAAAAACTGTATGCAAATACTCTAGTTAGTTAATTTGCTTTCACAGAAGTGTGAGTCAGAAATCTGAAACTACTTTATGTTTATTGTGGAAATAAGCAAATAAAATAAGTAAATTGTGGATGAAAGTCAGGTTTCTCACTGTTAGAGAAAGTAGTTACAAATAAGGACAGAGAAAAGACTAGAATGAACCCTTGGTTTTTTATTATAATTGCAAGTGTCAGTATGAAGTCATGAGTATTATTATGTATATGGATCAATAGGTTTAGAAATAAATAAAGATATTTGGGTGAGGATACACACACACACAATCTTAGCTCTGTTGAAGAGTTTACAAGCAATGATATCCCAGTAGCAACAAATGGACAAACTTAATACCCAGATCTTAATTTGTAAATACTACTTTTCAGTTTAAGAAGCCAGAGATCCTTGGAGAAATAGTTGATACTAGTGCTGGGATGTGAAAAGGGCAAGATAAACCAAGATAATTTTGTGGTGCCAGAAGGTAAGAAAATGTTCACAAGTGATGAGGGTATGATGAAAAGTACACAGGACCCAACTTATTGGAACAACTAATGGCCAAATCTGTAAATAAATATACCATACATGACATCATACTGATATAAATAAAATAATTGTGTAAATAAATAAATAGGGGTAGAGGAAGGGACAGTTCTTCCTTACAGTAGAATTCCAGTTAATAAATGTAGGAGATAAGATGGCAACAGAAAATGATAATCAGGCAAATACCACAAAAATAATTGTTACAGGCAAGAATCATGATGGTTACCAAAATTAGTGGAAGAAACCATGTGAAACAAGATATTTACATAGTCTCAAAGTATCTCCCGAAGATATACTAACTAATGACAAAGAGGAAAACAATAACTTTACAGAGAAAAACACTTGACCAACACAAACTTTTTAAAAGACTGGATTTACTACCACCAGTTATAATATATATTGACATCACATAACTCCAGATATGTACTGGAAAGGGAACAACATTACTTCTGTTGTATTTGTGCTAAAATGTTTAATCATAATCTAAGCATTTTACAAAATAACTGACTTCTAATCTATAAAAATGTCAAGATCTTGAAAGACAAAGTAGACTGAGAAACTGTCACACAAAGAAGTCTAGAAAAATGTGACATATTGATGCATACAGGATTCCGAATTATGATCTAAACTAGAAGAGGTACATAAGTGGAAAACTGGTAAAAAATGACTAAAATCTCTGGATTAGTTAATAGTATTATAGCAATGGCTATTTCCTGATGTTGTAGTATGGTTATAGAAGATCTTCCCATTTGGGTTAACCAAGTGAAGGGTATTTAGGAACTCTCTATACTATTTTGGCAAAATTTCTGTGAATGTTGTAATATTTAAAATTCAAAAAAGCCAAAAAATTATACTGCATTAAAAGTAGAAACTCTGGTTTAAATGATAAATCAGATGAGCCTCAAGAACAAGACATGTTATTTTCTTGGTAAATTGGAACATATAGCCTCCCTAGATGATGAACCTTTGTAATTTTATACTATAAACATAAGAAATATTTAAAAAAATAAAAATGAGTAGAGTTAAAAATTATATATATGATAAAATAATATTTGTAACAACATATTCATATTTGGCAAAGGTACTTATAGGTAAATTACATTTAATATCTAATTCTTCAATATATTGCTTTTCATAAAATAAATATCAGCATAGCTATAAATTTTACTGCAATAGCAAGTTCATAAAAATGCAATTTCAACACAAATGAGATAAATATATTATATTTAGAAAGAAAATATAATTTGTAAGAATAAGAATTCCCATTGTTGGGGGAACGTAAATTAGCACAGCCTTTATGGAAAACTATATGAAATTTCCTTAAAAAATTAAATAGAGTTACCATATGATTTAGCAATCCCATTACTGGGTATATAGCCAAAGGAAATTAAATCAATATATTGAAGAGTTATATGTCCTTGTTCATTGCAGCATTTTTCACAATAACAAAGATATGGAATCAAACTAAATGTCTATCAACAGATGAATGGATAAAGAAAAGGTGGTATATAACCATAATGGAATGTTATTCAGTTTTAAAAAAGAAGGAAATCCTGTGATTTATGACAACATGACTAAACTTAGAGGACATGTTGTTAAGTGAAATAATCCAGGCACAGAAAGACAAGTACCACGTGATCTCACTTATGTGTAAAGTGTAAAAAAGTCAAACCTATAGAAACAAAGAGTTTCTGTTACTCTCCAGTAAATGGTGTTTACTAGAAACTGGGGGTGGGTGGATTGAGGAGATATAGGTAAAAGGGCACAACATTTTACTTTGACAGTAGAAATAAGTTCAAGAGATCTATTGTATATTATGGTGACTACTGTTAACAACAATATATTATATACTTGAAAATTGCTATGACTGCAGATTTTAAGTGTTCTTACCACAAGTATGTGAGGTTATGCAAATGTTAAATACCTTGATTTAGCCATTCGACAATGTATACATACATTAAAACACCATATTGTACACAATAAAGATGTATTTTACTGGCCAATTGAAATAATAAGTATTTTTAAAGAGAAAATAAAATTTATAATTTTTAACTGAGAAATATTTCAAATTCCTTGTTATATACATTGTCCTATGCAGGAGAGGAGGTATTGATATTCATTTTCAAAACTGTCACATTTTTTATTACAAATTTTACAAAGACATTAAAAACTTATTTTGGGGTTTTAGATTTTATTTTCCCAAGTAGTTGATTCATCCACAGTTTGATGTGAAATGCTAATATGACCTCCAAATCATATTCAAAAAATCTCCTTCCTACAAAAAGAATTTTTTCAGGTATTATTTTGCCTCATAGCACAAAGTAAAATAAGTCACACTTATATATAACCTTTACTCTAGAGAGTTTAATATGTCTCCATAATTATTTCATATTTCTGGAATTTTTACTTAAGAAAATAACACCCACCTGAATGTTTTTTACTCATATATACTTCCTAACTTACTATTGCCTTCTCATTTAACTTAGTGATAACTTTGACTAGTATAATCCTTCTCTCCTAGTTCTCTTCTCTGTCATCTTTCACCATGTCAAACCTACTTCTGCTCCCTATAATATTTTCTCTCAGTGATATTCTGATCCATTCTCCTGTATAGCACTGCTTGCTAGAAATAACTCATTATTTTCCAAAACAGAAATCTACTTCCTTCTCCTCAGATGTGTCCAACTTATTCTGGAACTACTATCAAAAACTGGAAAAGGAGAAATATAACTACAATTCCTAGACCCTTTTAGGACTATGTATTCATTTTATTTAATTTAGTTATTTTCCAATATGCCACATTGGATGTAAGCTTATGAATCCAGGCAATTTTGGAAATTGATGTTTGTGTTAGATCAAACCATTAGCTATAAATGTAGCATATCATAACAGGGGTCAAATCATGCCTCTGACATTTAATAGCTCTGTGGACTTAGAAAAGTTAGACAAACATGACATGCTTCATTTACCTTATTGATAAAATGAAGAAAATAATACTTAACTTGTGCAGTATTATGAGTAAATTCGTTAATACTAATTAAGCAAAAGAAACAGTTTTTTGAAATTAAAGCAAAGTTTCTGACACATAATAAAATGTACACAAATGGATTTTTTAAAAAATGAATAAGGCCCACTTTCAGTAAAAGTGGAGTAACTTGCATCATATTAATCCCCCCACAGATAACAACTATATGATCTGGACAAAACAGTAAAACAAACACACAAACAAAAACAAACATGAAATGAAATCAACAAAAACACTAATTATAGGGAGTAGAGAACAATCAAAAGCAGGCAGAAACTCAGAAACTGGAAGGATTTGCACTGGATAGCATTTGATTGTATATGTATTTTTATAAGAAGGGGAACTCCACTTCATAGAGAGAATGGAGTTTCTAGAAATCAAAAAGAAAGTTAAAAGAAAGATGAAAGAAAGAAAGAACAAGCAAGCAGGCTGTATCAAGATGGCAAGAACATCTAAAAAGTGATAGGGAAAATCAGGAAAAGAAGGGGAACACCAAAATATGCATAGGACATTTCGAAAGCAAGAAATAAAAGTCTCAAACAATGTGCAGGATGCAGTTTTTAATTCAGAATATTACAGGGGTACAAATTCTTTGGTTACATAAATTGCCTTTGCACCACAGGAGTCAGAGCTACAAACATACCCATCCCCGAGACGGTGCACACCAGACCCATTAAATGTGAATTTATGCATCTGCCCCTCCCTGCTTCCACCTGCCTGACAGCCAATGAATGTTACTTACATATGTGCACATTTAAGTTTTGACAGATTAGTACCAATTTAATGGTGAGTACATGTGGTGTTTCTTTTTTTATTCTTGCAATATTCACTTAGAAAAATGGGCTCCAGCTCCATCCAGGATAATACAGGAGGTGCCAGATCATCATTGTTTTGTGGCCTAGTAGTACTCCATGGTATACATATACCACATTTTATTAATCCACTCATGTGTTGACCGGCACTTTGGTGGTTTCCACATCTTTGCAATTGTGAATTGTGCTGATGTAAACATTTGAGGGCAGATGTCTTTTTTATAGAATGTCTTTTTTTCCTTTGGATAAATACCCAGTAATGGGATTGCTGGATCAAATGGTAGTTCTACTTATAGCACTTTTAGGTATCTCCACACTACTTTTCACAGAGGTTATGCTAGTTTGCAGTCCTACCAGCAGTGTATGAGTGTTCCAATCTCTCTGCATTCACTCCAACATTTATTGTTTTGAAACTTTTTGATAAATGCTGTTCTCACTGGAGTTAAATGATATCTCATTGTGGTTTTTATTTACATTTCCCTGATGATTAGAGATGTTGAGCATTTTTTCATATGTTTGTTGGCCATTAGTTTATCTTCTTTTAAAAAGTTTCTGTTCATGTCCTTTGCCCACTTTTTCATGGGGTTGTTTGATTTTTTCTTGCTGATTTTCCTGAGATCTATATAGATTCTAGTTATCCACCCTTTATTTGATGTATAGTGTGCAAATATGTAGGATATTTTAAAAGCAAGAAAGCAAGAAATAAAAAGTTCAAAGAACTGAGCAGAAATTTCAGCTACTGCCCACCACAAAGAAAACAGATTTAGCAGCCTGTTAAAAATAAAAATAAACACTCTTCACTGGAAGAAAAAAAGATCAGAGTATATGTTAATACAATGTTATATCCACAAGTCAAGGATAGAAATGGGAAAATGTGACCCATAGTGAGGGGTAAATGCACTTAATAGACACAGGCTCTGAGAAAGCTAACATGTTTGAGTAAGCAGACTAGGACTTAGATACAACTATTATAAATGTGTTTAGGTATTTTAAGTATAAATGATCAAAATGAGTGAATACATGGAGAAGTTCAACAGAGAAATTAAAAGTATAAGAAAGGAAAAATTCTAGATCTAAAATTACATCATACAAAATTGAAAGATAAATATCAGCATACAACATTGATAAGCCTGGAGAACATTATGCTAAGCGAAATAATTCAGGCATAGAAAGATAAATACCACTTCTTATTACTCATATGTGGGAGTTAAAAGATTGAGCTTATGGAAGTAGAAGCTTGAATTGTGGTTATTAGAGACTGGGAAGTGAGGGTGTGGGAAGGATGGAAAGAGGTTGGTTAATGGATACGAAATTACAGCTAGATAGGAGGAATGTGTTCTGGTGTTCTGCAGCACTATATGCTGAATACAACTAACTATAATTTACTACATATTTTCAAAGAGTTAGAAGAAAGGATTTTCAATGTCCACAACAGAAAAAAATTGATAAATGATTGAGGTGATGGATATTTTAATTGTCCTTATTTGATCATTGCACATTGTATACGTGTGTCCAAATATCACCCTGTATCCCCAAAATATGCACAATTTTACATGTCAAATATAAATACAAGAAAAATATTTCTACATAGGATTAACAAGAAAAAGGAAAGATAAAAGAAAGTGTCAGTGAATTTAAGGACAGATCAACAGAAAGGATAAAATCTGAAGTAGACGAAGGATAAAATTTTGAAAAGAAATGAACAGTACTTTAGTGATACATAGGACAATATCAAACAATTTAATGCATACAAATATATATAATTACATTTCTCAAATGAGATAAGATATTGAGATAGAAAATTTTTGAATAATTAATGACTGAAAATTGGCAAATTTTGTGAAAAATGGGTTATAAATTCAGCAGTCTTATCAAATCTCAAGAAGGATAAATAAGAAAATCAGATTTAAGTACAGCATACCTAAGCGCTAATAATAAAAGAAAGAAAATCTTGAGAGTAGCCATAAAAAGTAAATACATTGCATACAAATTAACAAATAATTATAGGATATTTGACTTCTCATCAGAAAGAACAGAGGCCATATATCAAATAACTTGCATATTTAAAGTGCTGAAAGAAAAAAAAACATCAACCTTTATTTCTATACTCAATGAAAATATCCTTCTCTCTTTATTTTTTTTTCCAGATAAATGAAAGCTAAAAGAATTTGTTTCCAGCAGGACTAGAATATGAAAATTTCAAGAAGTTCTTTAGGCTAGAGGGAAATAATACTAGGTGGAACTTAAACATGTAGGAAGAGGGAAAAGCACTAGAAATGGCAAATATATGACAAAATGTACAATAATATTTTTTTTAATATTCTTAAATTAAAAATTGCATAAAGTTGGCCCCTTGCATACAGTATTTCCACGTCTGTGGATTCAACCAATTGTGGATCAAAAATATTTGAAAAAGAAATTGCATCTGTACTGAACATGTACAGCCTTTTTTTCTTGTCACTATTCCCTAAATGATACAGTATAACAACTATTTACATATTGGTAGTATTTTCATTGTAATAGGTATTACAATTAATCTAGAGATGATTTAAAATATAAAGGAAAATGTTTATAGGAATATATGAATATATTTTGCCATTTTATTTTTGAGACTTGAGCATGCATTGATTTTTGTATCTGTGGGAGGTCCTGGAATCAATACCTATGAATACTGAGGGAAGACTGCAGTTCTTTCCAGGGGAAAACACACTATTGTGAGGTTTATAATATACATATATGTAATATATGCTACAATAATAACAGAATGGATGAAGAGAAAGGGTTTTTGAATTTTATGTAAAGTAGCCAACTATTGACTCTGAGAAACTTTATAACTTAAGTTTGAATATTTTAATACATAGAGAAACTACAATAAAATAATAATGTGAAAGGGATATTTCTTTTTTTATTAATCACAACATTTTAATTTCAAAACATTGAGGAGGCACAAATGTTTTTGGTTATATAGATTGCTTTTGTAATGCTTGAGACCCTGTGATGGGTATGCCTGTCACGTAAATAGTGTTCATAATACCTGTTAGATAGGTTCTTGTCCCTACACTCCTCCCTCCCCAACCTGCTTGATTTCCATTGTGTTTTACTTCCCTCTGTGTACACGTATGCTCATCAGTTAGTTCCAATTTAACAGTTAGTACATGTGGTGTTTGTTTTGCCATCCTTTAGATACTTCACTTAGTATAATGGTCTCCAGTTCCATCCAAATTTTTGCAAAAGGTATTGATTCATCTTCTTGAATGGCTGAGTAGTACTCCATGGTATACATATACAACATTTTATTAATCCACTCATGAACTGTTGGGCACTTGGGTTGATTCTACATCTTTGCAATTGTGAATTGTGCTGCAACAAACATTCGAGTGCAGGTGTCTTTTTGATGAGAAGTCTTCTATTCTTTTAGGTAAATACTCAGTAGGTGTATTATTGGATGGAATGACAGGCATACTTGTAGTTCTTTGAGGATTACTCATACTGTTTTCCATAGAGGTTTTAGTAATTTCAATCACACCAACAGTGTGCAACCATTCCTTTCTCTATTCATCCACACCAGCAATTATTGATTTTCGATGTTTTAATAAAAGCCATTCTAACTTGGATAAGGTGATATCTCACTGTGGATTTAATTTGCATTTACCTGATGAATACTGATGTTGAGCATTTTTTCACATGTTTCTTGGTCATTTGTCTTTCTTCTTTTTTTTTATTTCATCATATTATTGGGGTATAAATGTTGTTAAGGTTACATATATTGCCCTTGTCATCCCTCCCCCTCGAGTCAGAGCTTCAAGTGGTGTCCATCTTCCAGGTGGTGCGCATCGCACTCATTATGTAAGTATATACCCATCCCCCCTCCCCCCCAACCTGCCTGACACCCGATAATTGTTTTTTTTTTTGGCATTTTGGTTACATTTTATATCTTTCCCTCTCCCTAGGAAGGGTCAGAGGTATGCCCTTCTCCTCCACAATGCTCACCACATCCCTAAGATGTGGGACTACCCCTGAATCTCTGGTGAACACTACCACCATTTGAGCACCATAGTTTTAATCAGTCAGTACGAATTTGATGGCGAGTACATGGGGAGCCCATTTTCCTGATCTTGTGTCACCTCACTTTGGATAATGGGCTTAAGCTTAATCCAGGATAGTATAAGCGGTACTAGCTCGCTGTCGTTTTTTAGAATTGAGTAATATTCCATTGCAAACATATACCAAATTTTAATTATCCATACATGAATTGACGGGCACTTGGGTTGTTTCCATGTCCTTGCAATAGTGAATTGTGCTGCCATAAACATTCGGGTGCAGATGTCTTTATAATAGAATGTCTTATGCTCTTTTGGGTAGATGCCTAATAATGCTTTTGCTGGATCGAATGGTATTTCTATTTTTAGCTGTTTGAGGTATCTCCAATTCTTTTCCACAAAGGTTGCACTATTTTGCAGTCCCACCAGCAGTGTAAGAGTGTTCCTGTCTCTCCACATCCTCACCAGCATTTCTTGCTTTGGGATTTCTTGATACAGGCCATTCTCACTGGGGTTGGGTAGTATCTCATTGTGGTTTTGATTTGCATTTCTCTAATGATTAGAGATGTTGAGCGTTTTTTTATATGTTTTCAGGCCATTATTCTGTATTCTTTGGAGAAGTTTCTGTTCATTTCTGTTGCCTATTTCTTGATGGGGTTGTTTGATTTTTTCTTGTTAATTCTCTTGAGTTCTAGATAGATTCTTGTTATCAGACCTTTATCAAAAGTGTGAATGGTGAATGATTTTTTGATGTGCTGCTGAATTCTGTTTGCTAAATTTTTGTTGAGGATTTTTGCATTTATATTCATGAGGGATATTGGTCTGTAATTTTCTTTTTTTGTTGTGTTCTTTCCTGGCTTTGGTATCAAGGTGATATTGGCTTCGTAGAATAAGTTAGGAAGGATACCATCCTTCTCAATGGTGTGGAATAGTTTCTGTAGTATAAGTATGAGTTCATCTTTGTATGTTTGGTAGAACTCTGAAGTGTAGCCATCTGGTCTGGAACTTTTCCTTTTGGGGAGGTTATTAATTACTGCTCCAATTTCTGAGATTGAGATTGGTCTATTCAGGAATTCTGTTACCTCCTGGGTGAACTTAGGGAGGTTGTATGAATCCAGGAATTTGTCCATTTCCTCCTCATTATGTAGTTTTGGGCATATAGTTTTTTATAGTAGTCAAACATAATGTTTTGTATTGCTGTGGTGTCTGTTGTGATCTCTCCTTTTTCATTTCTTATTGAGTTTATTAGAGTCCTTTCCCTTTGAGTCCTTGTCAATCTAGCTAGAGGGCCTTCAATTTTGTTTATCTTTTTAAAAAAACAGCTTCTGGTTTTGTTGATCTTCCGTGTAATTCTCTTGTTCTCCATTTCATTTAGTTCTGCTTTGATCTTCGTTATTTCTTTTCTTCTACTAGGATTTGTATCGGTTTGGTCTTCTTTTTCAAATTCCTTTAGTCTATTCATTAGGTTGTCAGTATCTAAACTTTCTGTTTTTTGGATGTGAGCGTTTATTGCCATTAATTTTCCTCTCAGGTAAGCTTTTGCTGTATCCCACAGCTTTTGGTAACAAGTGTCTCCATTATCATTTTGTTCGAAGAAACTCTTGATTTCCCTCTGAATTTCCTCCTTGACCCAATAATTCTTCAATAATAGATTGTTTAGTTTCCATGACTTTGTGAGGCGTTGAGCGTTTCCATAGGAATTGAACTGTAATTTTATGCCACTATAGTCAGAAAAGATACATGGTATAATTTCTATTTTCTGGAATTTTTTGAGATCAGATTTGTGGCCTAAGATGTGATCATTTTGGAGAGGGATCCATGGGCTGCTGAGCAGAATGTAAATTCAACTTTATTTGGGTGGAATGTTCTATCGAGATCTGTCAGATCTCTTTTTGTTCAAGCACTCTGTTCAGGTCTATTATTTCTCTGCTTATTTTCTATTTGGAGGATCTTTCCAGTTCATTCAGTGGAGTGTTGAAGTCCCCTGCTACTATGGCAGTGTTGTTTAACATCGTATTTAGATCAGACAAGGTTTGCTTTATGTAATTCGGTGCTCTTGCATTGGGTGCATAAATATTAAGAATTATTAAATCTTCTTGTTGGATCTTCCCTTTCACCATTATAAAATGGCCATATTTATCCTTTTTTACTTTTGCTATTTTAAAGCTTATGTTATCTGCAAATAGTATAGCTACCCCTGCTTTCTTTTGACTTCCGTTTGTCTGGATGATAGTTTTCCATCCCTTGACCTTCAGCTGGAAGCTATCTTTGTGGGTTAGATGTATTTCCTGTAAACAGAAGATACTAGGCTTGTGGATTTTAGTCCACTTTGCCAGTCTATGTCTCTTCAGAGGACAGTTCAAACCATTTACATTTATTGAGAGGATTGAAATTGGAGGAAGATTTCCATTCATATTGTTGGATAAAGTCCTATTGTTTTATCTTACTCCTTGAGCCATCATGCAGTTCAAGATCTAACCTTTAATTCTTTGAAGATTTTACTTTGAGGAGTGTCTATTGCCCTGTTCGGTTAGGAATGAGGGTCTGAGAACTTCTTGTAGGACTGTCTGGATTTTGCAAATTCCTTCAGTGATTTCTAAAAGGCCAAAAAATGAATTCTAATGGGATTAGAAAAACATTTAAATAATCATAAGGAAGGAAGTAAAGGGAGAACAGAAAAAAAAGATGGGATAAATAGAAAGTAAATAGAAAAAAAAGCTAGAGGTAAATAAAAATATATTATGAAAAGGAATAACACCAGAAATAATGTAAGATATTTCATACTGATCTGAGCCATTTCATCAGAAAAACATAAAAATGACAATGTGTATATGCCTAATAAAAAAAGCTTCAATATGTATTGTAATGGGTTGCATTGCTGATATAGTTTGTATATTCAATCTTTCCAAATCTCATGCTAAAATTTGATTTTCAATATTGGAGTTGGGGCCTAGTGGGAATGTCTCAGTCATTGGAGTGGATGCCTCATGAAAGGTTTGGTGCCCTCCTCATGGTAATGAGTGATTTCTTGCTTTATTAGTTCCTGTGTGAGCTGGTTCTTTAAAAGAGCCTGGCACTTCCTCCTCTCTCTGTCTTTTCCTTCCTCTTACCATGTGATGCCTGTTTGCCTTCCCCTTCCACTATGAGTGGAAGCTTCCTGAAACCCTCATCAGAAGCATATGTTGGCACCATGCTTCTTGTACAGCCTGTAGAACTGCGAGCCAAATAAACCTCTTTTCTTTATAAATTACCCAACCTAAGGTATTCCTTTATAGTAACACAAAATAGACTGAGATGATTGCCTTCCTCCCAAAAGATATGTTAAAGTACTAACCCTCAGTACCTCAGAATGCGACCTTTTTTGGAAATAGGGTCGTTGCAGGTTTAATTAGTTATATTAAGATGAGGTTATATTGAAGTAGAATGTACCTTTAATACAATATGACTCAAGTCTTTATAAGAATATAGCCATGGAAAGATACAGAGACAAATGAAGAACACCATGTGAGAATGGAAGCAGAGATTAGAAAGATATGTTTATAAACTGAGGAATACCCATGATTGCTGTCCATAACCAGAAGCTAGGAGAGAAACCTGGAACAAATTTTCTCTCACATTTCTCAGAAAAAAAAAAATATCCATACTGCTGACATTCTGATTTTGGACTTCTAGCATCCAGAACTGTGAGACAATAAATTTCTGTTGTTTTAAGCCACCCAGTTTGTTGTACTCTGTTATGGTGGTGCTTGGAAACATACATACATAAAGAAAAAAGCAATGGAATCAAAAGGAGAAGCAGAAAAATCCATAATAAAATTTAGAGTTTTAATTTACCTTTATCAGTAATTGATAAAACAACTAGCCAAAAGATCATATGTGAGAATACAGAAGAGATAAACACTATAAACCAACTTTATCATATTGTCATCAATAGTCCACTATGCTCAGTAATTTTAAAATACACATTCTTGTAAGTTTCAAATGGAATGCTCAATATATTTAAAAATATTTAAATGTTACAGATTATGATCAATAGCCACAAGGAAATGTGATTGAAAGTAATAAAAAAATATAAAAGTTCAAATATTCAAAAATTGATTAAGAGACTTTAAAATTATCATTTGTCAAAGAAGAAATCATAGTAGAAATAAAATATTTCAAGCTGAGTGACAATAAAATATAACTTATCTACTTTAGCTATGAGATACAACTAAAGCAGAGATTACAGGGAAAGGTACAGCTTTAAAAACTTATAATGAAAACAGAGAGTACTAAAACCACTGATTTAATTTTCATTTAAGAAGCTAGGGAAAGCAAATTAAACCTAAAACATGAAAAAAGGAGGAAATAATGAAGTAGAAAAAATGATATAGATCATATACAAAAATAAAGAAAATTTAATAAAACTAAAAGCTGGTTCTTCTAAAAGAGTAATAAAATTGTTAAATTGTGAGCAAGAATAATCAAAAGAAAGATGGCATACTTTACCAATAGCAGAAATTCAAGAAAAGCTATCACTACATATCTTACAGACGTTGATAAGAGAATCTTTTGAGAGACATTATGACAATAAATTTGATAACTCAGACGAAAAGGACAAATTTGTCAAAATCAAAATTTGTCAATGGTGGTATAATTATTAATGGAAAATATGCATAATCCTATACTTATTAGAGAAGTTGAATATCTTATCAAAAACAAAAGATATCCAGGTGCAGATAGTTTAAATGCAGATTTTTTTTGAATTACTTAAAAAATAATACCACTCTTACCAAACTATTTTTTTAAATAGAGAAAGCAAAGAAACATCCACTTGTTTTATGTGGCCAGTATAACCCTGTAACAAAACCTGACAAAAAATGCTACTACAAAAAAAGCTTGCATAGCAATACCCTTCATGAACCTAGAAGCAAAACTCTTTTAAAATATGGAAATTAAATCTAGCGTAATACACTTCATGACCAACTGAGATTTATCCCAGGTGTGTTTAATATTCACAAAGCAAGAAATATATTTCTCCATATTAGCAAAATAAAGCAGAAAACATGCAATCATTAAATAAATACAGAATTTTTAAAAAACATTCAGACCCATTTATAATAAAAACTTGAAGAAAACTAGGAATAGAAGAAAACTTTCTCACTCTGATATAAGTTATCTATGAAAATTCTTCATCTAAAATTATATTGAATGATAAAATATTGAAAAAGTTCCCCCTAAGGTCCAAAATAGAGGAAGCATGTTTAGCTTAAACACTTCTATTGAACACTCTTTTGGGGCTTTAAGCCAGCACAACGAGGCAAAGAAAAATAAATATCTAAAGCTTGATTAAGATGTAAAACTGAATGCATGCGAGGCGCACCATCTGGGGGATGGTCACACTTAAAGCTCTGACTCGAGGGGGGAGAGTGGGCAAGGGGAATGTACATAACCTTAACATTTGTACCCCCATAATATGCTGAAATTAAAAAACGATGTAAAACTAACCCTATTAGTAATGTGATTACTATTCACAACATCCTCAGAAATCTACACAGCAATGACTATAACTAAGCGAACTTAGCATAGTCACAGTGTACTAGGTCAATATACAAAAATCAATTGTACCTCTCTATATGACAATGATAGCTCAAAAAGGACTGCTATGCTGAAAACTACAAAGCATTGCTATTAAAGAAGACTTAATTATATTTTAACATGTTCATTCTTTCCAAATTGATACATAGAACCCAAATCAATGACAATAATAATCCTATGAGTTTTTTAATATTTTTTTAAAAATTAGCAAACTGATGCTACAATTTTATGGAAATTCAATCTCAGAATTCCAAAATAACCTTGAAATAAACAAAATTTGAAGTACTTAAATTATCTGACTTCAAGTCTTAATATATAGCTTCAGTAAACAAGAGTATAGTATTAGCATAAGTACAAATAAATAAAGCAATGGAACAGAATCATAATCTAGGAAATGTTCATTTAATTTGCAATAAAATTTCTGAAGCAATTCAAGGGGGGGAAGAAATGTCTTCTCAACCAATAATGATGAAAAACTAGAAATATATATGAAAAACATAGATCTCAACCCTTACCTCACACCATAAATAAAAATTAATTTGTGATTATAGGCCTTAACATAAAAACCAAACTATAACATTTTTAGAAGAAAAATTAGGAGAATATTTTCATGACCCGGGTGTAGGCAAAGACTTCTTAGAAAGACAAAAATAGTCATACAGGCTAAACTAAACTAAATCAAAATTAAACATTTCACCTTATCAAAAATACTTTTAAATTTTAAATAATGAATGGGAAGGTCAAAGACTGGAAGAAAATATAATATTTGAAAAACATGTATCTGACTAAAAAGAGTCATAAAGAAGCACTACAACTCAAAGAAAAGAAAGTCAAATATGAGCAAAATCCTTCAACTATATTCAAAATGAAAAAAAAAAGTTCAAATGGTCAATGGGTATATGAAAAAGTGCTCAAAATCATTAATTATCAGGGAAGTGGAAAATAAAACTAAGATTTCTCTACATAATAACTATAAAGACTTAAAATTTAAAAATTGACAACAATTTTTCACAAATATGAAGCATCCAGAACTCTCATACATTGCTGGTGGGAAAATAAAATAGTACAATGACTTTGGTAATCTATTTAAGTGTCTTATTAATTTGGACATACACCAACTAGGAATTTCACTTTAGGCATTTACGTAATAGTAAAAAAAAAAAAAATGTATGTCCACAAAGGCTTGTATAGAAAAGTGTATTGTAGCTTTATTCCTAATTACCAAAACTTTATAAAACAACTCAATTTTCCATCAACATGAGAATGGGTAAACTAATTATAGTATATTGATACAAGAAAATAAAATTCAGCAATAAAAAGAAACATATCACTCATTCCTTCCACCACAGGACTGAAACTCACAAACATGCTACATGAAAGAAACAAGTTATAAAATAGCACAAACTATATTATTTCATTTATGTGTAGCTTTAGTACAGAAAATTCTAATCTGTGTTTCAAGTTATCATCAAATTAGTCTTTTCTCAGGAAGGGAAATTGGGAAAGGGCATAAGAGATTATTCTCCAGTGATTATGATAGACTTGTGGGTTATACAGTTGTATGCAATTGTCAAAATTCATTAAATTATAGAATGAAGATTTATACATTTCACTATGTTTAAAGATAAGCAAATATTGAACTGCAATTCATAGGGTTATATTTAGCAATAGGATGGGCTTAACAATTCTGAAACTACTTTCTATGTATTCTAGAAGGGTAAATATATTGAAGATAATGGGATGTGTGTTTCTTACTATTGGAAAATAGGGTTGAAAACATGAAAAAGGAAATATAATATTGGACTGGAATTGGAAGTATTGATATAAACTTAGACTGCTAAAAGAACCAAGAAGGAATGACATACCAGTAGCAATGAGCATACTTTGCACCTATACCTTGGCTTCTAAATATCTTTCCTCACTGAAATTACTGATTCATCCTGGGTTTGGGTAGGGAAAATACAAGATGAGGTTGGAACATCTTTTTGCACCAGAAACTAGGAAATACTCAAAGAAATAAGAATATTATTTAAAGAACAAAGGAACCAAATCTGGGAGACTGTGAACATCAAAATAGATTATAGTACAGTAGTCCCCTTTTATCCATGGGGGTATGTTACAAGACCCCCAGTGGATGCCTGAAACCATGGACGGTACTAAACCCTATATATATACTTTTTTTGAAAACTAAGATGGCTACTATGTTATTAACAGGAAGGTAGCAGTGTGGATACACTGGACAAAAAGATGATTGACAATATGAGATATCATCACAGTATTTTAGAATAGTATGTAATTTAAAATTTATGAATTATTTATTTCTATAATTTTCTATTTAATATTTTCAGGCCACAGTTTGCCATGGGTAACTAAAACTGCAGAAAGCAAAACCATGGACAAAGAAGGACTAATGTATTTATTATGGGTTATAGTTAATTTTTAAAAATAAAGATCCATTAGTCCATGATGTTAAATGAGTAGACAATCAAATTGATTATAGTTCATAACTTTCTTTTATTGAAGTTTTAAAACATTATTTTGAAATAATTTTAGGTTAACGGAAGATTTGCAAAGATAGTACAGTATAGTGGAAAAGTATACCCTTCACCCAGCTTCCTCCCAAAGATGAGATCTTACATAACTATGGTACAATGATAAATGAAGAAATTAACACTGGGACAATATTAATTGTGGACTCCAAATTTCCCCATTTTTCCCACTGATGTTCTTTTTCTGTTCCTGGATCGAATCTAGGATCTCACATTGCATTTACTTATCATGTCTCCTTATTCTCCTGTAATCATTAATAGTTTTTCTTCATCTTCACCCTTTCATGACCTTAGCACTTTTGAAGAGCAATGGTCAGGCATTTTGAAGACATTCCTTGAGTGGGAGTTATTACATTTTTGGAAAAATACCACAGAAGTGAAGTATCCTCACTGTATAATACCAAAGTGTACATCATATCAACTTTCAATTATTAAATTTATATGCCAGGAATCATATGCATTATTTCATAAGATTTTTTTATAATCATGTCACAATTAGGCATAATTTATTTTGTTATACAGAGGAGAAATGGAGACTGAGACATTCTGTATAAATTGTTTAATAATATATAACTAATACTAGTCAATTGAGGATTTGCATGCATTTTGAAATGACTTTAATTTGATGAAAATCTGAATTTAAACAAACTTTAAAAATAAATTCAATCAAATATGAAACACTCTACTTTTTCACCTAATGAGAACAGTAGTATGACTATATAAGTACTCTATATTTTAGAAATCTTACTAGCAAACAAAACCTAAGCACTTTGAAAGATTTTAAAATTTTAGGTGAGCTCCTGGTTATTAAGAGTAATCAAGTTTAAGTATCCTCCATACACACATATGTTCAGATTCTAAGAGAGATAACAACCTAGACTGCAGAACTGTTGATATGTTTAGAGGGTCACCAAAATCATTTCACATATCTGAAATAAATATTTTGGTGCTAAGATAAAACCTCATGATTTGAGTTATTTTTAAATAAAATTAACAGAAACTATTTGTAAAGTATATCATTTTGCTAGTTAATCTCTTTTTAAAATAAACACAGGTAATAAAATATTTGGAATTTCTGTTTTCTTATTAAATATGCAAAATTGTTTTGCTATTCTAGGTTTGTTTTTACATATTTTAATAGCCAGTAATAGTTGTGATTTCCACAGATCTAAGAGACATCTTCAAAAACTTTTTGTAATCATCTTTATTTTTAAATGATGCAAACATTCACCAAAGAAAAGGAAACCTCAAATATTTTCACTAATTGAAACTAAGAAAAATATGTATTGTGAATTTGTGCCTTTTTCAACATCGGTAACATATTTTATTAATTCATTTGAATAAATATTTGCAAGCTTTATCCACTTTCTGAATGGATTAACCATTTGCTGAATAGCTTAGTTTTGAGCTATTCAGAAATTTCTTTATTTTAGGTTTAAAAAATCCATTTCATTAATATGTTTACAGTATACTATTGTGCTCTTTTTCTGATCATCTATTCCTATTAATATTCAGTTCAAGCATATACCTTTGTATGTATGGGTGGTGGATGCATGTGTGTGTGTGTGTGTATGTGTGTGTGATCTTGTGTATACCTGAATGTTTTCCAATCAGATTAAAGCAATATGAAAAAACCTAGAGTAATTATATGACAACCAATTGGATAACCTAGAAGAAATAAATTCCTGGAAATGTACAACCAACCAACATTGGACCATAAAGAAATAGAAAATCTGAACAGACCAATAAAAAGTAAGATTAAATTGGTAATAAAAGTCTCCCATCACAAAAAAGGCCAGGGCCTCATGGCTTCAGTGGTTAATTCTAGCAAATATTTAAAGAAAAATTAATACTAATCACTCTCAAATTCTTCCAAAAAATTGAAGAGGAGGGAACATATCCAAACTCATTTTATGAAGCCAGCACTACCCTATTACCAAAGACAGATAAGGAAGCTACTAAGAAAAGAATAACTATAAGTCAGCATCTCCAATGAACATAGATGCAAAATCCTTACCAAAATACTAGTAAACCAGATTCAACAGCACATTAAAAGGATCATTTACCATGATCAAGTGGGCTTTATCCCTGGGATGCAAGGATGGTTGAACATATGCAAATTAATAAATGTGACATACCACATTAACAGAAAGGATACAAATCACATGATCATCTCAATAGATACAGAAACAATATTTGAGAAAATTCAATATCTTTTCATGATAAAAACTCTTGACAAATTAGGCATAGAAGGAATGTAAATGAACATAACAAAAGCCATATATGACAAACCCACAACTAATATCATACTTAATGGTGAAAAGATGCAAACATGACCACTCTCACCACTTCTTTTCAACATGATACCAAAAGTCCTATCCAGAGCAATTAGGCAAGAAAAAGAAAGAAATGTATCCAAATCAGAAAGGAAGAAGTAAAATTGTCTCTGCAGACGGCATGGTCTTATATATAGAAAATTCTAAAGGCTCCACAAAAAAACTGTTAGAAGTAATTCAGAAAGTTACAGGGTACAAAATCAAGATATAAAAGTCAGTTGTGTTTCTATACACTAACAATGAGCTATTCATAAAAGAAATTTTTTAAAATTTCATTTACAATTGTATCAAAAGAATTAGATACTTAGGAATAAATATAACCATGGAGGTGGAAGATCTGTACACTGAAAACTATAAGACATTGAAAAAAGAAATTGAAGAACATATAAATAAATGGAAAGATATCTGGTGTTCATGGATTGGAAGAATCAATATTGTCAAAATGCCCATACTACCCAAAAGTGATCTACAGATTTAATGCAATTGCTATCAAAATTCCAATGGTTTTTGTTACAGAAATAGACAAAGCAATCCTAAAATTCATAAGTAACCACAAAAGACCCCAAACAAAGCTGGAGGCATCATATTTCCTGATTTCAAATTATATTACAAAGCTATAGTAATAAAACAGAATGGCACTGGCATAATAACAAACACATAGATCAATGAAACATAATAGCCCAGAAATAAACCCAAGCATATCCAATAAACTAATCCTTGGCAAATGCACCAAGAATACACAATAGGGAAAGGATAGTCTCTTCAATAAATGGTGCTGGGAAACTGGACATTTGCACAACAAAATATGAAATTGGATTTTTATCTTATACCATATGCAAAATCCACTGAAAATGGATGAAAGTTTTAAATGCAAGACCTGAAACCATAAATCTCCTAGAAGAAAACATCAGGGAAAAGCTCCATGACATTGGCCTTGTCAATTATTCTTTGGATATGACCCCAAAAGCACATGTAACAAAATTGAAAATAGACAAATGGGATTACATCAAACCAAAAAGTTCCTGCACAGCACAGGAAACAATCAACAAAATTAAGAGGCAACCTATGAAATGGGAGAAAATATGTACAAACAATATAACCAACAAGAGGCAAATATCTAAAATATAAAAGGAATTCATATCATTCAATACCAAATAAATAATAACCTGATTAAAAATGGGCAAAAGACCTGAATAGAATTATTTTCTAAAAAAGACATACAAATAGTCAAGAGATAGATGAAAAATTCTCAACATCACTAATCATCAGGTAAATGCAAATCAAAATCACAATAATATATGGCCTCAAACCTTTTAGGATGGCTACTAAAAGCAAAAGATAACTAGTGTTGGTGAGGATGTGGAGAAAAGGGAATTCTCATGCACTGTTGCTGGTAATGTAATATGGTGCAATCCCTATGGAAAATCATATGGAAGTTTCTAAAAAAATCATTATACAAATAAAATTACAATGTAATCCAGCAATCTCATTTCTAATTTCATATCCAGAAGAGTTGAAATCAGTATTTTGAAGAGTTATTTGCACTTACATATTTATTACAGCAATATTTACAATAGCCAAGATACAAAAACAACCTAAGTGTTCACTGACAGATGAATGGATAATGAAAACATAGTATATATACAGTGGCTCATTATTCAACCTTATGATAATCCAGATGCAGAAAGACAAATATTGCATTATCTCCCTCACTTGTGGAATTTTAAAAAAAGTCAAACTCATAGAACCAAAAAGTACAATGGTTGTTACCAGGGTACTGGGATGGGGGAAATGCAGTGATATGGGTCAAAGAATACAAACTATCAGTTATAAGATGAATAAGTTCTGTAAACTTAATATACAACATGGTGAGTATAGTTAATAATAGTGTATTATATACTTGAAGTTTGCTAAGAGATTAGATCTTAAGTATTCTCATCACACATACAAAAATATAAGGCAATTGTGTGTGGTGATGGATATGTTAATAAGCTTTATTGTGATAATCATTTCAAAAAGTATATGTATATCAAAATCTCATGTTGGGCAATTTAAATATTATGATTCTTATTTTTCCATTTTACCTCTGTAACGTTGGGGGAAAATGAAAAATAACAACAAAAAAAAATCCAGAATACAAATATTTGCAAGAGAAAAAATAATGCCTCAATATCTTGGGATAACAAGTCTGAAATGAATCTCTTTCTTTTTTAAAACATGTTATTATCTAAATTTTTGGTGAAAGTAAGGACTAAGGTGATTTAATACCTAAACCATGCCTGAAGCAGTCCAGAATTTTAGCATTCTTAATATTTTAAAATGAGACATTTTACATTGAGGCTTCAGGTTTCTGATAGAGTATTTGTAAGTGAAGACCAGGCAGTGATTATTAAACTAAAAAAAAAATAATTAGAAAAAATTCCATGCAGACAGTAAAGCCATTTGATTGTATATGTGTACCTCAGGGTCCTTCTCTAGGTAGTCTCTTCCCCTACCAGGAAAAATGTTGTTTCCTTGTCAACTTGGATCCAATTTAATAGAAAACAAAAACATATGTTTTGCCCCCAAAATGTACTCTTTGTTGCATCATCATTTCATTGGCAGACAGTAAAATAATATTTATATTTATAGATACAATTATGAAAAATCACAAAATAAATATGTACCAGATAGTATTGATATCCCTTCCAATAATTTGTTGGCTGCCTGAGTACAGTTGCAGCTGAGGCCAATTCATGGCATGTTGAACATTTTCACATGAAGCACCTTCGTTTGTCCTTTTTCATCTTCATTGAAGGATTTCTTCAGAACCATAGAGGTGGGCGTATTTAAGCACATGAACCTCTCCTTGTACAACTCTCAAGCAATATGAACAAGAATTGATGAATAAATGCCCCCAGCCACATCAGCTGCCCCTGTCACCATAGCTACCAGTGAGGCAATCCCAAGGCATGTTCTAATGGTACTTGGAGGACCCCTTTTAAATTAAGCCTGATTTTCAATTACTGGAAAGAGACTCATTACTACATGCTTTATTGACCTTTCCACATTTTTTGCTATATTGTCCTCACTCATTTTGTTTCCTTAGATCACCTTCCAAATAAATTACCAATGCTCAAATCTTTGTCTTACCTTTTGCTTTTGAAACAATCCAAACTAACAAAATGTTTACCAAATTTATTTAGAGAGACAAGTTAATAATATCTATGACATTTTCATGGTAAAAAATAGAAGACTGCAAGATCTTATTTGCAGTGAAACTTTAGTTGGCATTACTAATTCTTTGACTCCTATACATGTCCTTTCCTCTTTGACGTGCTATGCAAGAGGGATGCATTGCTTATCAGTGATGTTTAATCCAATGCATCAAAACTTCTATGATATACTCTCCTGTAGCAATGCTGGATGCATGCTGAAAACATTAAACATTTCCATCTCTTAAAGGAAAGTCTTTGTAGCAAGTTTTTCTAAAGATTAATAGTTTGTAGCCCTGAGACATGTGTGTAACTAATATTAAAAGAGCTTACATTGCCAAGTAAGAGAACAGTAAAGACTGAATAGAGGATGCTTGTTAGAAGGCTCCAAATGACATTTATAACCAAACAACTGAGCCTGGATTTACATGTTTCATCAAATTTCATCATGACTTGACATCCAGCCATTTCTAAAAATTTAATAATCTTACCTGGGAATAGATCTTAATGAAGAGAAAATTAAATTTATCTACAATGTTTATATTCTTACTACACAAAGAGCTTCCAAAATGAACCAAATCATTGATCAGTGGTCAATTCCTATTGAATACAGGTATCCATCTCATAACAATGAGATTATTGATCATATAATTTAATGATACAATTTATAATGTAACTTTCATTGCTTTCTTGCTTTTTGACAAATGCTGATTTGATAACCCCTTCAAATGAAGCAAGAAAATCTCTTGCCACTGCCACATTTTCTGTGTTTTTCCTGTTCATCTCTAATCTCTACATTATGTGAATATTTATGTCTGTGTAACTTGCACCAGAACTTTCATTCAAACATCATCAATACTTTATTCTTTATAGCAAGATCTTTAAAATCTACTTCAGCAGAAAACTGATTCCATTCTCCATGTTACTCTTCTCTAGTCAATTGCATTGAAGGAAATGACATCTTTTGGTTCATGTAGGTCAGATATTTCAATACCTTAAATTTTTTGCTGCTCTATCAGACACTTAAGACTATCACTTTAAGACTCAAGTGATGGTGTACAAACACTGTTAGTGTGAAATCTGCTGTGTATTGAATATTATCCTTTGCATTTCTTACATTCCAGACATTTATTTTTGGCCCATTGATAGTTTTAAACTTCCTTGGATTAAGCATGGTGTTAATCAGTCACACCAAGAAAATGTGAAGGTCTGTAGTACAAGATGCTTCTAATATGTTTGACACTAACCTGTTTGCCTCACTTCTCTGAAGGAAATACAGGCAAAGTCCGCAGAATGTCTCCCCCTATAAAATTTTCTGGTACAGTGATTCTTTGTTTTAATAGTCCCAATTGACAGAATACTTTTTTACCTCCTACAATATTGTTAACCAATGTTTATATAGACCCTTTTCCCCTACAGCTAAATGCATTTGAAGAAAACATAATCAGAAAGTCTTGAATTACAGTCCCAACTCAATTGGTTCATTACCAAAATCATGAAGATACATTTTTAATTTTTATATTTTTAACTTTTATGGATACATAATTATACATATTTATGGAGTACATGTGATATTTTAATACAAGCATACAATCTGTAATGATCAAACCTTGGTAATTGTGATATGTATCGCCTCAAACATTTCTTATTTCTTTGTGTTGGGAACATTCAAAATCTAGTTTTCTAGTATTTTTTGAAATATACCTTCAATTATTATTAACTATAGTTGCCCTATTGCACTACCAAACACTAGATCTTATTCCTTCTATCTAAATATATTTTGTATCCATTATCAATTGTCATAAAAATATGGGAGAAATGAAAGCAGCAAGTAATGTTAAGATTTTCCATTTGTAGAAGCATTAAAATTTAATAAGTCATTCTTAGACTAATTACTCTAGAGTATCTATGTATTAGTGATCTATTGTTTTATAATAAATTATCCCAAAATAATTTCTTGTTTTATGGCCTTAAAACAATTATTTATCATCTCACAGTTTCTATATGTCAGAAATCTGGGCATGGCTTTGCTAGATGCCTATGCCTTAAGGTCTGTCACGAGACTATATATAGTCAACATGTTGGCCAGGGCTGTGGTCTTATGTGAACAAAAATCTCGGAGAGGAACTGCTTCCAAGCTTACTCACATAGCATTTGGTGAGCTTCAGATGTTCATAGGGTTACTCACAACATAAAATCTTGATTCTCCAAGAATAAGAGGAGAGAGCAAGAGAGTGAGAGAGTGAGTGAAAGAGAGAGAGAGAGAGAGAGGGAGGAAGGGATGGAAGTTGCAGTCATTTTGCAACCTAATCTTGAAAGTGATACACCACACCATATCTATCACATCTTTTTTTCTAGAAGTCAGTCACTCAATCCAGCCCACACTCAAGAGAGAGGAGATTCATAACGGCACAATGACAAAAATATCAGGATGTGAAAATCACTGGGGGCCATCTTAGGGGTTGCCTACTGACCTCCAATTATTCACATCATTCCCACACACAAGATGCACTTATCCCCTCCTAAGTTCCATGAAAGTCTTATCACATTGCAACATTATCTCAAAGTCCAAACCCATCATCTGAATTAGATTCAGAAATAGATGATCCTTTTTGACTGTAGTTCTATAAGCAGATATTCCTGTGTAGTTCTTCTCAATTTATAGATCAGTGAAATTCAAGAGAGAAGTCAACTACCCCTTAAACACTTAACATACAATGGTGACATAGGCATTAGATAAGTGCTATAGGCACTCCTGTTCAAAAAGGGAGGAAATGAGAGCCACAAAAGAGCCATTGTTCCATAGCAATTTTGAAATCCACCTGGAAAAATTTTGCAAGTTTCTTGATTAGATTTAAATTTCTGGAAATAATTAGCCATGGCTCTCAGCTCCACTCACTGAACTCTAACTTATGCAATTGTAGGAGCTTGCTAAGCTGTATCTGAGAGGCTGTTTTCCTTTTATATGATGCTGGTAGAGCTGGAAGTCCACAGGGCAGGGAAGGCTGTCAGGTAAAGAAAAATGATTGCAAACCGTGGAGAACAAGAACAAATTGGAGCCTGCAAGCACAAAGTAGAGATGATAAGGACAAACCAATACCAATGCCAGTTCTTATTTCCTCTGAGCTTGGTGATGGGAATGTCCTGCTGAAGTCACAGGTCTTTGTCATGGAGGTAAACATAAATATCTAGCCTAGGAGCTCGAGAAGTTGAATTAAGATCTATGGGAAGGTGGAGCAGATGTAGACCCAGCTGCTGCTTCACACAAGCAAGATGAGTCAGCTGATCAATGGCAACATTGTAAGCCACAAAATGGCTACTGATTCACTTCTGCCCTCCAAATCTCTCACAAGACTCTTTCTAATGGTTCATTCTTACCAGAAATATGAAAAATGGCACTCAAGGAAATTTAGTTCCAGCTATCCCAGTTGACACATTACAAAGTCACTGGAATCAGGATCATCCAAATTTTAATCGAGATGATTTGATGAAAACATTATTAATACAGCTATAATAGCCTCTTAAACCATTTTATTCCCCAAATTTCTTTATGAGATATATGTTCCTCATGGAATACAGAGTAAAAAGAACCAAAGATAAAATAATTTGCCTCCAACACTTCCACATAGAAAAAGTATCCTTAACAATAGACTACAATTGCAGGTTACTCTGATACTTACACAACTTCAGTCCAGAGGCCAGCAACATGTTAAAGTGTTCAATAACACTTCAATTTAAAACTAACAAAGTAACTACATTTGCTCAAATTATTTACATACAATAACATATTGTGTTCTTAATATTGCTTTCCATCAAATTTTTCTACAGGGAGATGATACACTAAATAAGAGACCTAATTATTTTGGTCTCTCTTGTTATTATGTTCTTTAAAAGTTTGAAAAGAGTATTATATTAATCTCTATATAAATGACTTTTACAAATTTGGTGTTTTTAAATATCAGTCAGTTGCTCTGAGTAAAATAACCTCTGGTTATACTCATTAAATCAAGCTTCTGAGCCTTTTAATGTTCAAAGCGGATCTCAAAAATATTGATCCAACCAACGGATTGAAGTGGCAGGATAATAGTTCTAACATGCTATTTTCTAACAGAAACATGCCATAACCAAACCTGTGGGATAAATCCACAAGAAATTAAAAAGTCTTCAGTCCTGTAACTCCTCAAGCTGTCCAACAAGGAGGAAGAATTGCTAATCAGATTGAACATATTCTATGGCATTGACTACATGCTTTTTACTGGTGAACAGAGCCACTGTATCCTAAAATAACTCATGTTCAAGCTCTGTAATGAAAATAAAACAAGTGATATGGCAATGAGTTACTGGGAGGTTGTAATGGTCTAAATGGTGGCCTCCAAAATATATGCTCACATCCTAATTCTAGAACATGCAAATATTACTTTATTTGGGAAAAGGGTATTTGAAAATGTACAAAGTAAAGGATTTTGAGATGAGGAGATCACCCTGGACTATGTGGGTGGGCCTTAAATCCAATGATGAGTGTTCTTATAAGACAAAAGAGAAGACAGACACATAGAGGAGAAGAAGGTGTGAAGATGGAGGGAGAGATTAAAGTTACGCAGCCAGAAACCCAAGAATGTCAGGGCAGCAGCCATCAGAAGTTGGACAAAGTAAAGAATGGATTCTCCCCTATAGCCCCCAGAGGAAGCACAACCCTGACAGATTTCAGACTTTCAGCTTCCAAAACTGTGAGAGAATAAATTTCTGTTATTTTAAGCCACCCAGTATGTGGTAATTTGTTATAGCAGGCTCAGGAAACAAATACAGAGGTCAGCAGTCCCTAAAAGCAACCTATCAAATGACACCATTATCTCCATTGGTGGTGTTCAGTATTGTCTTGTTTAATTTACTTTTCAGTGGTTTGAATGAGGATATGACATAAATTGTAAGTGATGAAAACCGAGAGGGTTCACAATAATTTTAGATAATAAAAGGAATCTCAACTTTATTGACTAGCACTATCAATTTTTTTTGTGTGTGTGTATACTAGAACCACAAGCAGGTGTAATACTGAGCTTATATCCAAATATCTTGATTGGTGCTGTCTGTTTCAAAAGAACTTCAGATGCAGATTTATGGTAATGTTCTGCCCTTATGTCCAAGATTCAACTGAAAAATGCAATATGAAAAAAATGATCTAATAAAAGGGGTAAAATTCTTCAATTTTTTATGAACACATGCTAAGTATGCATGACTGCATTAAATAACAGTAATGATGATAAGAAGATGGTACTTATGTTTCGGTGACTGGAATGCTAATATTTTCTATCCAGAGTATCTCTTTTCTAGTAATCGGGCCTTTGAGAAATCAAATAAATAATCCAAACTTTCTTGGTGGGCACTAAATCAGAAAAGGAAAAGGATAGCCTT
This sequence comes from Cheirogaleus medius, assembly GCA_008086735.1. NCBI lineage: Eukaryota > Metazoa > Chordata > Mammalia > Primates > Cheirogaleidae > Cheirogaleus > Cheirogaleus medius. The sequence continues at coordinate 14,963,484 of VBSM01001483.1, forward strand.
AAGATACATTTCATCCAGGCCATTCTTGCACTCCACATCCAGTGTCTGGAAAACTAGTGAATTCCGTACTTTCTTTTCAAAATTCCATACTGAATGCTCCCTCCAGTCAATAACATTTCTACTCACATGGGGTACAATGTAATAGATTATTTTATTTTTTAATTTCAAAATATCACAGGGGTAATTTGTGATTATTTTTAATTTTTCTTAGTTACAATGATATTTTTGTCATGTCTCCTTGAGATTTCATAAGTAAAATGTTAAAGAGTGGAAAGCTAGCATCATTATCTTCTTCTGCCTCAAAGTTCTCAATAATCACATAGTTGAGATTTTAATCTTACTTGTATTTGATCCTTCCTAATTTTGCCTTTAAGTGGTGAAATTTGGAAGGAGGAACCCAATTTTCTACTTTTGTGTTAATGATTCCATACAGTAAAGAAAACAAACTCTTTTTTGATCAGATCACATGTGAACTTACTTTGGTTGCCTTATTTTAAGGAGAACACTTTTCCATTAGAGTACACCCAGAGGAGAGTAATCTGAATTTTGAGGAAAGTTAAAACCTTGTTTTATGAAGATCAATTGAAGGTTTGGGGAACATTTAACCTGAACAAGAGAAACCTAAGAAGACTACTATAGCTATATTTTATATATTAAGACTATCATGTGAAAAGGGACTTATGCTGTGTAGCTGGAGATTTCAGAACTAAGTGGCAGTGAACAGAACTTGAAAGAATCAGATTTTAGTTAAATAGAAGGCAGAATTTTTTTGACAAGTACATCTATTTGAAAATCAAACATGTTATAGTATAGCGATTTTTTTCTGAAACTAGAGATATTCAAGAAAGATCAAATCATCATTTATATATGTTATAAAGCCAAGAAATACTTTTTATTAAATATATCATCTGGCTACATCAAAGGCAGGGATTTTTAACCTGGAATATATGAACTGTAAGAGATCTTCAGGTTTTCTATTAACTACTTAGAGCTAAGCAAAATTTTGTGTGTATTTCATGCGTAGATTTTTCTAATGAGTGAGTTCACAGCATTCATCAGATGCTCAAAAGAGTCTTGATTCTTGAAAAGGTTTAGAAATCTTTGTTGTAAGTTTTCTTGCAACTCGAAGGTTCCAAGATTCTATTCAAAGTAAATAATGTGCTTGTAGATATATAGCTTTCTGGTAATTATTTTTATTTGATCTTTTGTGCATTTAGAAAAATTTTAGGTTCTTTAACCCACATTCCTGACAATTTATTAATGTTTTAGGGGGGGCCTTTACACAGTAAGTATTTATTTTGGTGTTAATTGCTTTATTTGCCATAGTGAAGTATACGGATATCACTTATGATTACTTTAAGAATGTAAGTTGTGTATTTTTGAAGTTATGAAGTGTCTGTTGCATCTGAAATATGTATTAAATGAATGGACATGATATACTCAATATCTCAGGGGTTTTGAAATTGTTAAATAAAAATGATTAATAATTGTCATGATCAGTCCAAACCCAGGGAAATAGATTTTAAAACTGTTAGATATAGCTGAAAGACTATTAAAAATGGCAGCTAAAATGAGTTCAAATTAATTGAAAGATCTTTTTTATGAATATATATGGAAGAAAATGTGTCTCTGATGACAAAAATTTTCCCTACAGTACCCATATCAAGAACGTTAGTGCACTTTGTCCTTCCTTCTAATTATTGCTGGGATTTGAAGGGCTCTGTTTTCTGTTAGCCACTGGGGAAATGAGATGAAAATGACCTTTAAATAAATAATTATAAAGTAGGTTTCATTGCAATCTTCAATTGCTTCTCTCTTTTTGAATACACTTTTAATATATTTTCTGATTATTCTGAAGAGTAGATTTTGAATAAATTTGGGCTTTGAAGTACTTTAGAAAGATTTCTATCTAGATTCCACAAATCTGTAAATGAGAGAGGAATATAAACTGATGCAGCAGCTTAAGTACATCTGGAGTAACCAAGAAAGAAACACATTAAAGTTAATTAGGACAAAAAAGCAGCTTTTATCTCATACTTATATAGATGAAAATATGATTCTAAATTATAACTTTTCTTTAGCTAAATTGGCCAAATGCATATCCAGGGAGATATAGTTTTTCAGCCTGAGATTTGTGGAAGACTCAGCTAGATAAGCAGGTATACTGGGACTTACGGCTGACTGTGTGCTCTTGCTTCTCTCCCTTTACATAAAAAAAATGAGAATATCTATAATCATCACAGAAGGATGCTGGCCTGTACCTCTTATATGGTGTCCAGCAAAAACCTCTGTGGGGCTAAGTTTGGATAGCCCCACATGAGAAAAATGGACAATTACTGCGGAATAACTTGAAGGAAGCAAATTCTGATTTTGTAAAATAAAAACAGCCCATGCTGTAAAATAAAGTAGAATGTATAATGCAAAATGTGGCATGGAAATGGGATATACACAAACTTAAGGATATAGTTCATGAGAAACAAATTTAAGAATATCAGAAAGAGATTATCAGGATAATTATCATTATTCTCACATAAAAACATACTGAGTAAATATACATTAAAATCTAAGTTGTAGCTTATTGTCTAGACAATGAGAAATGGTTTGTGAGGGGAGAGGGAGTGATGTGAGGGTGGACTTAGTTTATATTTCACTTTAAAGATAAAGCTATAAAAATTATGTGACTGTATTTGTGCTAAATAGCAGACAATGCTGTTGTATGATAGGAAATAGAACAATAAGCAATACTAGGAAAAGAGAGATGAAGAAAGTGAAAGTAAATTATGAAATAGAATGACAAAAAAAGATATTTTCAGAAACAGAAGAGGAAAAAGGAGGAAAGAAATGAGGGAGGTAGAAAAGGTGTGGACAGAAAGAATGAAAACATAATATTTTTGTGTCTGCTTTGTATATATATTGACACACCTTTCTCACATGATACCTACAGTCCTAATTTCATTATTAGATTAGCTACAGTAGAGTTGACTATTTCCTTTGTGAAGAAAATAAGCAACAATAGCTTTTTTAAAGATACTCCCAGCTAGACTTCCACAATTCTCTCAAATTACAACCATATGCTATAATTCAAATCAGATAAAACTTATATTTATTTTAAAGTTCCAACAGAGAAAATCTGCAGGAAGAAAGAAAAGTATATATTTTCAACATTAGCTACGTTCCATTTCCTAGAGATTTGACAACAATCTCTAGAAACATGGTTTCTCTTCTTGGAGAGTGGTTAAAATGCAAGGGTAGATAGATGGTCTCTGAATTACTGCTTATCCTACTCCCTTATCCTATGTGGTTTTCACTCTAACTCTTCAATATGTCTACCTGTCAACCTGGGTTCACCAAATATATAATTAAGACATAGTCCTTTATCCTTTGCTCTATAGTCCAATTCTGAGCTCTCTTTAGCAATATTTTGCACATAATATATCATAGAGGTAAGTACCTGAAGCTTAGAAAAAGATGTAAATATTAATCCCAGTTCTGTCTCTCATTAGCTCCATAACTTTAGAAATGTACTTAATCTCCCTGTAAAATGGCAATAAATAAGAGCGACCTTGAGGTGTTGTTATTAAGATTAAAGAGCATGAAATTAGCACAGTGCTGGACACATAATAAGTTATCAATACATGTAGGCCACAGTTGTTTTTATTCTCAAAGGTACTCTGCATTCTCCAAATCACATTAATAGATTTCTCCCTAAATTCTGCACTCTGGCCAAAGTCACCACATTTTCTCAAAGAAAGTGATCACACTCAATTTCTTGTAGAATTGGTGGCAGAAGACAGAGATCAATCTCTTGTGTTGGGTACCTGGAAGCAATAGGAAAGAAATAGGCAAGACTTTTAGATAATACTTTAATACTTCCAACAGCATCACTTTCAATTCTGTCCAAAAGTATTGCAGTAGGCAATAATAGGAACTCAAATGGACCCTAACATTTAAAAATGCCCATTCATATTATTATTTCTAATAGTAAATCTAAAGGTCATTGAGATAATTATAATCACATGCCATTATAAGAATTAATAAAAAAAGAGATTCAATGTACCCTGCACCCCGTTTTCCACAAAGATAACATTTTGCAAAAGTATAGTACAATATCACAACCAAGATATTGGCATTGATACAATCCACCCATGTTATTTAGATTTGTTTAATTTCACGTGTACTCATTTGTGTTTGTGCATGTGTCTGTTTAGTTTTATACAATTTCATTAGATGAGTAGCTTTTCATATATACCTCTACAATTAAGATACTAAACAGCTACATCACCACAAGAATTCTTCTGATTGCCCTTTGATAACCACAACCCACCTTCCCACTGACTTTCCCTTCCCTGCCCTTGCCGGAAGCCACTAATCTTCCCTCCATTACTAAAATTTTCTTATTATTTCCATTTCATATATTAGTCCTATTTTTCATAGCAAAGGAGAGATGGGGAACATATGAAGATAAAGCAAGACTCTTTCCCTTTAGAAATCTAGCCAAAATAAGGAAAGATTCTGACACTCATGCGTTAGTAATTTTCATCTAAGTTACCATAAATAATATTGGCCTATACTACACATGTAGTTACATGGCCTCTGACACATTGTTGGCACTTACTAGCTGCTTTTTACTTCTATCATCATCATCATCATCATAATCACATTATAATAATTAATAAATATTATGTATAATTTATACTTACACTTCTTTGAACCCATTATTACTTTTCATGTTACTGTGTGGAGTACTTGTCATTATTTAATTGCATAATTTTTATCCTCAAGACCTAGTTCTAAGAGGCCCTCTCTGAACCCTCCCCCACTTTCTCATTATAGTGTATGACACGGGGCACAATCCAGATTCCACTTCAGGATGGAATCACTCATTCCCTCTGCTGCAGTTAGTGTTGGCTGCTGATAGTCTTCAGCTGTGTCCTGCTCAAAGCCTTTCCTTCTGCTACAGTGTGCTGCTTTCCTGTAGGTCACACACGCCCACACTTCTAGAGGCAAGCCACATCCAAAAAACGGTCAATGCAGGTATGAGAGTATAAAGTTCAGGTCCACTCTCCCTGATTTAAGCCAATTCTCAAGGCTATTGCCAGCCCCAGGGCTCCCTGGGGGAACAGCTGAGGCCTTTATTGAGAACATATCACACACCCTCCCTATCTTTTTCATCCAAAGTTTACTCCCCAGTAAAGTGACTACACTCAAATATCAGTTTCAGAGTTTACCTGCCAGGAACACAACCTATAAAAGCTATTCTCTCCCACTCTTAGGTTATTTTCCTCTGTGTTCTCAAATATTCTTGCAAAAACATTTATAGGATTTGGTTTCTAGCAAAAGTAATATTTTCTCCCAAAGTATTAAGATAGTATTATTTGTCCTGTCTTCAAATTTTTTGCTCAGATAACATATATTCTATCAGTCAACATATATTTATTGAGAAATTACTATGTACATAGCACTTTACCAAATCCTGAGGATACAATCTTGAACAAAACCAATGCTGCCCATGTTTTCATGGAGCTTATTGTCCAATAGGACAGGCAAACATTTAAAACAGGAAATATACATATAACCTTGCTCTCCTTTTTGTGTTGTCTTTTGTAAGTTGGTTTGTTTGAATCACAATTTTTGGCCTTCTTTCCCTGCCAAGAAGGAAGGATTCCTTTATCCAAAAGTAGAAATTAGAATTGCCCCAAGTAAAACAAGGCAGTGAAGAATTACCTAGCCATAAATTGATAATGGAACTATGTCATAAATATGAGAACTTTATAAAATTCATATTTTTGATATGTGATATTTTTGAATCCATAAATACATCCTTGTGTCAGACACCTCTCCAAAACTAAGGAATGCCCACGTTCCTTACAGGTAGCCCTTCTCCATCTCTGTTCTGTCTCCCAGATCATTTTAGCATTGAAATGATTGGGAGCAGTAATTCCCTTAACTATAATATTGGACTGAAGCATAGAAAACCTCTCACAACCAAGCATGGCATAGCCATTGTGGTCATAGTGGATATTTGACTCTAAGAATAGAATCAGATGTGAATAAAGAGAAGACCAATAGGGTACTTACAAGAGGTATTCATCAATAAGGGGTACCAGAGAATAACATCCCTGGTAATGTTAAAAGATAGAAAACTTTGTATTTACCACATTCTTTAAGGTATAGTAGTATATGTGGTTGAAAGGAAAATACGATAAAGTATTTGGAGTGGGGGGACTTGACTCCCAGGGGGCACGCTCACATAACAATGTATGGTCACTAACCAGCCTTCCTAGGTGGGTAGGTATGGTCAAATGCATGAGTCTATTTTACTGAGTAGAATCTGCAAGTGTGGGGCCAGGATTGAATTTCTTTTTCTAGTAGTCCTCCTTGTCAACAGTTTCCCACACACCATTCATGCTTTTTGATAACAAAATAATCAATAGACACTAAAGGATAGTTGCTTGAAGGGACAGCATAACCTGGCCTGAATATGCTTGGGACACCTACAAGCAGCTGCTAGCAGCTCCTTTTTGCATCTGAAGCATCTATACAGACCAGAGGGCAGGAGATTAACTTTTGTCCTCATTTACTTGGCATCTTTCAGAAACAGGAAAAAGGAGATGTGATGGAGGGATAGCATTACTTCCCTTGCAACAACTTCCAGGATAGTGAAAACGATAGAGAGAGGAGAGGATATGGAGAAAACAATGAGCTTCATATGTGCTGCATGTAATAACCCCACCATCTTTCTAAAGGAAGGCTAGAAGGCTATGGAGATTATTTTTCTCATTATAAATCAGTATGGTGTTAAATAGCATACCCACCTCAGGCAAAAAGGCAGTGTACATTACATTAAAAAGATCCACCTCCAAATATTAAAGGAACTTTTTAAAAAATTACATTTTTTTAATAAACTGCTTGAAAGTGTTATTATCCACTTAAAACTGAACACCCAATGAAATAATGTCTTTAATTTCTTAATTAGCATCAAATCATTTGAATATTGTTGGTATTGTTTCTCCCCTTTATATTAAATAGCTATACAATGAAAATGTGGCCTCTGTGCATTGAAAAATTGTGTTTCATTGTACATTTCTTTATATTGTGTTTTATGTCCAAAAAGTACAATTGTAATAAAAATATTTTGTGACAATGTATAAAGTATAACTTTTAAAAGAGAGTTTTATGATTATAATTCAAAATTTAGAATGTACTAAACTTAAAAACTTTTAATTTGTGGGGAAGGGCCTATGTCTCAACACAAAATCTAAACTTTCATAACCACTAATAACAGAAGGCAATAGCAGTTGCCCATAGAAAGTTCTTTGTACATATGAGATATAGGACATCTGAACAGCCTTTTGTAATCTACCCTGTCTATATTCTGGCACTTATTATGATGAATATGACCCCTTATTCATCATTTGGTAACGGGTTGTCTGAGTGGTTGAATTCAAGAAAAGAATTCAAATCTCTCAAATTAAAATAAATGTAGGTAGATCATACACTATAGGTTAATTTTAAACTATTCTCTATATAACTGACTAGATTTTGAAAAGTTGTGTAAATATTTTGTAAATTTTCTTAAAGTCTTGGGTAAACTTGACAAGAAACTGTTATTACAGATGATAATGATATTGTAGAGCGTTCAGGTTGGAAGCCAGCAGAGCCAGGGTAACCAAGCCTGATTTCAGTACTTCTCACATACCTGAAACTGGATTAGGTAGGAGGTCCTTGAAACTTGTCCTGACTATGGATGAGCTATCTTACTGTTCTTATATTTGATTCTTCATGCAGTGGGAAAGCAGAAAGGTTTTTTCTAGGCCCACTAGACATAGCAATTGCACAGTTTTTATTATTTGGTTTTGACTCTCTTACATTCAATAAAGTTTGAAGACTCTACTCTCTCGTTTCTTCAGGATTTTTAACTTCTAATGGAAATTATATCTTCAAATTAAATAACTTAGAAATACTGAGCTACAGAATTATAATAATCTTGGAGATTACAATGAGAGGTTGATTTTAAGCAGGTGCTTTTCCTTTTTACATATTATATTTTTAAACTACATGCATATCAAATCAAAGACAGTTTTATAAAGAGGCAAATCTTTCTCAACACCAGCATCATATGGAAACTCATCTGTTGTATCCTGTTGCTTGTTTTACTGCTGCATTTTTCTCTCAGAGGCCTAAAAGCACACCCTAACAGTGTGTTTCTTCTTAGTACACCCTTGAGGAATTCTATTGGCATTAGGACAAATAAAGTATTACTAATTCCTTAATGATAAATTTTTCCAGTGATGATTGGGTTGTGCAGTGAGGGAAAAATACAAAATTCCCCACCACACAAAGAGTAACAATGTGCTAGCTGGAAGTGCTCAACAAAATTGTTACAAAATAGATTAAACATATACCAAAGACAAATACAAGGCACGAGAGATGTGCCACAGCAATTTCTTGAGGCAACTGACTTAAACCAGCACTGACTGTTTTAGAACTGCTTTAACCGTCCTATAGTACCTTTTAGCTAATTGTAATACTAAAATCCTCACCTAGTGAAAATCTATAATATCATTAACATAACATGAATTACATGCAAACACATGATGATTGTACTGCACATGCTTAATTTGGTTCAATGTAAACAGGCAAAAACACAATGAAAAACCTCTCCATCACTCACTAGGAAGAGATTTCAGGCAACACCACAAATAGGCAGTGCGGATCTTACTATACAGAGAAGGTCTGTGCCACCCAGAAGTGCCCTATGTAAGTAACCTCTAATAAATTCATGTAACTTACCAAACTGGACTTGTCTGAGTCACTCTTTGGTTTCTTGGCTTCATCTCAGTTTGAAGGGTGGTTTTTCTATACCATCCTGGGATTTTGCTGAAACACATAGAAGAGCATCAAAGTCAAAATCTATATACAGTATTCCCCACCCCACCCCATCCTTATCCATAGTTTCAATTTATGTGGCTTCAGTTACCTGAGGTCAACCAATGTCTGAAATATTGAAAGGAAAATTCCAGAAATAAATAATTCATAAATTTTAAACTACATGCTGTTCTGAGTAGCATGGTGGAATCTTGCATCTTGGGACATGAATCATCCTTTTGTTCAGCATATCTATGCTATATACACTATCCACCTATTAGTCACTTAGTAGCTGTTTTTGTTATCAGATTGAAAAGACATAGTATACATAGGGTTCTGTACTATCTGAGGTTTCAGGCATCCACAGGGGTTCTTGGAACACATCCCCCATGGATAAAGAGGGAGTACTGTAATCGTGAAATATAGTCTATGTATAAACACACAATTTTAACTAAGAATCTTATAAAATGCAGTATATGTTATATATTTCTGATAAAATTGCCCTCCCATAGTGCTCATGTTGGCTTTTCCCTTGCATAGTCAACCATTTTCCATCTTCCACTCTCAGTGAAGCATTTCTTTAATAACTACCAGAGATGACAACACTGTAAAATTTCTGTGCCATATGATTATACTTATTCTTGACATTACATTTTTTGACCACTCTATATGCTCTTATCATTTTACTTTTAGCAAACATAAGTGTTTTTCTTTAGGTTTTACCTCTCTCATATTTTTATAATTGCTCTAATAGTGTAGTAGGAAGATTTGCTGGAATTGGATTGGGAAGATCCATGCCAAATTCCACCTCTACTAGGATTTGAGACAAAATATGCAATTCACTCATATGTAGAATTTTGATATCCTCGTTTGTAAAATGGAGATGATATTTACCTTATAAATGATCATATTAAAATGTGAACTTATATGTGCAAGTAATTTTCATAGTAAACATGCAATAAAATTACATACAGAAAAATGTGTTTTTCTTTTTTTACCTCTAAACATTTTTGAAATCAAGGTGTGTCTCATAATCACTGTAAACATTAGTAAATCTATCATTTTTTTTACCAATTAAAAATGTCAGTAATTTTGTGATGCTTTTTACCATCAAATGTGTCATAGAATTGAAAAATTATATATGTAGCTGAGGAAAATGCTGTTTGAAACCACATCTGACTAGAGACATGTTTGCTGCCTTAAAGACTGGGCATAATCTCATTCTTCTTTGCATGGCCCTTTGTTAAAGAAAATACCTTGATATATTACTATGAACATGACAGAGGAAATCTTTAGGGTACTCTCTGGAAGGCCATAAAGATGACGAAATTGCTCCGTATAATGAGCATCAATTTTGAGCTACCAAAATTGTCCAGGAAGTATATAAGGTTTGATGTCAGTGTGTGGAGGGATGGCTTTAACAAAAGGAGAGATAGAAATAAGAGATTCAGGATCAAGGGGGCAAGAATATGAAGCCAGAGATTAGGAAGAGAAATGAGTTAATACAAGGATCCTCAGAGATGATATAGACACTAGATTTTATTCAGTGTGAAATGTGACTGGTTTTATTCAATCTTAATGGTCAAGGTGATTTTAATAGGCTAGAGGACACAGGAACCTTGGCAATAGACACTTGGGCCACAGTGGACTTTATCATTCAGAAGATTTATCAACTCATTTCATTTACATATCACCACATTCAAATAGAAACTAGGAAATGTATGTTTCAAAATCATAGTACCATCATTCATCACTTAATGACAGGATATGTTCTGAGAAATGCATGGTTAGGTGATTTTGTCATTGTGCAAACATCATAGAGTGTATTTACACAAACCAAGATGGTATAGCATACTATACACCTAGGCTATATGGTATAGCCTATTGCTCTTAGGCTACAAACCTGTGCAACATGTGACTGTACAATATGCTGGAGGCAACTGTAACAAAATAGCAAAAATTTGTGTATCTAAGCATATGTGAACATAGAAAAGGTACAGTAAATATATGATTTAAAAAATTAAAAATGGTACACCATTATAGGCATTTGGCATGAATGGAGCTTGAAAGACTGAAAGTTGCTCTGAGTGAGTCAGTGAGTGAGTGGTGAGTGAATGTGAAGGCCTAGGACATTACTATACATTGCTGTAGATTTATAAACACTGTATACTTAGGCTACACTAAATTTATAAGAAAAAATTTCATACATCAATAATAAATTAATCTTACTGTAACATTTTACTTTAAAAACTTTTAAATTTTAAAGACTTTTTTACTCTTTTGCCATAACACTTACCTTAAAACATACATTGTACAGCTGTACAAAAATATTTTCTCTCTTCAAATCTTTATTCTATAAGCTGTTTCCATTTTAAAAACTTTTATGTATTTTTTTATTTTATTTATTTATTTATTTATT
>VBSM01001483.1:14986491-15022035 GCA_008086735.1 Cheirogaleus medius
TTTTAGTTATCCACTCATGAATTGACGGGCACTTGGGTTGTTTCCATGACCGCTCAATAGTGAATTATGCTGCCATAAACATATGGGTGCAGATGTCTGTATAATAGAATGACTTATGTTCTTTTGGGCAGATGCCCAACAGTGCTATTGCTGGGTCGAATGGTATTTCTATTGTTAGCTGCTTGAGTTATCTCCAAATTGTTTTCCACAAAGGTTGCACTAATTTGCAGTCCCACCAGCAGTGTAAAAGAGTTCTTGTCTCTCCACATCCTCGCCAGCATTTATTGTTTTGGGATTTCTTGATATAGGCCATTCTCACTGGGGTTAGGTGGTATCTCATTGTGGTTTTGATTTGCATTTCTCTGATGATTAGAGATGATGAGCATTTTTTATCAGATTTTTTTGTTTTCTTCATGTAAATTATGGCCATATTTTGTTAGATTATACCTAAGTGTTTCATGGTTTTCATGTTAATGTAAATAATATTGTGTTTTTAATTTCATATTCCCACTCTTCATTGCTGGTATATAAGAAAGCAAATCGCTTTTGTATATTAACCTTAACTCTTGCAAACCTACTGTAATCACTTATTGTATCCAGAAGATTTTGTTGATTCTTTGGAATTTTTTACATAGCCAATCATGTCAACTTCAAAAAAATAATTTTATTTCTTCTTCTTAATTTGTATGCTATTTTAATCCATCTCTGGCCTTACTGCATTAATTAAGACTTCTAGTACAGTATTAAATAGGAGTTTTGAGATCATACTTCCTTACTTTCTTCCTGATCTTAGCATGAATACATATAGTTTCTCACCATTAAGTATGACATTAGCTGTAGACTTGAAAACTCCAGTAGCGTTCAGTCTTAGAGAGTGTGCTAACTCTTTTGTGAATTTTACCTCTAAGTACCCTATAATGTTCTCACAGTGAAGATCAGAAAAAAAATACCTGTGTGTTCCTGGCAGAAGGAGGAAAATAGTAATCCCTTTAAAAATGCTAGAGGAAAAAAACCACCTTACCTATAGAGGAACAAAGAAAAAAATTATATCCAACATCTCAGAAACCATGCAAGTAAGAAAAGAGTGGAGTGAAATATTGAAAGTATTGAGAGAAACAAAAAAATCTACCAACCTAGAATTCTGCACCCTGTGATGTTATCCTTCAAAAGTGAAAGAGTAACAAAGAATTTTGCAGACAATAGAAATTAAGGGAACATTTTACCAGTAGACTTGCCTTGTAAGAAATGTGAAAAGAATTTTTTTTACAGAGATAGAAAATCATATAGGTCAGAAGATCATATCCACACAAAAAAGGAAGAGCATTAGGCAAGGATTAAGAGGTTGTAAAATAAAAATGTTTAATTGATCAAGTAGATAGTTTTATTCCAAATAACCATAGCAACAATGTATTCAATGATTATAGCTTATGTGTAAGTGAATAAATGACAGCAATGATACAAGGGATGACAGGGAGAAATTAGAAATACATTGTTATTTCAGGCTTGCAGTGCTTGAAAAGCATTATCAAGTTATTTGAAGGTGGACTTGGCTTAGTTGTAAATGTACATTGCAAACTCTCAGGCAACCCACTAAAAAGTTGTAAAAAAAGTATCAGCAATATTTAAGAAAAGAGATAAAATGGAATCATATAAAATTATTAATTAAAGTCACAAAAGGAAGAAAAAAGTGTGAAAAACAAAAATAGGAATAAACAAGGGCAATGAATAGAAAACAGTAACAATATTAAACCAACCATATCAACAATCACATTAAATGTCAATGGTCTAAATATAAAATTAAAAGAGATTATCAGAGTGGATCAAACATGAAACCCAAATATATGTTGTCTACAAGAAACCCACTTTAAATATAAATACATATATATATAAGTTAGAAGCAAATGGATGAAGAAAGATACAACATGCTAACACTAATCAGAAGGAAGATGAAGTAACTAAATAAATTTCAGATGGAACAGATTTTAGAACAGGGAAAATTATCAAGGGTAAAGAGGGGAACTACATAATGATAAAAGGATCAAGGCCCTAAGAAGACATAGAAATCCTTAATTTGTAAGTGCCTAGCAGCAGAGCATCAAATTACATGAGGGGAAAACTATTTATTTCCCTGTTTCCAGTATTCCCTATTTTCTTTTCACCATTAAAACTTTTTGCTCCACGAATCTTTCAAAATCACAGCTCTAATCATGTTATACTCTATTTAAACCTCTAATGGCTCTTCACTACCTAGGGAAGTAAAAATAGTATCTCAACCTGAATTTCAGGCCAATACTCAGTATTACAATTCATTCAATTTCTCATTCTTTTTTAATTTCAAGAAAATATGAGAGTACAAACATTTTGGTTGCATTTTATATCTTTGCCTCTCCCTAGCAAGGGTGAGAGGTATGCCCTTCCCCTCCACAATGCTCACCGCATCCCTCAGATGTGGATCTATCCCCCCAAGCCCTGAATCCCTGGTGAACACTACCACCTTTTGAGCACCATAGTGTTAATCAGACAGTACCAATTTGATGGCAAGTACATGTGGAGCTCATTTTTCTGATCTTGTGTCACCTCACTTTGGATAATGGGTTTAAGCTTAATCCAGGATAATATATGCTGTGATAGCTCACTGTCATTTCTTAGAATTAAGTAATATTACATTGTAAACATATATACAATTTTAGTAATCCATTCACGAATTGACGGACAGTTGGGTTGTTTCCACATCCTTGCAATAGTGAATTGTGCTGCCATAAACATACGGGTGCAGATGTCTTTATAATAGAATGACTTATGCTCTTTTGGGTAGATGCCCAACAATGCTATTGCTGGGTCGAATGGTATTTCTATTTCTAGCTGCTTGAAGTATCTCCAAATTCTTTTCCACAAAGGTTGCACTAATTTGCAGTCCCACCAGCAGTGTAAGAGAGCTCCTGTCTCTCCACATCCTCGCCAGCATTTGTTGTTTTGGGATTTTTTGATACAGGCCAATCTCACTGGGATTAGGTGATATCTCATTGTGGTTTTGATTTGCATTTCTCTAATGATTAGAGATGTGGAGCATTTTTTTTATATGTTTGCTGGCCATTATTCTGTCTTCTTTGAATTTCCCATATTTATTTACTATTGGTTTACTGCACCCAAAATAGGCTCTGTGCTTTTCCTGTCTCTGGAGTTTTTATTCCTATTGTTTCATACTGGTGGGGCTACTTCTTTCTGTTTAAGACAAATAAAATCCTAACTTTTCCTTTGAACATCATTCAAAATGCCATGTTTTAAATGGCATATCATTTTTCTAAGTCTTTTTATTTATTTGTGATAACTCCCTTCTCTGAAACTTATCATACTTTTAATTTTTTATCTATGACATATAACATTCTGTGTTATATCATAAAATTAATAATATTTGTGAACTTCCTTATTATCTTCCTAGATTATACAATCTTTGAGGACAAATCTATAAAAAGATTTGTGAATCTTTTATATATGTTCTGCACCACATAGCACAGAATCTCACTCATAGATGGTAATAAAATACATTGGCTGGATATCATTTTAAAAATTTACATCAGTGATAGCAAAACTGTCATCCTTGTTCATGAAGACTTCCTGATCATTCAAGTCTTTTTTATTTATTTCTAGTCTGAAATTCTATAGTACCTAATCTCTGCACCAGTTGCTTTTAGCAGTTAATTACTTATTTAATGGTGCCATGTGTCATCCTCAGTCGTTTAAAAGTTGCTTGAGTGCTGGGCCAGTTTTCATGATCTCTTTTCTATTCTTTGCAGTGCCTTGAATATGTAAGTGGTTCAATGAATACTTTTGAATTAGATTGGACATAGTCTTTCATACTTTATCCAAAATGCCATATATTTGGCATGCAAATGAAGCATCAATAAATTAGTGAACAATTGTGGAAAACATCATGAAAGTTACATATAAAATTCAGCTTTTTGATAGGACTATTTCTCTGAAGTCATCCATATCATTGGGCAACCACACTTCAGCTTCATTTGTATGAAAATTATCCATTATAAGGCTAAAATTTGATGTACAACTATCATCCTGAATAAACACCCATTTATTCATCATTTAAACCTTTATTTCCAAAATAATTTCTTCCATTGCTCATTTATTTATACCTTATAAAATGTATGTATCATGTGTCCTATCTTGCCTTCCCCTTCTCTTTTTGACAGGATTCCAGTCACAGTGAGATATTCTCACAATAATAAGTATATTCGTCAATCAAGAGAAAAGTTAACTGTAAATATGTCTTCCTTCATGTTTCTCTTATTTATGAGAAATACATTCTCTTGAGGTATTATTGAGGGTGGTTATATAGAAGAGTAGGATACCCCTCTTTAAGATTTCATTTGCCATTTATAGGTCCTCACGGTTTTATATGACTTTGTGGAGTTAATCACCATAGTGCTATTTCTCCCCCTTGAAGTTTATAGATGTTGAAAACATTAGAATTAATAAAATTCTGTATTATTTTGTTACAGAAAATTATCAATAAAAACCCTCCTTTATGGAATTTAATCATATTGTCTTAGTAAAACTGGTGAATATTGTATGAATCCCAGAAGCTAACAATGGTGCTTATATATCATTAGCAATCATTACATCTTTGCATTGTGATAATAAAAATTTCTAATTTACTAATTACCTTTTAATTTGATACGTCCTGGTTGTTGAACATCTAGCCTCAACCATAATAAAATGCCAAAAAATATATATTACAGAAAATCACTGACCACAATAACCATATGTTTTTTTAACATATGTGCCATATTTATAAATTATATCAATGTATTTTTCTTTCCTTTTTTTTTTTTTTTGAGAGACAGGCTGGAATGCAATGGCACAATCATAGCTCACTGCAACTTCAAACAGCTAGGCTCAAGTGATCCTGCTGATTCAGACTGACAAATAGCTAGGACTACAGGTGCATGCCACCATACCCAGTTAAATTTTTAATGTTTTTGTAGAGACAGGGTCTCATTATGTTTTAGGCTGGTCTTGAACTCCTAGCCTCAAGCCATTCTCTCCCCTTGGCCTCTCAAAGTGCTTGGATTACAGGCATGAGCCACTATACCTGGCCATAACAGTATATTTATCAAAGGGTCAGAGTTGCTCAAAATTATTATTCATCAGTTAAAATTAATCAATATACTAGATTATTTTTGATAAGTATACAAACACAAAGTTACACTAAGTAAAATTAAATATGTTTTGAAAGATTGCCAGAAGAAGCAGGAGGGAAATTTGCCAAAAGTAACTGAAAATACCACTGTGGAATCTTTGAGTTTAAAATAGAAGAGTTTAAAGAGTATAAAATTAATGCTACTGTGTTTTAGTGATGACCAGGATGTTAAATTATAAATATTTCATAAAAAATGGGCCTCATTTTCATTATCATTTTAATATGCTTTCAGACATATGCAATATTCTTGCTATATTACTAATGGTGTTTTTTTCAAGCCTGCCTTCACACGCAGTGCCTCTAAACTGCTTTTATAATGTTTTATATAACAATTTCTATTTAAATGCAAAGTCCTATGCGGCTAGGCATTACTGATTTTTTCTTTTTATATGCATTTGTAGAATACAATTCAACTTAGCATTTCCTCCATTTACTGACTTTATGATGAAAATAAAATGCTCTAAAATATTTTGTAAATAATATTTTTTATTGCAAAATATCAGACTTGAAAATTAACATAGAACTAAACATTTTACAATTATTGGAACTTTTTAAAGATTATTGCTCACTTGCTGTCTCTTAATCTTCTAACAAAAACCTCTATTTCATCATAATCTCTAAAATATATCTTTTCAGTGAATACATAATATATATTGCTTTAAAATAATATTCTCTTTATATTTGTTAGCAGCCATAGGACTATGCCATGTTTTGTTATATGAAGATAAGATTTACACTGTGTAAATCCTTACTTGCTGTTAACTTTTAATGAGCTGCCCAGGTAGATCAAAATACTAATACAATTTTTCTAAGTAAGAATAAAAGTTCTGTGCTACTATGGTGTTTTGAAATTTAAAATATTTCTGCCTCTCCCCCTTCTGTTTGGGGTTCTACAAGGCATTGTAGCATTATAATTTGTGTACCATTTCTTTTATTTATATAATGAAAAGTCTCCATCTTTTACTATATTTGCATTTCTTATTTAATTTCACTGCTAACCTATCTCAGCTACCCTTATTTCAAAGAACAGAGAAAATCCATGAAGAAAAAACTGGGAAGGAGAAAATATGGCAAAAGCAGAAGAGTCATAGAATGCTTGAAGTAAAAGGGGCCAGTCAGAACTTCCAGTTCTGGACAAGATGGAATAAACTCATTCCATTGTGTTTCTCATATACAGTTGTAAAACCTGGATGGAATGTATAGTGTAGTTCTTTTAGTTTTTTTTAAATTTTTTTGTTTACATTTGAAATTCATTTTTAGTTGACAAATAGCAATTATATATATTGATGGGATATGATGTTTTGATTTATGTACACATTATAGAAAGATTCAATAAAGCAAATTAACATATATATATATCACCTCACCTCCTTATCATTTTTCTGTGGTAAAAACATTTTAAATCTATTCTTTTAGCAAGATTGAAATATACAATAAATTGTTATTAACTATGGTCATCAGCCATTTTGGAAAATAGTATGTAGTTTTTCAGAAAATTAAAAAATAGAATTATTATTATATCTGGTAATCCCACTTCTGGATATATATCTAAAGTAATTAAAATTGGTATGCTGAAGAGATGTCAGCAATTCCTTGTTCACTGCAGCATAATTTGATCTTTCTAAAAATTAAATAGCAGCAGCCAGTCCAAGGAAGAAGATCAGAATTTGAAATGTCCCGAATTTGGTGGTGAGTTTACCATATTTTCTCCATCAGAATCTCTCCACCTGAAGTCAATGAATTGATGTAGCACCAAGATGCAAGAAGAGAGACCTCCAAGAGAAGCCCTCTAGTTCTGGCTAGCAGAGAAAGTAATGGAACTCCTACATTTTAGAAAGAGTGTAGAAATCCCGCATATTTATTCATTTTCTGTTCTCCCTCTCTTCAGTCCCTGAGCATTTCTATGGTGATGGTGGAAGCATGAACCACACTCTGATGGAGAGGAAACTTTATCTCTGTTTAGTTGATCTGTGGTTCCAAGGATGTGGGGCCAAAAATTCTCTTTTTCTCTCTTCCTTCCCACATCTATGGCCCTCACATACAGCTGCAATTGCAGAAGTTCACAACAGAGCCAGGAAATCAAAGTCCAATTTACTGGACAGAGGACTGTTAAAAGGAACTTCAGAGAAGTGAGGAGATATCAGACAGAAAAGAACTTGGAAAAGAGACCCCATAAAGTGGTTTATGAAATCCAGAGTTCATCCTCAAATGGTTCATGCAGTAGATATATTCCTATTCAGCACAGCAAAAACTTTTAAAAACTAGACTAATGGATAGACCAAGACCCATGTCCCAGAGTGGTGGCCCGCAAGTAGACAAATCAAAATAGAACTGCAGGCCAGGTGCGATAACTCACAACCCTTATCCCAGCAATTTGGGAGGCTGAGGCAGGGGTATTGTTTGAGGGCAAGAGTTCAAGACTAGCCTGGGCAACATAGTGAGACCCTCTCTCTACAAAAAATAGAATACTTAGCTGGGCATGTGGTGCACACCTGAAGTTGTAGCTACTCTGGAAGCTGAGGTGGGAGGATTGCTTGAGCCCAGGAGTTTGAGGCTACAGTGGGCTTTGATCAAGCCACTGCCTTCCATCCTGGGTGACAGAGTGATACACTGTCTATTATTTTGAAAATAGCACTGCAAATGCTTTCAAAGTTGAGCTGTCATTGTAATCACAACCCACAGAATATGGTATGGTAGTTGTGGCCTCAAATTAACCAAGGTGACTACCTTCTAAAACAAAACGATCGACATACTTTTAGGATTTAAACAAGATTCAGTGTTTCATATCACATTATCACATTATCACATTCCAAATGTCCACAATAAATAAGCCAGTGAAATCTGAATGTACTTGGAACAAAAGAAAATGCCAGATGACACAGATAATGAAACAATCTGACAAATATTTGAATTAGCTATCATAAAAATAATCCAGGAAGCAACCATAAACTCTCTTAAAACAAATGCTTAAAGAAAATGTGTCAGAAGAAAAAAATATATATATAAAGAAGAACCAAATGGAAAGTACAGAACTGAAAGATACAATAACAAAAAAACCATTAAAAAAAACAACAAAAATTCTCTCACTTGATAGACAAAAATAGCAAAATGGAAATGACAATAGGAAGTCATTGAATTTAAAATATAGATTAATAAGAATCATTTATCCTGAAAAACAGAGAGGAAAAATGTTTGGGGAAAAATGAACAGAATGACGAGTGCTGGTGGGAAAATAATAAAGAGTTACACTTGGGTCATTGGAGTACAGATCAAGGCAGAAACAGTATTTGAAGAGATTGGACTGATGAGGGAATTTATCAAGTCACTGCTTCAAGAATCTCAATGGACTCCAAGCAAAATGAACACAAGGAACTTAAATCTATCTATATCATAATAAAATTGCTGAAAATAAAAGGAGAATAGAAACTCTTAGTGGCCAAAGTAAATTGACACATGACCTCCTAACAAGGAACAGTGAGATTTAAAGATGACTTCTTATCAGAAAAAATGGACATTAGAAAATAATAAATTGACAGCTTTAAAGTGGTAACTGTGAATAACTGGAAAATTAGTATTATAAATCCAACAAAAATATCCTCCAAAAATAAAGGTGATATAAAGATGTTTACATGTTAAAAGGAAAACAAATACTAAGAGAATCCTCTCCAGTACCCTCTATAATAAAGCAATTCTAAAGCAATGTAATGAGACAAAACCAATCAAAAATGGTACCAGTTCAAAGCACAAAAGCATAAAAAAGAATGAAGAACAATGAAAAGGATAAATATGTGGGTGAATCTAAAAGTCTATTAAATTTATAAAA
This sequence comes from Cheirogaleus medius, assembly GCA_008086735.1. Taxonomy (NCBI): domain Eukaryota; kingdom Metazoa; phylum Chordata; class Mammalia; order Primates; family Cheirogaleidae; genus Cheirogaleus; species Cheirogaleus medius. The sequence goes on from VBSM01001483.1 coordinate 14,995,530, forward strand.
CAATTATATGAATGACATAAAAGGTTTAAGTACATGGAGAGTTAATATCCAGGAAAAATAATATGAAAATGAAAGGAGCCTAAATTATTTTTGTGTTCCAAGCTCCTTGTATCATTTGGGAAGTCTTAGAATAAAAAACCAATATGTTATACTTTAATAAATCAACAATGCCTGTTATAATATCTAACACAACCATTAAGAGTTTATTGAAAAATAACAACCTAACAAAAGATAGAATGATTAAAGTATTGTTTAGTTTTAAAAAGTCAACAAAATAGCAAGAAAGAATATAAAATACATGAGAAATAGAAAAATTTGTTAGTAGATTTAAATACAAATAAATCAATAATTACCTCAAATTTTAAAAAAAGGTCTAATTCTTCTAATTTGAAGAAAAAGATTTGCATACTGGATAAAATTCCAACTGTATGCTGCTTAAAAGAGACAAACCTTAAATATAAGTAAAGGAAATTTTTTAAATAAAATGATTATAAAGGTATATGATGAAAATTCAACAATAAAAAATTGTGTAGCCATACAAATTCCAGATAAAATTGTCCTAACATCAAGTCATTATTAATTATAAAAAAAGATATCCCATAGTGATAAAACAATAAACTGTAGGAACATAAAACTATCCTTAATTTGTATGCTCTGAATTATATATTCTAAAAATATATACAGAAAGAAAATGAAAAAACTATAAAGATAAATAGAGAAGTCCACAATCAAAGTGAAAGATTTTAATACATATCTCTCATACCTGCCAGGCAAAAAATCAGTAAGAATACAAAAAAAGATAATAACACAATTATTAAACTTTATTTAATTTGCATGTACAAAATATAGCACAGAGAACTTGTAGAAAACATATTTTAATAAAGTACACAATACTAAAATTGCAATATTTATAATTTTTCTAAAATCGACTATATGCTCAGCTATAAAGCATGCTCCAACAGACTTCATAGGCCTGAAATCATACTGAATATATTATTTATACTCCATGAAATTAAGAAACAAATTAAAAATATATAATAATGAGGAAACTTCTAAGAGTTTAAATATTAAGGACTACTCCTCTATGTAACCCAAGTTTCAAAGAAGAAGATACAATATGAAGTAGAATATATTAATAGCTTTAAAATATACATACTAGAAAAGAATAAAAAGCTTAAAAGTGATTATCTGTTTAGAAATTATCTGTACAGAGCAGAGAATGTAGCACAGAAATAAGTTGGGAATGGGTTAAAATTAATAAAATAGAACACAATACAGAATACAGAAAATCAGCAATACTAAAAGTAGGTTTTAAACATTTATAATAAAATTCGCAACTCCTTGGGGTAACTGTTCAAGAAACAACAAAAGAAAGCACAGACTTCCAATATCAGGAATAAAAAAGAAGAAATATTTCATGTCATACAGATGTTAACAGCACAAAAAGATATTAATAAATTTATAACATTTATGTTGACATTTTGATATAAAGAAAAATAATCAAAAATATACATTGTGCAATATCTATAATTAACCTTCTCACATAGAACTTTTAGGCTCAGATGACTTTCTTTGAGAATTCTATCAATTAATTAAGGGAAAAAAAACTTGAGTCTTAAAGGAATTATTTAAAAAACAGAAAAAGGAGGAATATTTCCCAGCCCACTTAATAATGCTAGCAAAACTTTGATTCCCAAATCTGACAAATACTTTTTAATAAAACTGAAAATATCCAGTTCAATCTATTTTATTATTTTCACAATACAAATTTTTATAAAAGTGTTTGTGTTCAATTATTGCAGTTTGACTTCCACTATACTATTTTCTAACCTACTTTTCTCAAATTACAGACTTCCTTGAAAATGAAATCAGAAAAATAATTCTCATTGCTTATCATGTTAAAATATCAGAAATATTTGACTGTTCAATTATTTTTAACGTGTTTCAATAGTTACAAGTATATAAAAAACTGTTAACTGCTCTTCTCACTTTTTTCTTTCGAGCAATATAAAATCATCCATTCACCCAAAATTTTAGCAATGCATGAACTCTCAGCTAGAGTTTACATCTCCTAAAAGCCCTTGAAAATATGTGTAGCCATTTGAGTAACTTTTGGCTATTGAAGTTTAAGTAGAAATGTGTGTAAGATTCTGCTCACATTATTTAAAAATAAAATTGTTTTCCAATCACTTTCTCTTTCCCCTTCTTATAGGCTAGAGCATTGATACTGCTTTTATGTAAATGCTGATCATGCTGATTAGGGCAAGACAATGAAAAGGGAGTTGTAGAGGTGGCAAAGAAACAAGGTAGGATAAGCCTGGTTTCCTTCATGGCATTATAGATCCAGTAGTAGCACACTCACCCTGAACAACCCATGCATTGCTAGACTATTAGAAAGAAATAAAACCTTGTCTGGTCTGAGCTACTATATTTTTGGTTCTCTTTGTTACAGCTAGTAACTTATACCCTAATTAATAAGAGAAAACAAAACTCCACAAGAAGTATTTAATTAATACAACAAGAACATTGGATGATTCCAGATTTGGCAAAATGCCTCAGCAATGATAGCAAATAGCTAGGCTTTTTCCCATATATCCACAATGCCACATTTGGCATATTTTTCTTAATTTTATACTCTTGTGGTCCAAAAAAGACTGAGGCATCTCCAAGTATCATTTTCCCTAAAATAAATTTCAATTAAAGAAAAAGGAGTATCATTCTCCATTAAATTCCCAGTATCCTTTACCTTCTGGCTGTAGCCATAAGTGAGTCACTTATGAGTTCCCAAAATAAAATAAAATATAGCAAAATAAAATAAAACTCAAAAAATAGTAATGGTATTATTTTGGTCGGTTTATGTCAATCATGGCTTCCCTAAGGCTTGGAGAATGGCACACATATTGCTACTTGAACAAATTGGATTTCTATAAACTAAGGAAGGGAGGATAATGGGGCTTTTAGGAAGTCACCATATATGACAGATCCATTTATTTCCTACTTCAATATTTATACAGGCATTTTCCCCTAATATATACTTATTAAGTTTTTGTTTTGTTTTGTTTTTATTTCAAGAAAATATGAGAGTACAAACATTTTGGTTGCATTTTATATCTTTGCCTCTCCCTAGCAAGGGTTAGAGGAGAGGGTCCCATGTTCACCGCATCCCTCAGATGTGGGTCTACCCCCCTAACCCCTGAATCCCTGGTGAACACCACCACCATTTGAGCACCCTAGTGTTAATCAGTCAGTACCAATTTGATGGCGAGTATATGTGGAGCCCATTCTTCCGATCTTGCGTCACCTCACTTCAGATAATGGGCTCAAGCTCAATCCAGGATAATATAAATGGTGCTAGCTTACTGTCATTTCTTAAAATTGAGTAATATTCCATTGTAAACATATACCAAATTTTAATAATCCACTCATGAATTGACGGGCACTTGGGTTGTTACAATGCATTTATGCCCTCTCAAAGGGAAAAATCTGCATAGGCTCATCTAGTTAGCAAATCCAGCTTGAAGTAAATGATGTTTGATCTATGCACTTATTCATTATAAGTCCAGATGTGGCACCTCCATATCAAAAAGATAAATTGCCTGCCCCTAACATTGTATAACATTCATTATACAATGGAGGAAGAGGAATATAACAACTTCCTTTGAATGGGGGCAGGGGGAAGGAATTCACAGTAGTTTTGGGTCCACAATATGCATCATAACATTAGAAGGGATTATTGATTTTCTTCCTTCAGTGGGGTAAACCCTTTGGATAGCCAGTCTATCAGTTATGTAGTTCTATTTCATGGTCTGTCCTTTATTGGCCATTGTCCTCCATGACCATGATTAAGATGGGCATTGAGGAGAATGCCTTTTGGGATATTGCAGCCCACTTGCCATGTTGAGAGTTCTGGTGCCCAGGGTATGGACCCAAGAATTAAGTAGTCAGCCAGTTGGTTTCAAAGTTTCTGATCTCTATTGCAGTAAATTTTCTCCAAATTTTTGAGTTCTGTTCTCTTTGTTTTGCTCTATTCTGTTTTAGTAACCACAGCTAATAATTTTATTAGGACATATTCTGTAAGCCTGAAAATGCCTATAATTTTATCACTAGTCTTAATACAGATTTCTCTAGTTTAATGGACCTTCTTTGCTTGTGTATAGTCAAGTAGGTGACTTTTTGTTCATTAGCCTTGTATCCTGCAAACTTGTCGCAATTGCTTATTAGTTTAGGGATCGTTTGGTCAATTCCTAGGCATTTTTTAAATAGACAATAACTCTATCTGTGGGTTTTATTTATCAGTTTTATTTCTTATACCAAATCTCTGTATCTTTTATTTCCATTTTGTGTCTTGCTGCACTAGCTAGGACTTCCAATATCGTATTGAATAGCAGTTATGAGAGTTATACCATTGCCTTGTTCCCAGTAATACAGAGAAAACATCTAGTTTCTCACCATTAACATTCTGTACGTTATATCTACATTAACACTCTACATTATTTGAGTAGACTACCCTATATTCATAGTTTTCTGAGAGATTTTAGAATGAATCAGTGTTGAATCTTATCAAATTCTGTTTCTGCACCTAATAATATGATTGTATGCATTTTCTTTTTTAGTCTGTTGATGTGATGTGTTAATATATTAATTGATTTTCGAATGTTGAAGCAGCCTTGAATATCTGGAATAATTCCACTTAATGTATAAATTATTTTATACGTTGTTGGAGTCAATTTGGTAATATTATGTTGTGAACTTTTGCATCTATGTTAATTAGAGATATTGATGTGTAGTTTTCTCTTCTTGTAATGTCTTTATCTGGTTTTAGTATTAGGGTGCTGCTAGCCTCATACAATGAGTTAGGAGTTAGGAAGTATTCGCATTGTTTCTGTTTTCTGGGAGAGATTGCAGAGAATTTGTAAAATTTCTTCCTTAAATATTTGGTAGAATTCACCAGTAAACCTATCTGGACCTGTTGCTTTCTGATTGGAAAAGTTATTATTAATTTAACTTCTTTAAATAGACATAGACTTATTTATATTATCAATTTCTTCTGGTGTGAATTGTGGTATTTGTGTCTTTCAAGGAATTGTTCCATTTTATCTATTTTCAAATATATAGGCATAGAGTTGTTCAAAATATTCTTTTAATATCATTTTTTATTTCAAAATATTAGGGGGATACCAATATTTTTGTTACATGGATACCTTGTCTAAGTCTTAAGTCGGGACTTTTAGTGATCCCATCACCGGAATAGTGTTCATTGTATCTGAGAGGTAAGTTTTTACTTCTCACCCCATCCATTATTAAAAAGTCAAAAAAGATAGATGCTGGTGTGGATGCTGAGAGATAGGAAAGCTTATACATTGTTGGTGGGACTGCAAGATTGTGCAGCCTCTATGGAAAACAATATGGAGATTCCTTAAAGAAATAAATGCAGATTTGCCATTTGATCCAGCAATCCTATTGCTGGGTATTTACCCGAAAGAAAAGAAGTCAATTTATTACATTTTTAATTACTGTGGGAAGAGTGGTAATGTCCTCTCTTTTCTGTCTGATATTAGTAATTTGTGTCTTTTCCTCTGGGTTAGGCTGGATAGAGTTTTATCAATTTTACTGATCATGTCAAGGAGTCAGCTTTTGGTTTCATCGGTTTTCTTTATTGATTTACTGTTTACAATTTAACTGATTTCTGCTCTAATTTATATTTTGTTTTTCTTTTCTTCTGCTTGCTTTAGGTTTATATTACTCTTTGTTATCTAGTTTCCTAAATGAGTTTAGGTATTTTTCTTTTCTAATGTATACATTCAGTGCTATAAAATTTCTCCTTGAGCTCTATATTCACTGTATCACACAAATTCTGATAAGTAATATTTTATTTTACACTTAGTTGAAAATATTTTTAAACTTATTTTGAGATTCTTTTTGACACACATGCTATTTAGAAGTATGTTGTTTAATCTAGGTATTTTCCACCTATCTTTCTGTTATCTTTTAGTTTAATTCCATTGAGGTCTGAAAGCATAATTTGTATCATTTACATTTTTTAAAAAATTATTTGACGTGTGCTTTATATTACAGAATATGAAATGTTCTGTTGAATGTTCCATTTGAGCTTGAGAAAATTGTGTACACTGCTGTTCTTGGATGACGTGTTCTATAAATGTCAATTAAATCCAGTAGATTGATGGTGCTGTCTAGTTCAACTGCATCCATACTGACTTTCTGCCTGCTGAATCTGTCAATTTCTGATAAAGGGGTGTTGAAGTCTTTAACTATAATAGTGGATTCATCACTTTTACTTGCAGTTCTATCAGTTTTGTCTTCACATATTTTGATGCTATGATGTTAAAAATATACATGTTAAGAACTGTTATGTCTTTTTGGAGAATTAGCTATTCTATCATTTTAAAATGTCCTTTTTAATCCCTGATAATCTTCCTTGTTCTAATATTTGATTTACTTGAAATTAATATAGCTGTGTGACATTCTTTGTTTAGTGTTAGCATGATGTTTCTGCCTCCATCCCTTTACTTTTAGTATATCTGTGTCTTTATATTTAAAGTGGGTTTCTTGTAGACCACATATAGTTGGGTCTCATTCTTATTCACTCTGTTAGTCTCTGTCCTAAATTGGTGTATGCAGGCCATTGGTATTAAAATGATTATTGATACAGTTGGATTAATATTTACCATATTTGTAATAATTTACTATTACTTGTTCTTGTTATTTGTTCCTTTTTTATCTATCCTTTTTTTTTGCTTCTCTTTTTTTCTTCTTCTTTTTTTTATGATTCAATTTTCTCTCCACTATTATCATGTCAATTATATTTCTTTCAGAAAGTTTTATTTCATTTTGTTTTTACTAGTCATAGATATTTTATTTTAAACATTCTTATATACTATTACTAAATATCATTCACAAGTTTGAGAGAGAGGAGTAGATCATTAAAGAAGCAAGTTGACTCTACCTTGTTTCTTCCTTGTTTTTTCCCAGTAAAGTGAAGGAAGAAAATGGTACATTTAGCTGGTGGTAAAAAGAGCTGAGCTCATAGTAAACAGAACACTAACCTCCCTGCCCTGCCTGGTAGGGATACATGCCCCAGGTCACAAAGATCCACAGTCATCCCTTTATGAAGGTTTTGTGTGTGTGTGTGAGAGAGAGATTATCATAGAATTTATAATATATGCAAATTTATGTGTAACACAGGTCCACTTTAAAATAACAGTCTACTGCTTCACAGACTGTATAAATACCTTATAGCAGAGTATTTCCAATTTCTCCCCCTTATGGCTTGTAACATTGCTGTCACTCATTTCACTTATTCACTAGCTATATTCATTTGATACATGTTGCTGTGATTATTTTGACGAAACAGTTTTCTGTTAGATCTAATAAGAATAAGAAAACTAAAATATTTTATTTTAGTTTCTTGTGTTTCTTCCCTAATATTCTTCATTTTTAATGTAGATATGATTTTCTGACCTATATCACTTTTCTTCTTTTTGAAGAACTTATTTTAACATTTTTCAAAAGACGTCTACCAGCAACAAATTCTGTCAGATTTTGTTTGTCTGAGAAACTCTTTATTTCACCTTTACTTTAATTTTTTTATTGAGGTGAAATTCTTATATCATAAAACTAACCATTTTAAAGGGTACAATTTAGTGGCATTTAATCAAATTATAATGTTTTGCTACCACCTCCTCTACTAGTTCCAAAGCATTTTCATCATCCCAATAGAAACCCTCATACCCTAAACAAGTACTCTTCATTATCCCCTAACCTTAAACCCATGAAAACCACTAATCTGCTTTCTATCTCTATGGACTTACTCATTCTGGATATTTCATATAAATGGAATCATATAATATGTAACCTTCAGTGTCTTGCTTTTTTCACTTAGCATAATGTTTTCAAGGTTCACTAATTGCGCCATGTATTTGTACTTTATTCCCTTTATGACCAAATAATATTTTATGTACATATATTCCACAATTAATCAGTTCATCCTGCAATAGACATTTGGGTTGTTTGCACTGTTTCACTATTGCTATGAACATTCATAGACATATATTTCCTTGAGTATCCATTTTCATTTTTTTTTTTTGGTATATACCTAGGTGTGCAAGTGATGGGTGATGAGGTAATTTTGTGTTAGATATTTTAAGGAATTGCCAAACTGTTTTCCATAGTAACTGAGCCATTTTATATTCCAACCATCCATGTTATAAGGATTCCAATTACTCCACAGCCTTGCTAACACTTGTTATTTTACCTTTTTCCTTTTTTAAAATTTTTCCATTTTACTTATAACAGATACATAATAGTTGTACATATTTATGTAATGCATGTGATGTTTTCATACAAGCATATAGTGCACAATGATTAAATCAGGATGATTAGGTTATCTGTCACCTCAACTATTTATTATTTTTTGTGTTAGCAACATTCCAATTCCACTCTTTTCATTATTTTAAAATACACAATAAAGTGTTGTTAACTATAGTAGCCTTATAGTGCTATGGAATTTTAGATCTTATTAATTCTATCCAACTGAATTTTTGCATCCATTAACCATCTCATCTTTATTCCTTCCTCCCCAATACCCTTTCTAGTCGCTGGTAACTTTCATTCTACTCTCTGTCCCCATGAGTTTTCTTTTTCAGCTCCTACATATGAGTGAAGATATACAATATTTCTCTTTCTGTGCTTGGCTTATTTCACTTAACACAATGTCCTCCAGTTAAATGATGATGTTACAAATGTCAGAATTTCATTTTTATGGCTGAATAATATTCCATTGTCTGTACATACCACATTTTCTTTATCCATTCAACCACGGATGGACACTTAGGTTGATTCATGTCTTGGCTATTTTGAATAGTGCTGCAATAAATATAGGAGTGTAGATATCTTTTCAATATACTGATTTCCTTTCTTTTAGATATATACCCAGCTGTGAGATTGCTGGATCATATGATATTTGTATATTTAGATGTTGAGAAATCTCCATACTGTTATCCATAGTAGCTGTCTTAATTTACATTCTCACCAACAGTACAGGAGGATTCTTCCTTTTCTACATCCTTGCCAGCATTCCATATTGCCTGTCTTTTGTATAAAAATAAATTTTAACTGGGGTGAGATTATAAATTGCATTTCACTAATGATTAGTGATGTTGAGCATATTTTCAAATATCTGTTTGCCATTTTTATGTCTTCTTTTCAGAAATGTCTATGATCCTTTACCCATTTTTTAATCAGATTATTTGGGCTTTTTTCCTGCTAAGTTGTTTGACCTCCTTGTATATTTTTGTTATTAATTCCTTGTCATATACTTTGCATATATTTTATTCAATTATGTGGTCTGTCTCTTCACTTTGTCAATTGTTTCTGTGTTGTGCAGAATCTTTTTTTTTAGCTTTGTGTGATCCCATTTGTCCATTTTTCTTTGGATTCTTAACCTTTTGAGCCCTTACCTAAGAAATTTTTGCCTAGATCAATGTCATGAAGTGTTTACCAATATTTTCTTTTGCTTGTTTCATGGTTTCAGGTCTTAGTTTTAAGTTTTTAATCCATTTTGATTTTATTTTTATATACGGCAAGAGATACAGGTCTAGTTTCATTCTTCTCCTTATGGATATCCAATTTCCCCAGCACCATTTATTGAGGAGACTGTCCTTTTCGCAATATATATTCTGGACACCTTTTTCAAAATTAAGTTGCCTGTAAATATGTAGATGTATTTCTAGGTTCCCTATTCTGTTCCATTAGTTTATGTGTATGTTTTTATGCCAGTCCGATGCAGTTTTGGTTACTATAATTTAATAGTCACCATGATTTCTTCAGCTTTGTTCTTTTTGTTGAGGATGTCTTTAGTTTTCAGGGTCTTTTGTGGTTCCATATAAATTTTAGAATTTTTTTCTGTTTCCGTGAAGAATGCCACTGATGTTTTGTTAGTGATTTGGTTAAATCTGTAGATTGCTTTGGGTACTATGGACATTTTTACAATATTGTTTTTTCCAATCCATGCACATGGAATATCTTTCCATTTTTTTGTCCTCTTCTTCAATTTCTTTGATCAATGTTTTATAGTTTTCATTGTAGAGATATTTTGCTTCTTTGTCAAGTTTATTCCTAGGTATTTTAGTTTATTTGTAGTTATTGTAAATGGGATTACTTTATTGGATTATTTTCCAGATTGTTTGCTGTTGGCTATGGAAATGCTAATGATTTCTGTATATTGATATTGTATCCTGCAAATTTATTCAATTTGTTTTCAGTTCTAATATATTTTTGGTGGAGTCTTTAGGTTTTTCTAAATATAAGATCATATCCTTTGTGAACAATGATAATTTGACTTTTCCCTTTCCAGTTTGGATGCCCTTTATTTCTTTCTCTTTTCTAATTTTTCTGGTTAGGACTTCTAGTAGTATGTCGGAAAAAATTGATGAAAGTGGCCATACTTGTTCCAGATTTTAGAGGAAAGGCTTTCATTTTTTCCCCATTCAGTATGATACTAGTTGAGGGTACATTATCTATGACTTTTATCATGTTGAGGTGTATTCATTCTATACCCAGTTTGTTGAGGGTTTTATCATGAAGTGATGTTGAATTTTATCAAATGCTTTTTTAGCATCTATTGAAATGATCGTGTAGTTCTTGTCCTTCAATTCATTGATATAATATTATAATATTAAAACATCACATTTATTCATTTGCCTATGTTAAACCATCCTTGTTTCCTTGCCATGAATCCCACTTGATCATAATGAATGATCATTTTAATGTGTGGTTGAATTTGGTTTGCTAGTATTTTGTTGAGAATTGTTGTGTCTATGTTCATCAAAGGTATTGACCTGTAGTTTTCTTTTTTGTTATGTCATTTTCTGGTTTTGGTATCAGGGTAATACTGGCCTTTTAGAATGAGTTTAGAAGTATTCCCTCTTTCCCAATTTTTTGGAAAAGTTTGAGAAGGATTACTATTCTTTTTTGAATGCTTGAAATTCAGCAGTGAAGCCATCAGATCCTGTGTTTTGTTTTGTTTTTTCATTTTTTAATGGGAGACTTTTTATTATGGCTGCTATTCATTACTTTTTATTGGTATATTCAGGTTTTAGATTCTTTCCTGGTTGAATCTGGGTACTTGGTATGTTTCTAGGAATTTATCCATTTTTTTCTAGGTTTTCCAATTTATTGACATATAATTGCTCATAAGTCTCTAATGATCCTGTGAATTTCTGTAGTATCGTAATACCTCCTTTGTCATCTCTGATTTTATTTGTGTCATCTTTTTGTCTCAGTAAGGCTAGCTAAATGTTTGTCAGTTTTATCATTTTAAAAACCAACTTTTTGTTTTGCTGGCACAAAAGAATTATTTTAAGTCTCAATTTATTTAATCTGCTCTGATCGTTATCTTTTCTTTTAGTAATTTTGGTTTGGTTTGTCTTGTTTTTCTAGTTCTTAGGATGGATCATTAGGTTGATTATTTGAAGTTGTTCTACTTTTTTGATGTAGGTTTTTGTATGAACGTTCCTTTTAGTACTTTTCTTATTGTATTTCAAAGGTTTTGGTATGTTGTGCTTTCATTTTCATTTGTTTCAGGAAATTTTTTAATTTCCTTAATTTCTTCATTGACCCAATGGTTGTTCAGGAGCATATTGTTTAATTTCCATGTGTTTGTCTATTTTCCAAAGAACCACTTGTTATTTATTCCTGGGCTTTTTTAAAATTTCAGAATATTATGGAAGTACGGACATTTTGGTTACACATAATGCCTCTGTCTTGCCCAAGCCAGAGATAGAGGCATGCCCTTCCCCCACACAGTGCACTCTGTCTCATTAGTTGTGAATTTACCCACCCCTATACCAGCACCCAATGAATATTACTACGATGTGAGTGTTGATCAGTAACAATTTGATGGCGAGTACATGTGGTGCTTATTTTTCCATTCTTGTGATACCTCACTTCAAAGGATGGGCCCAAGTTCTATCCAGGATAATACAAGAGGTGCTAGATCACCATTGTTTTTTGTAGTTGAGTAATATTCCATGGTATACATATACCACATTTTATTAATCCACTCATGTATTGATGATCACTTGGGTTGTTTCCATATCTGTGCAATTGTGAATTGTCCTACCATAAACACTCTAGTACAGATGTCTTTGTTATAGAATGTCTTTTTTTCCTATGAGTAGATGCCTAGTAGTGGGATTACTGTATCAAATGGTATTTCTATTTTTAGCTCTTTGAGCTATCTCCAAATTGTTTTCCATAGGGATTTTACTAATTTGCAGTCCCACCAGCAGTATAAGAGTGTTCCTATTTCTCCACATCATTGCCAGCAGTTCTTGTTTGGGGGCTTTTTGATAAAGGCCATTCTCACTGGAGTTAGGTGGTATCTCATTGTGGTTTTGATTTGCATTTCCCTAATGATTAGAGATGTTGAGCACTATTTTATATATTTGCTGGCCATTAGTCTGTCTTCTTTTGAAAAGTTTCTGTTCATGTCCTTTGCCCATTTATCAATGGAGTTGTTTGATTTTTTCTTGTTGATTTTCTTAAGTTCTATAAAGATTCTTATTATCAACCCTTTATCAGATGTGTAGAAAGCAAATATCTTCTCCCATTCTGTAGGTTGTCTATTTGCTCAAATGATAGTTTCCTTGACTGTGCTGAAGCTCACTGTGGTTTTGATTTGCATTTCCCTAATGGCTAATAATGTGGAACATCTTTTCATCTGTTTGTTGGATATTTGTATTTTTGTTTGGAAAATGTCTACATGGGCTCTTTGCTGATTTATTATTCAGGTTGTTTGTCTTTTTATTGAATTGTAAGAGATTTTATATATTTTGGATGGAAGTCACTCATCAGATATAAGATTTGCAAATATTTTCTTTCATTGCATACGTTGTCTTTTCATTTTGGTAAATGGATTTAATCCTCAAAAGTTTTAAATTTTGATTAAGCCTAATGTATATATTTTCTCTTTTGTTTCTCATCCTTATGTTATCATATTTAAGAATACATTGCCAATCATGGTCATGAAGATTTACCCCTGTCATATATTCTTAGAGCTTTCTGGTTTTAGTTCTTATATTAAGGTCATTTATTTATTTAAATTAATTTTTGTATATTATATGACATAGGAGCACAGATTCATTCCTTTAGTGTGGATATACGCTAGTCACAATATTGTGTTTTAAGCAATTATTCTTTTCCTATTGAATCATCTTGACATCTGTTTTAAAATTCATTTGATCATAGATGTATGTGTTGGTTCTGGATTCTCAAATCTTTTCCATTAGGCTACATGTCTATCCTTATGTCACTGACACTCTATCTTAATTACTAGCTTTTTAATAAGTTTTGAATTTGGGAAGTGTGAGTCCTCCAATTTTGTTCTTTATTTTTATTCATGACTGTTTTGCTATTTGGTGCCCCTTGCAATTTTATATGAATTAGAAAATTGTCCTTTCGATTTATTCAAAAAGCCACTGTAATTTTGATAGAGATTGTTTTAATTCTGTAGGTAATTTGGGGTAATAATGCCATTGATATATTAAGTATTCTAATATGGAAGATGGGATGTTTTTCCATTTATTTAGGTCTTCTTTCATTTTTTTCAACAATGTTTTGTAAATTTCAGTATACAAATCCTATACCTGCTTAGTTAATTTTTACCTAGATATTTTATTCTTTTGGTTTGTATTGTAAATGGATTTGTTTCCTTAATTTACTTTTTGCATTATTCATTGCTAGTGCATAAAAATAAAATTCATTTTTGTGTGTTGCTGTTGTAATCTGCAACTTTGCTGAATTTGTGTATTAACTCTAGTAGTTTTCCTTTCTTTTTTGTGGGCCCTTTACAATTGTCTATATATAGAATCATATCATCTGTTAATATAGTATTACTTATTTCTTTCCAAATTAGATGTATTTTGTTTCTTTAAAAAAATTTTCTGTCTAATTGTTTTGGCAAGAATTTCCCATATAGCGTTTGTGGTAAAAGCAAGATCCTTTTCTTGTTCCTGATCTAAGAAAGAAAGAGTTCAGTCTTTCACCATTGAGTATGAGGTTTGCTGTACATTTTTAATAAATGCCTTCTCCCGTGTTTTCAAATTGGCCCTGTATTGAGATACTCCTTCAATGCTTAGCCAGGCCATTTACAACATGGCCTTTTCCTTCACTTCCTACTCTCACTGAGCCTAGAGATTAGTCAGAAGGGAAGTTTAGGGTATTCTCAATTTTTTTATGAATATGCATTCTGCCTTGGGCAAATTCTGTAGTACATGTGAACACTTGGGAATGCCCTAATTTCCCAAATAAACAAACACTCTAACATTTCCTCTCAGGCTTTTGTTTCTATATTGTATGCCTCATCCATAATCTTTTGTCTCAGGGTTGTTTATTTGCCTTACAATGATTTTGAGGAATGTCCACCATTTTCCACTCTTATGAGTCCTAAGTTAGACAAAACAAAAACAAGCACCTTTTGTCAATCCTTAAGGTAGACTCCAGATAGGGGGTAGAAAATAAAATTCTTTGTTTATAAGGCCTATTCTGTTCCCTTCAGAACCAGTGATCATAATCCTACATTGGGATTATGGACTGCTGTCTTCTATATCACTGCTGAGCCATGGAGGGGTTGGACATAGGGCAAATAGAATGCCAGGAACTTTCTGACACTTGTAAGTTTTCTATTTATTGATTCTATATTAACTTGGTTATAAATCTTTTACTGTTTTCCAGAGTTCTGGCAGAGTTGCTTTGGCATTTTTTTGTTTGTTTTTTCAAAGTTTCTGCAGAGAGTTAGACCCTTGAAGCTGCCTACTCTGCCATTTTCACTGAAGTTTATATCTCCTTTGCTTTTGAAGAAAAATTTCACTGGATACAGAATTCTGGCTGGATGTTTTATTTTTCCAACACTTTAAATATCTCACTTTATGTGCTTGCTTCCACGGTTTCTAAAGGGAAATCGGATGTAATTCTTATACTTGTTCCTCTACAGGTAAGGTGCTCTTTTTCCTTTTCTGGCTTATTTCAATAATTTCTCTTTTCTGTAGTTGGAATATGATATATCTAGTATAGATTTTATTTTTATATTTATACTTCTTGGTGTTCTCTGACCTTCCTGGATCTGTGGTTTGATGTTTGTTATTAATTTTGGGAAATTATCAGCTGTTATTATATCAAATATTTCTTCTGTTTCTTTCTTTCTTCTCATTCTGAAATTCCCATTATGTACAGTTTCACATTTTGCAATTGTCCTATAGTTCTTGTATGCTGTGTTCAATTTTTTAAATTATTGTTTTCTCTTTGATTTTTGAAAAGTTTCTACTAACATATCTTCAAGCTCACTGATTCTTACTTCAGCCATATCTAGCCTACTGATAGCCTACCAAAGATATTCTTTCTTTCTGTTAGAGTGTTTATGATTTCTAGCATTCCTTTTTATTTCTTTATTAGTTTCCTCCTCTCTTCATACTTGACCCATCTCTTCTTGCATATTGTTCACTTTTTCCATTAGAGCCCTTAGCTCTACGATAGTTATTTTAAATTTTCCATCACATAATTTAAAATCACTGCCATCACTGAATCTGGTCTGATGCTTAGTTTATCTGCTAAGAGTGTGATATTTCTTATCTTTAATAAGCTGTGTAAATGGTTTTTTGAAAGCTAGGCATGATGTGTTGGGTAATAAGAACTGAGGTAAATAGGCCTTTAGTGTGAGTGTCAATATAACTAGAAGTTATGCTGTGTTTACTGTTTGTTATAGTTGTATATATCAGAAGCTTTAATTTCCTCTAGTGTCCTTGTTTTTGTCTTCCATACTGTCTTTGAGTTTTCCTAGTACCTTGGTTTCAAGTAGAGTCTGAATCTTTAATGTCTCTGGTGAAATGCACTCTAGAGCCCTATCAATGTTATAGCAAAGTATTAAAGATGAAAAGTTGTCTATTATCCTTTGATTAGATTTAAATATTTTTAGCGGGCCTGAATCCCTGGGTGTGATCATCAGAAGAGTTTTGTTGCCTTTTTCTCTACCTTATGTGAAACAAGAAGGTTAGCAGGTGCTAAGTTGTCTAATAGTCCTATCCCTAAATCAGAAAGGGGTCTGGTAACAGGTTTCCTTTGAAGGCAGACTTTTGTTAAAGAGAAAAAAAGTGGGTGTATTTCAAAATGGTTACTTTTCCCTTGAAAGTGTTTCAAAATGATTACTTTCCAATTTCACTTGCTAGAAGCAGGAGGGATTTTTCTCAGTTCATTATCATGAGACCTTGGTGGGGCTATGGTGGTAAACTCAAACTGAAAACCCCAGTTAGACTGGACCCCAGGGAGTTACTAACTTTCAAGATAGTCCATGCTCAGTGTTGATCAATAAATCAATCACTGTTTAAGTGTTCCTACTATTTCATAAGTGCAGTGGTTTCTGCTCCTAGTAAGCTGCTATTCTCTGTAATGGCTCTCTACTCCATTTTCAGGATGATGGTTTTTTCTATGGTGTCAATTTTTTTATGGATTTAAGAAGAGTTATTGATTTTCAGTTTTTTGGCTTTTGTTTCTTTTTATGAGGATTGGAGTGACAACTTTTAAGCTCTTTAACATTTGAAACAAGCAATTTGAAATAGTAACCTTACTGAGATGGCACCACCCTTTTTCAGATCTTTACTAGAACGTTCTGTCTTTTTGATAGAGAATGATTAATAGAAGCAGTAAGATATAAACCTAAGTCCTTAATGTTCGTCTTTGTTCAGTCTATGTTTCTAAGCCTTTTCTTGCACTAATTTTAGTGTGGCACTTTTCCAACACTGTAAATTAAAACAAATCCAATTTCTAATGTTAAAAGAAAAAAACATCAAACACAATAAATTTAACAGAGTTTATTTGAGCAAAGAATGATTCATGAATTGGACAACACTCAGAACCAAAACAGATTCAGAGAGCTCTACTTAGCAGTGTGAGAAGTATGCTTTCATAGGCCAAACACAGAAACAAAGTAGAGAAATCACCTGATTGGCTTAGCTAGACATCTGCCTAAATTGGACGTGGTGTGATGAGGCATTTGCCTTATATGGGCATAGGCTGACCAGTTGGTTGTCTGTGATTGGCTGAAACCCAGCTATTTATTATGAAAAGCACACTCCTAAATTAGGTTTCAGTTTATTATGTAGGAACTCAAAGTATGGAGGCAAGTAGACCAGGTAGAAAGAAAGAGCACCTCTCTTAGTCAAGCTTTATTTTGTACTCTTCTTTTGGACTATTTATATTAAACCTAAACACCACTCTCTGTTTTGTAAGCTCTGAAAAAGAAACAACTTTTGATAATACCTTGAAATTCCCTCACTTCTTCTAATTAATATTTTATCATTTGAAATGTAGTCTGCATTACAGAATATAAGAGGAGAAAATTTGACTATGTGTTATGTTTCATATAAAAAGGATAACAAGTTATCCAGCCTGAGATAATTAGGTTGTCACTTAACCCTAATTTTCCTCCCTTATTCATCAATATTCAACAACATAGGAAATATTGCTTGTACCACCCAATTTTCTGTAATCCAAGTTTTTATGGATTACAGTAATGGCTCTCTATGTTTAGCTAAAGATAACAACAAGCACTACTAATAGTGGCTTAAATAAATTACCTCATATATAATCATAGAACTTTAGTCATTTTTCAGAACCTACAAGAAGATTTCCTCTGACTTCTCCTTGGCCAGAACTCTATCACAAGCCAATCTATAAAATAATCACCAGTAAAGGAATATGAGATTAATATATTTTACTTAGATCAATCACAATGGATACTTTGGGGCTTGACAGTATTTCCCCCCTTCCATCGGCAAATTGCAGACAGAACATGATTAGAGGTTGTGAATTATGTGGAAGGAAGGAATGAATATTGGCTGAGAAAAGAAATCCATCCATGAATGATATATTTTCTTTGTTTTTATTATTTCATATTCTCTTGAGTTTTCTCCCTTGTTTCTAACTGCTCATACTCAGTCATTTTATGAGAGTCTCTTCTGTATAACTCTTAAAGACATGTTCTTTATATATCTGGCCCTTGTCTTTTTTTCACTATCCTACTCCACAGACTCCTCTATGATATATTCATCTAGTCTCATGGCTTCAATTACTCCACAAGTGAGATGATTGCTAATGATATACATCCACTGAATATCTTCTGCTATTCAGAACTATATACCCAATTGGTTATTGAATATCCCTAAATCTTAATAATAGGCACTTCAAACTTGCTATAATCAAAACTGATGATTATTTTCTCATAATATCTGTTCTGTACACTGTAATTCTAATAGCCATTCATTAAAATGCTCAATAAAGAATCTTAGGTTTCATCTTACATTTCTATCTTTCCTTAATCTTTACATGTAGATAATCATCAGGGTCATATGAATCTGGTTTTAAAAACATAGCAGAAAATGTACTCAACAAAAGATTATACATAAAGTAAGAAATCTAGTGATAAGTCCAAAGAAATGTTAATATGTAAAGAATATTCATGGAGAGGAACTACAAAAAATATATAGAAGTGACAGAAAAACATGTATAAAGAGGAAAATATAACATTTTGAGAGGAAAGTGAAGAAGGACTTTCAAGGAGGTGAAAATAGTTAACAATTCCAAATGAGGCCAAAAATTAATTAACATAATCACAGAAAAGTATCTGCTGGATTTAGCAAAAATTATTGGGACAAAAGCCTGATTTGGGTTGGTTGAAGAGTAAATTTAGAAAAGGATTTGGAGATATTCTTGTTTGAATACATGTTCTTAATCTGTTCTTGCTCTCAACTCCTTGTTTGAAGGGTCAAAACAATCAAAATGTGTTTCATGCTAATGTTTGTAGGAAGATTTTGCATTTGCAGTCATTTTCCATAAAAAAAGTAGGTCTTAATTTTCATTGTTTATAGTAAGTCATATTCATCCTCTAAAACCTGGGGCCAAGAATATAGATACCAAGCTGTTCTGAAGGTCCAGAGTTTCAATGTGCCAGGACCTCTAGGCAGTGAAACTTACTACATGCAATCCTTAAAGAAATCACCCCATCATAAAAATATAGATAGCCCCAGAAGTTTTTAATCCTAATGAAATAAATTGATCCTAGTCGAGACACTTAGGAGGTGACTGTCTTTCTCTTGTATTAATAAACAAAAAAACTGTTAGATTGAATACCTAAAATAAAATGAAGAAAATAAGATCAATTATATCAGTTACTACAACAAAGTAGGGTAGACTAATTTCTCCTATCAAATCCAGAGGTTAAGGTAAAAACAATACTCAGGTAAATATTTAGTCAAAGAAAAAAAACCATACACACACAACACTTTAGAAAGGTGACACAGATGTTAAATAAAAAAAGATGAGAAATGATTTACTAGAAAAATAAGAACAAAAATCAATAAGAAGAGGCAATATTCATCTCACATAAGACAGAATTAATTTTGTAAAAAGCAACACTCAGTAACCAGACCAAAAGAATTAATTAGAACAAAAGAGGATATTGTTGTAGGCAGAATGTCTCCCCACTCCAAAATGTGCATGTCCTAATCCATGTAATTTGTAAATATGTCATTTTACACTGAAAAAGAGACTTTGCAAATGTGACTCAGGTTAAGGACAGGAGAAAGAGAGATTATCTTGGATTATCCAAGAGGTCTCAACCTAATCACAAATCTTTAAAAGCAAAGAACCTCTCCTGTCTGAGATCCGAAGGAGATGTGATGGCATGGACCATGAGGGAAAGAATGTGAGAATTGCTTCTGGAAGCTGCAAAAGTCAAAGAAACTGATTCTCCCTTAGGGCATCCAAGAATGAATACATTTTATTTAAGCCCACTGACATCTGCATAAGATTTCTAACCTGTATAACTCTAGGACAATAAATGTGCACCCTTTAAAATTACTGAATTTGTGTAAGTTTGTTATTTCAACAATAGAAAACTAATAAACATTTCTATAACATCACAATTAATAATAAACACATAATACAAAACTCATAGTTTTTATGCACCAAGCATAAAAGCAATAAAATACATAAAGCAAAACTCTTGGACAACACCAAAATACTAGAATAATTATGGTAAAATATTTTAATATGTTTTTTAAGTCAAAAAATAAACATGATTCTTCAGATATAATACAATAAAATTTTTCTGAGAAAGAGAGAAAGGCAGAGGGGCAGAGGATTTTCTATGAGAATGAAGTTTTTAACTTCTATGAGAGTATCCATTTGTTTAGAATTTGCAAATATCAATTTTGAGTTTGGCTACATAAAAAAATAAAATAAAATACATTCTCCCTACACAGGATGTTTTATAGGCCATATTTTCAGGTCATACAAACTCAAATGTCAAAATAAAAGTAAATAATCCCCAAATGATCCCCTGAAAATAATTGTTCTCAACTTAAAAAACAATTAATATTCTTCTAAATAGCTTATGAGTTAAAGAGCAAACATATAAACTTTGAAACAACATAATATACAAATCTACTATGTCAAAATGAAATTCTATTTGGATTTTCTAAGGTTACATATTTTAACTATGTAACTGTATAGTTCATTTGCGATTAATTCTGATATTTCTGGGTGATTGCTATTTTCATTTTATTAAATAGTCCTAGCTTCTTTGAATGGGTATGATTAATTTGTTTCACACAGCATAAGAAATTATCACCTGATCTATTTCTGATAACTTAAATATATGAGGTAGTCATTACGTAAAACACTCTTAAGGAGTTACAGCTTAAAAGTCCTTACCTTATGAAAGATAATTTCACATTTTGAAAAATCCAAATCTATTTAAAAAGTTCAAATAAAAGGAATACATTTTTAAATAAATTTGATATTTCCTAAAATTTAGAAAGTATTTTTTGCCAAAAGCTAATTAATTATTGCTTGTCAAGAGACCAACAATATTTTAACCTTACACTCCAAAAAGAGTGAAATTGTAATAAAACAGCTCCTCTCCCATTTCCCAAGTATTTAATTTCTGTGGAAGGTATGTGATGATCTACATAAAAAGATTTTTTGGGGGGAGAGGGAACCAAGATGGCTGACTAGAGACATGGCTTGTTGGACTATCCCAGCTGAAATGTAGAAGGTTGGACTTAAGAGAGAAGAGAACAGGTGCAGCTCAGATGTGGATCATAGAGAGAGACTGCAGAAGCGTCGGGGGACCCCACAAAGAAGGGCTGTGAAGCTGAGAAAGAGGAAGAGTGAGAATAGAGGACAGAATTATGGACAAAATTCAGAGAGGGCTAGATCCCAATGAAAGGGTAAGGGGGCTCTCCTACCCCACTTGGGTGACTCTGGGGACCAGTGGGACACAAAACTTGCACCCTCAGGAGAGTGCCATGAAAGACCAGAAGCTGGCATTCTTAAACCTAGACACCCCCTCCTCTGCACCTCCTCAATTCCTGGCACCACAGAAACTAATTTTTGGCTCAAGCCAGCTTGTAGCTAGAGCCCCTTCCCCCCATAGCAACTGCAAGAGTGCTTTGTGCTGAGAAGACTGTTTCACTGTGGTGGGAGCATGTTAGCAGCCAAGCCTGCAATTGAGAGTGGAGCCACCACAGCAGTGGCATAACCTGAGAAGTTCATCAAACCTGCTAGATCACCCCAAAGGCA
Source organism: Cheirogaleus medius (assembly GCA_008086735.1). Classification (NCBI taxonomy): domain Eukaryota; kingdom Metazoa; phylum Chordata; class Mammalia; order Primates; family Cheirogaleidae; genus Cheirogaleus; species Cheirogaleus medius. The sequence continues at coordinate 15,017,181 of VBSM01001483.1, forward strand.
ACTTAGGACCAGCACTCTCCTTCACATGGTCAGAGACTGATTGGGGACTCAGAGACAGGTCCACAAGCCAGATCTAGCACATTGAGCTCTATATTGAGAGCCCAGATGAGAAGGAACCAGTGAAAGAACTCAGGAAATATGAAAAATCAAAGCAATAAGAAACCCCCAAAAGAAAACAGTAATGTCTTACCAATGGATACCAACTTAAATGAAAAGATTAAAATGACAGATGAATAATTTTGAATATGTATTGTAAGGAAGCTCAATGAAATGCAAAGAAAATAGAAACCCAAAAGAAAGAAGTGACAAAATCAATGCAGGAAATTAATGAAAAATAATCTCCAAAAAAGTTGAATTATTAAAGAAAACCAAAATGAATTTCTAGAAATGAAAAATTAATACAAGGAATTACAAAACACAGTGGAAAGTCTTAATAATAGCTTAGATAGTGAAGAAGAAAGAAGCTCAGAGCTTGAAGATAATACCTTTGTGCTAAACAAATTAGTCAAAGAGAAAGAAGAGAGAAACAAGAGGAACAGATAAGAAAGCCTACAAGAAATGTGGGATTGTGTACAGAAGCCAAATATAAGAATCATACACATCTCTGAGGGTAAAGGAGAAAATACACAATGGTTGGAATATTTATTTGAAGGAACAATTGAGGAAAATTTCCCTGGTCTTGCTAGAAATCTAGATATCCAGATACCAGAAGCCCAAACAACTCCTGGTAGACTCATCACAAAGAGGCAATCATCACAACACATAGTCATCAGACTGGCCAAAGTAAACAAGGAAGAGGCCCTCCTATCAGCAGTAAGTTAAAAAAAAATAGATAACATACAAAGGAAAACCTATCAGACTAACAGCAGAATTCTTGATTGAGACCATACAAGCCAGAAGGGACTGGGGCCCCATTTTCAGTCTTCTCAAACAGAATAATGGCCAGCCTAGAGTTTTGTATCCTGCAAAACTAAGCTTCTTATATGAGGGAAAAATAAGGAGCTTCTCAGACGAGGAAACACTGAGAGAATTTGTCAGGATCAGACCTGCCCTGCAAGACATATTAAGAACTGCAATATGCATGGACTAACACAATAAACACCCACCAGTGTAAAATCACCCAAAAGATAAAGTTCAGAGGTGAGAAAACACAATGGCTCAAGAAGTACAAAAAGCAATAAAGTTCTACTGAACAGGAAGAACAGAAATTGACCCCACTTATTGATTCTCTCAATAAATGTGAATTTTTTGAACTGTCCACTCAAGAGTCATAGGTTAAAAAAATACCATCCAAATATTTGTTGTCTCCAAGAAACACATCTAACCCACAAGGACTCATTCAGACTCAAAGTGAAGTGATGTAAAACAATATTCCATGCAAATGGAAATCAAAAGAATACTGGTGTAGTCATTCTCATATCAGATAAAATACTTAGGAATATATTTAACTAAGGAGGTGAAAGACCTCTACTGGGAGAACTATGAAACACTGAGGAAGGAAATAGCATAGGAGGTAAACAGATGGAAATCCATAGCATGCTCGTGGGTCGGCAGAATCAACATTGTTAAAATGTCTATATGACACAAACTGATCTACAGATTCAATGCAATCCCTATTAAAATCCCAACATCATTTTTCACAGATATAGAAAAAATAATTTTACACTTCATTTGGAACCAGAGAAGACCCTGTATATCAAAAGCAATTCTAGGCAATAAAAACAAAATGGGAGGTATCAATATGCCAGATTTCAAACTATACTACAAAGCTGTAGTAATTAAATAAGTTTGGTATTGGCACAAAAATAGGGACATTGACCAGTGGAACAGAACTGAGAACCCTGATATAAAACCATCCTCATATAGCCATCTAATCTTCAACAAAGCAGTGAATGTTTATTCACTGGGGCAAAGAATCCTTATTCAATAAATGGTGTTGGGAAAACTGGATAGCCACATGTAGAAGGCTGAAGCAGGATCCACACCTTTCACCTCTCACAAAAATCAACTCATGCTGGGTAACAGACTTAAACCTAAGGTATGAAACTATTAGAATTCTAGAGGAAAACGTTGGAAACACTCTCCTAGACATTAGCTTTGGAAAAGAATTTATGAAGAAGACCCCAAAGGCAATCACAGCAGGAACAAAAATAAATAAATGGGACCTGATCAAATTAAAAAGCTTCTGCACAGCCAAAGAAACAGTCATGAGAGCAAACAGATAACCTACAGAATGGGAGAAAATTTCGCAAGCTACACATCTGATAAAGGGCTGATAACGAGAATCTGCTTAGAACTCACGAAAATCAGCAAGAAAAAAATCAAACAACCCTATCAAAAAGTTGGCAAAATACATGAACAGAAACTTCTCAAAAGAAGACAGAATAATGGCTAAGAAACATATGAAAAAATGCTCAACATCTCTAATCATCAGGGAAGTGCAAATCAAAACCACAATGAGATATCACTTACCTCCAGTAAGAATGGCCTTTATCAAAAAGTTCCAAAACAATAAATGTTGGTGTGGATGCGGAGAGATAGGCACACTCCTACACTGCTGATGGGACTGCAAACTACTTCAACCTCTGTGGAAAGCAATATGGAGATACCTTAAAGCGATACAAGTAGATCTACAATTTGATCCAGCAATTCCACAACTGGGCATCTACCCCAAAGATCAAAGGACAATCTACAAAAAAGACACCTGCATTCGAATGTTTATAGCAGCACAATTCACAATTGCAAAGCTGTGGAAACAACCCAAGTGCCCATCAATACATGAGTGGATTAATAAAATGCGGTATATGTATACCATGGAGTACTATTCAGCTATAAGAAACAATGGTGATATAGCACCTCTTGTATTATCTTGGATAGAGCTGGAACCCATACTACTAAGTGAAGTGTTCCAAGAATGGGAAAACAAGCACCACATATACTCACCAGCAAATTGGTATTAACTGATCAGCACCTAAGTAGACACATAGGAATTACATTTATCAGGTATCGGGCAGGTGGGAGGACGGAGGAGGGGATGGGTACATACATACACATAATGAGTGAGATGTGCACTGTCTGGGGGATGGTCACGCTTGAAGCTCAGACTTGAGGAGGGGGATGGGCATTATACATAACCTTAAAATGTGTACCCCCAAAATATGCTGGAAAAAAAAGTCCCCAAATGACAGATGCTGGCATGGATGTGGAGAGAAGAGAACACTTATATACTGTTGGTGGCACTGCAAACTAGTACAACTTCTATGGAAAATAGTATGGTGATATCTCAAAGAACTAAAAGTAGACCTACCATTTGATCCAACCATCCCACTATTGTGTATTTTCCCAAAGGAAAAAAGACATTTTATCAAAAAGACATGTGCACTCAAATATTTATTGCAGTATAATTCACAGTTGCAAAGATGTGGAAACAACCCCTAGTGCCCATCAATACATGAGTGGATTAATAAATTGGGATATATCTATACTATGGAGTACTACGCAGCCATAAAAATGCTAAACTAGTACCTTTGTAGCAACCTGGATGGAACTAGAGAGCATTCTTCGAAGCAAAATATCACAAGAACTGAAAAGCAAACACCACATGTACTTACTATTAAATTGGAACTAATCGATTAGCACCCATTTCTACATACGATAGTGAAACTCAACAGAAACCAAGTAGGTGGGAGGGGGAAGAAGGAAACAAGTAAATTTACACCTAACTGGCATGATACATGCTACCTCGGTGATGGGCATAGTTATAACTTTGACTCGAACTGCACAAAAGCAAATCATGTAATCAAAACATTTGTACCCCTGTAATATTCTGAAATATAAAATGATGAAAATAGACTTAATTTTCTCAATAATAACTTTGGAAGCTATAAGACTATGGAACAAATTTTTAAGGAAAATTATTTCCTAACTAGTGTTCTGTATCCAGCCAAACCATCAATTAAGTCTGGGAATAGAAGAGAGACATTTTCAGAAAGCTTCCTTTCATAAGAAGCTAACTGGAGGATTTGCTACACCAAAAAAGGGGAGTAAAGCAAGAAAAAGGAAGGCATGGGCTCTAGGAAAGGGGAGATCCCATATGGGAGAATAGGGGAAGAAAATCTCCAGGATGATGATGATAGTGTAGAAGGAACCAGTGCAGAATGAAGCAACTCAGTCTACTTTGAGTGAAGCATCTTTGAGAAGATGAATTTGTCAAAGTTTTACATCTGATGGAAATGAATATCTTGAGAAGAGATTTAGATAATTGGAGAAGAGTTGCAGAAAAATCATTAAGAAGATCACAGAAAGCAAATGAAAATAAAAAATAAATTTTAAAGATAAAGAAAACAAAAAGTTGTGTAGTAAACACATGGCTTATTATGCTTTGCAGTGAGTAGCTTTACACAGACATTTTAACCTAAATACTTAGTATTACTCTAGCCCACCTTATAATATGACTATATTCAAGGAGTGAGTATGTATGATGTGGTTAGAGTGAGGCAAGAGAGATAAATATTCATCTTCCACAGTGGAGAAACAGTAGATAATGGTTGAAACTCAAAAATCAAGAAGAAGCCACACAAACATGTTGTTTAAAGACATGTAGGTAAACATGAAAATAATCAGGTCAAAGAGGTTGAAGTGATTGCCTCTCTAGAAGAGGTGTGGGGAGAAGGGAGTAGGGGAACTCCAGTTTTTGAAGACATATTATTAATACTTGATCCTTTAAATACATGTATACCTTTGATTTCAAAATAAAAAATTTATAATAAAAAATAAAAAAGATATTTGCTACAATAGATTTAAGTGGTTCTATAGAACTTTCTTTCTTTCTTTTTCTTTCTTTTTTTTTTTTTTT
>VBSM01001483.1:15022135-15035915 GCA_008086735.1 Cheirogaleus medius
GCTGGGCCCTATAGAACTTTCTTAATTCACTCATCTTATGGAATAAAATGCAAGTGTCAAAACAGGCTTGCTTTTTCTGTGGGCTTTTAAAGAAATTTACTTACTGCATGAAAATCTTCTTAGCTAAACAACAGGAAAAATCATAAATTACAGGTTTGAAATCATTCACCATGATATTATTTTCAGTAAGGGAACTAAGAACAATAGCCTTGACACTTCCTAGAAATCTGAATGTCTTAAAACCTACATGTTTGGCCTTTTGAGACTTCCAGATGCGGTTTTCTTATTCTAACAACAAAGAATAAAGCAGTTGGCAAGCTACATCTTACCACCTAGGGAAAGCTGAAAGCAGATTTTAATGCTATAAACCAGTAGGGATTCATTATGTTTAAGATGTAAGTATCATTTTAATATGACTGTATAGTGTATAGGCAATGTATCAAATTAACAACTACTAAATCTTTATATTTAAGGAAAATTTTTCTGAAGAAAATTGCAAATACAAATGCTGACATATTGTTGTTCAAGAATGTGACATTTCTCTCAGGAAATCAAAGGTGGAAATCCTGGAGTCATTTTTGACTTATTTAATTTGTTCCCTATGTACCAACTGTTAAATATTGAAAGAATCTGTCCTTGAATTTCCTGTTAATTACATCCCTTCCTTTCTTTTTCCCTTGCCATTGTTATTGTTCTTATCTGTATTAGCCCATATCTGGATTACCACCACAGATTATTAGCTGAGTACTTTTGATTGATCTTCATTACTTGAAGGTCATCCCATATAGCCCCTGATTAATGGTCCTTACAACATATAAACAACTTAAATACAAATGCTTCTCATGGAAGATAAATTCTAGTAGCATTCAAAAATCTCAATTATTGGGGATCTTCATGTTACTCACAAGTCTTAAGGGGCTCAGCATCATTTCTGGGGCATCAGGGCCAGGCACCATCTCCAATATATTGGAATTCATAATGCTCCTATCATGAAGGCTTATGCTGAATGGCACATTTGGCTTCCTAAGCTAACGTGACCATTCATACTTTCTGGCCGATTTCCTTGAGACTTTTATTAAATTATGTCTTTTCATATATATGTGCTGCTATAGCTAAAATTACTTAATTTTAGTTAAATTACATATATATGTGTGTGCGTATATATGTGTATATATACACATATAAGCTTTTCATATATATGTGTTGCTAGAACTATAATTACTTAACTATACTTGCATATAAAACATAAACACACTCCCCAATTATAAACATGGAAATTTGGAAATCTTTCAAGAAACAGTTGATGACTCTTTGGTATTAGGCATAGTGGCTGGGGTTCCTACAGCCATCTTGTGATCATGAGTTTTAGTTCCATGTAAAAAAAAGGATAATGATGGAAAGATAGAAAAAAGCCTAAGTCCTTGATGTCATTTTGGAAAACAAGAGCAGCCCTGGAATGGCCACACTAGGCTTCGTTTTTGTGTTTAAGACATCGTATTTGGGTTTCTGATGAGTCCTACCTACCATATAGCATAATCTCAATTGCATAAAATTGGAAAAAAGCCATTAACAGGCACATGATTTAGCAAATTATGTTGTATCAACATAATATATTTTTGTTAATAGACTCAGGAAAATTATTTTGCACGGAATAACTCTCTCCCCATTCTTTAGTTTGAACCATACTCTGATCTCCCACCTAATCATCTGTTTCTATGCAGCCACTAATATTAATATAACAATTATGGAGTATGTACATACATACAAATATATTATATATAGTATATATACCATTACTGAAGTTATGAAAAATATCCATGTGCATAGAAAAAGATTTATTAATATAACAGGTACAAAAATGAAAATAGTTGTATTTAGCTGTTGGGGTCATGTTTTTTTTTGTATTTCTTATTAATTTTTCAAAAGTGTCTTTACTATTGCTGTTTCTGCCTTTAAATTAAGCATTGAAAGATTTTTTATAAAGGCATAATTGATGGAGATTGACTCTGGGATTTATACTGTGAATCTATAGTAGGAATAAAGAATAATTTTTCTATGTGCATAATTAATTTACAATATTTATTACTTAAATCTTAACTAAGTATATCAGGTAACAGAAGTGTGATTAGAATTAGGAGGTGATAAAATTACATGAAAAGCAGAAATACAACATCATACAATAAACATAAGTAAAATGGTAATTTTTTTCTTCTTCAATTCTTACACTTTACTGGTAATAATTTCCTCAACATTTCACTTTAAAATGTCTTCGGCGATACCAACCTAAAAATGTTTTGTCACATTCATATCTATATTATGTATGCTTTCTCCAAAAGCAATGAAGTCAGAGGAGTTGAGGGCTTTAACTAAATAAGAACTCCATCCATGATGTTCAAGTCACAATCCTCCACTCCTTTTACCTTTAAAGAAAAGAATGACATAAAAAAGGAATGATTTTTTAAGGACAAAGACCATCCTCCGCTAAGTTCAATCCTTGTGAATATTTCCATTCTCCCTGAGTTCAGGTAAACAGACAAGTGCTAGAAAAAAAATGTACACAACACACTAGAGTAATAGGTGCCTAATGCAGTAATATAACAGCTACTCAGGAGTAGTGCATTAGTGTGGTTCTCCAGAGAAACAGAACCAGTATATGTGTATGTGTGTGTATACGTGCATGTGTGTGCATGCGTGTAGTAGGTAGGTAGATAGATAGATAGGTAGATTTATTTTAAGGAAATGAAACAAATGATTGTGGGGTATGGCAAGTCTGAAATCTATCTGGCAAGGTGACAGGCTGGAAACTCAGGTAGGAGTTGATGTTGCAATTTTGAGGCAGAATTTCTACTTCCTTAGGGAAAACTCTAAAAGACTTCCAACTAATTGGGTGAGGTCCACCCACATTATCAAGAAAAATTTCCTTAGTTTAAAGTATATTGATTATAGATGTTAACCACAACTGCAAAATACATTCGCAGCAATGTCTATATTATTTTTTGACTGGATAACTGGACACCGTAGCCTAGCCAAGGTGACACATAAAACTAACCATCACAGTCTATGTCTTGTTGACTTGGCACCTATACACATCTCCATAAACTATACTCATTTTCCACATAAATGTAGTAGCAATGCCATACTTCCACCTAACATGATACGAATATCCTGTGTACAAACAAAAACATGCTAACCCTTTCCCAGAAGGAGTTTCAACGTCCAAAGTCCTTGAGCAATGCTCATTCCTCTACTTCGTATCTTGTAACTTAAATATAGCACAATCGAGTAACTATAATTAACAATCATTTATTGTATATTTTCACATAGGCAGAAATGTGGATTTTCAGTGTCCTCAACATGAAGAAATGATAAATATTTGAGGTGATGGATACACTAATTACTGTGATTTGATCATTACACATTGTATAAATGTATTTAAATACATATATATTTATTTACCTGACAAATATAAAAATAAAATAAAATATATGTGGACAGAAAAAAGTGACATCCACATGCACAAAACATTAATTTGGACTTCAACCTCACACCATATGCAAAAATCAACTCAGAATAGATCACAGACCTAAATGTAAGAGCTAAAACTTTAAACTTTAAAATAAAATATGGTATGTAAATCTTCATGATCTTGAGTTAGGTAACGATTTCTTAGAAATTACACTAAAAGCACAGAGGTAAAAAAATAATTATACATTGGACTTAAAGTAAAACTTCTCCATTTCAAAAAGTACAATCAAAAAAGTGAAAAGACAACATCTGATTATTTCCATTTCCTCAAGGTACAGTCACTGTAGTAAAAGGCCATAGGTCCCTTTGGAGCAGGTTGGGAGAAAGATTAACAACATAAACGTTTGACAGTGTAGCAAGGTGCTTCCTCAAGGGGACCTAGCCTCACCTTCATTTAAGCAGCTGAGCTGGTGAGAAACTGAAGTTGCTGGTGCAAGAACAAGGATGGAATTAAAGAACTTTAAAACTTTTGCTCCTATCGCTGCTTCTCATTGTCTTGGGACAATTTTAATATGCTCCTTCATTTGAGGAGTGGCCCACAGCAGTGGGGATACTAGTGCTGCTGCCTGAGGTGTAATATGGGCAAAGAAAAAGCCATGCTGGGGGAAAAGAAATTCTTGAATACAGGTAAAGGCTTTCTAGCTGTCTTCAGGCATTCTTTCTCCCACCCCTTCCCTCAAAACTAGGGATTGTGCCTGCTTCTGCTTCCAATGTGGATTCCTCCCAAGGATTTAAAGGTAAATTTAATGACTTTGTTACTTGGTGTAGTGGCAGTCAACAAAATTAATCAAAGGTAGCTTGGTGGGATTTCTGCTTTTGACTATGATGAAGTAGCTTGTGAAAAACCAATGTGACTGCTATAAAACATCTTAAAGAGCCAGATTAAGGGGGAAAAAGATCTATTCAAATATAAACCTTCAAAGATATCAAATTACAATTGAACTTCATGGAGCTTCATTTGAGGAGTCAAATTCCTCAAAAGAAATGAACTGCAGAGAAGTGAGCAGATATTCTGTGAGCTGAATTTTCCTGGGAACATTTGCCAGTTTTTGGAATGGAGCAAGATGCTGCATATCCAGTGAAGTGCTACTGCTTAGAGGCAGAAATGCCAATAGAGCTTTTTGCAATCTCAGAAAGCAAGAGAGACAAAAATTGACATGTGTGGCTGCCAAGTCAGGACTAGAAAGACCAACATCCCAAATGAGAAAAGAAGGGGCAGAGTATGAAGTCAAGTTTCACTTGAAGGAATCTGTTAAATTATTAAACAGTTTCAGGGAATAAAGTAGAGAAACTAAACTGAAAGCTGCTAAAAGATGAGGAGTGAAGGTTTCAATAATCTACTGATGCTGAGGAGACAAAATTGGTGTTCTGAACACACCAAGGAAGAAAGGATCCTAGTAAATGCCCAGGCCTCACAGTTGAAGCTATAGGAGCACTAATCTTGAGGAGTAGGTAAGGACCAGAAGTAAAATGAGTTTATCAGTAATTGTAATGCAAATTGGGTTTAGCTAGCTGAGTCCCTGTTAGATTTAAGATAATCTCATATTTAGTTTACTAGGGTATGTGGAATAAACCATCTCTAGAAAAAAAATACCATTATGTAGAAACTTAACATACTTAACATGATGTCTTGTATTTAATAGAAAATTTTCTAGTATGCCAAAAATTCAGACCAAAGGAAAAATATGACAGAAAATAGAAACAAACCAATAGATATCACAGTTATTGAAATTATCTTGCCAATATTTAGGCTGAAATACAGGAAGCAAAGAAAATGAAAAGCACAGAAAAAGAGGCAATATGTGGCACAGTGAAAATGATTAGCAATATGGAATGGGAGCCATGGAGGAGAGAAAAGTGCAGGGCAATGTTGCAAAGATATTGCTAAGATTTTTCCAAAATTGCTTAATGATATTAAACACAAGTTCAAGAAATTCAGCAAAAAGCAAAAATATATTAATGGGACTTAACTAAATTAAAAAGTTTATGCAAAGCAAAGGAAATAATCAGAGTAAATAGACAACTTACACAATGGGAGAAAATATTCACAAAGTATACATCTGAGTAAGGGCTAATATCCAGAATCTACAAAAACTTGAACAAATCACCAAGAAAAAAAATAATCCCATTAAAAAGTGGGCAAAAGACAGGAACAGAGTTTTTTTCAAAAGAAGATAGACTTGTGTGATTGTTTGTAGTAGCTTTGGTTATATTTCTCCCAAACTGGAAGCAACTAATATATCCTTCAATAAATGAATGGATAAATAAACTTGGTTAAAAAAAAAAGGCAACTGGCTGACAAATATATGAAAAAATTCTCAACATCACTAATCATCAGGGAAATGCAAATTAAAACCCCTATCAGAATGGCCATTACTAAAATGTCCAAAAACAATAGATGCTGGAGTGGATGCAGAAAAAATGAAACACTTATACACTGTTGGTGGGACTGCATATTAGTATAATCTCCATGGGAAACAATTTGGAGATTCCTCAAAGAACTAAAAGTAGACCTGCCATTTAATCCAGCAATCCCACTACTGGGTATCTACCCACAAGAAAATCACTCATTTTATAAAAAAGACATCTTTACTTGTATGTTTATCACAGCACGATTTACAATTGCAAAGATGGGGAATCAACCTAAGTGCTCATCAATTAAAGAGTGGATAAAGAAAATGTGGTGTGTGTGTGTATGTGTATATATATGCACATACACACACATACACACACCATGGAGTACTACTCAGCCCTAAAAATGAATGAAATAATGTCTTTTGCAGCTGCTTTGATGGAACTAGAGTCCATTATCCTAAGTGAAGTATCTCAGTACTGGAAAAAAAAACATCACATGTTCTTACTTATAAGTGGGAGCTAAACAATTGGCACACATGGTCATATGGTGGTGTAAAGGAAATTGGAAACTAAGAAGGGGGAAGGGGGAGGAGGGGGAGGGAGAAAAACTTACCTATTTGCTACAATGTACACTATTCTTGTGATGTGCACACTAAAAGCCCTGACTTCAGCATTATGCAATGTATCCATGTAACAAGAACACTTGTACCCCCTTAATATTTTGAAATAAAAAAAGAAATTCTACACCCCAAATAGGGTAAATATAAAGAAAACCACATCTAGGCATATTATAGTAGAACTACTGAAAGTCAAAGCCAAAGAAAACAATCACGAAAAATAGAAATATCCTTCTTCTCAGGAAAACAAAAAAGTAGAAGGAACAAATAACTAATATCAGGAATGAAAAGAGAGTTTCAATAAAGACTCTATAAATTTTAAAGATGAAATAAGACCATTTATGAACAAATTTATGTTAATAATTATGAAAACTTTTATAAGGAAATATTCCCAGAAATACAACTTATTAAGACTGGCACAATAAAAAATACATAATCAAAATGATTTCATTCCTATCTTTTACATAATTTTAATCTGCAGTTAAATACTTTTCTACAAAGAAAACTCTAGTCTAAGTCAAATGGCTTTGCTGGTTAATTCTCTCAAGCATTCATGGGAAAAATAATAACACGTTATTCATACTTATACAAATAATCAAAAGGTGGAAGAGGGCACATATCTCAAGTCATTTTACAAGGTCTACATAACCCAAATAACAAACTCTCACAAATATGTTGAAAGAAAATAAATTAACAGGTCAATTTATCTCATGAACACAGATGTAAAATTTTAAATAAATGTAAACAAATTTAATATCAATCAATACAGTTCACATTTAAGGAAAAAGAAGGCCAAGTGTAAAGGGCCGGCACCAGTATTCCTTGCTACTGCAGATGCTGAGGCAGGAGGATGACTTGAGGCCAGGAGTTCAAGGTTACAGTGATTCTGCATTCCAGCCTGGGTAACAGAGCCAGACTTTGTGTCAAAAAATAAATAAATAAAAAAGAAGATCACATATCCTATAATTATCACAATAGGTTTAGAAAAAGCATTTGAATCTGGGTGATGGGTACACTTATAACTTTGACTCAAACTGCACAAAGCATTCATGTAGCCAAAACATTTGTATCCCTGTAATATTCTGAAATAAACAATAAAAAAGAAAAGCATTTGATAAATTTAAATATCCATTAATGAATATCCATTCATAACAAAAACTATTAGCAAACCAACAACAAAACAATTTTTTTTATTTTGTAAAAAAAGTTAATTTGAAAAACTAAAGCACATAGTATTCTTAATGAAATGAAATTGAATTGTTTTCCTTGAAATACAAAAACAAGAATAGGATACATTTTATAATCATTTATATTCATCATAATTCTGGTGGTATGATTAAGTATATTTAGTGGAAAAGTATTAACAAAATACTGATTACCTGCAGAGTGCATAATTGTGAATGTAGAAAATTCAAAACAGCCTACAAATATTTGAAATTAATAGTGAACTTAGAAAGTTCACTGACTACAATGTCAATATATAGTTTTTAATTACATTAATATTTCTACGTGGCAGCAACAAACAAATGAAATAGGAATTTTTAAAAAGGATACTGTGTGTAACATAAAGACTCATATATAATTAAAAATCAAACAAAATTTGTTCAATGTCTATCCAATGAAAAATACAAAATAATATTTTAAATAATTAAAGAAGACCTAAAAAATGGAGAGATATTCTAGGTTCATGAATCAGAAAACTTTGTATGGTAAGAAGTACTTCACCCAAATCTTGGTTTGTAAATTCAATGTAATCTCAGTCAAAATCGTAGCAGCTTGTCTAAGTGAGTATATATGTGTATGTGTGTAAATTAAGAAGCATATCATAATATATATATGTCAATGCAAAGGGAAAAATTAGCTAAGACAACTTTAAAGAATAAAAGTAAAACTGGCACAATAACACTGTCAAACATTAAGTTTTATTATACAGCTATAGTGATTAAAAGTGTGTTATTCATATAAAGATAGAAAAACAAAGCAATGCAATATAATAGAAAATACAGGAAGAGATCTACCCATATGTGGTTGCTTGAATTATGACAGTTTACTTTCTAATGTAGTTGGAACAAGATGCTAATTTCAAAAACTATGATGACTTCCCATCACGGATTTGTTGTGCCTGTTTTTGAGTTCCATTTAAATGGAATAATATGTATTATTTTGTGTCTAGCTCATTTTCCTCTTTGTAGGAATCATCCAGGTTCTTGCACGTGGCAATAGTTCCTTATTATTATTGTATACTATTGCATTGTTCAAAATTATCATGCTTAATTATGATAGTGACACGATAGAATCACTAAGGAGGTCAGGTTCTGTGGTAATATTCCATTTCTTAATCTGGGTGCTAGTTACATAAGTGTGTTCACTTAAAATAATAATCAGATTATTACATAATTCACATACTTTTCTGTATGTGTCTTTTATTTCAAAAATTTTATTTAAAAAGTAGTTCTATCATTCATTAGCATTTCTACTCAGAAACTAGGTACTCTCCTCTCATTAGACACACTTGAATTGACAGAAACTAATTTCCGGCCTTGGCATCTCCCTAGAGCACATTCTTGTATCTAATTATGGAACATTTATCCGATATCAATGGCAAAACGTTCAACTTTGTTTATATTTATTTTGAAGTAAAAACCCAAATAAACAGCAGATAGCATTAATAGCAGAATTATTTCAACTAACAGTTAAGTAATTAAGAATAACCCTGATAAATAATGCTAAATTTATATGACAATATATTAGCAATATGAAAAAACATTATAATTAAACATTTAAACAAACTATATATCAGGTAAGAAAGCTATAGTATTTAAAAATTGATAACCAAATAGCTTGGATATACAGTAGGCTGCAGAGACCAGAAGAATAATTTAGTACAATGAAATATCTGAATTGAGAATTCCTTCAAAAGTAGCAAGAAATCATGCAAAATAGCAACTAGAAAAAAGAAAAAAAAGAAAAGGAAAAAAATAAACAGAGAGTGAATTTCATTAGCAATATTCAGATACTAATAGTCTTCAATAGAAAAGAAAATAAAAACAGACAAAAGGATAATTTTAAAGTAATGGTCAAAATAAAATTCTTAGAAATGGAGAAAATGAAATAACTCGGGTTGAAAGAACTCATAGATTGTTAAACGGGACAGATATAAAATTGAAAATTGTTAAAAGTTTAAAACTTTCAGACAGAAAGGTACAAAATAAAAATCAGCAGTATCAACACAATTGGAGATATTAGCCAACAACTGAATTATATATATATAAAATTTTTGTAGAGGTAAGGTCTCATTGTGTTGCCCAGGCTGGTCTCAAACTCCTGGCCTCAAGTGATTCTTCCTCTTCAGCCAGGTATTAATGGGGAAGGGAAGTATAATATTCTTACAGCAAGGGGCAGCAAATATTTTGAACAATAATAAAATTTATGAGAAACAATAAGAAATAGAATGATATACAATAATAGTTTTGTACAGTAAAAATACTTGTACATAAAAATATATTGCACATTTTTCAAGAAAACAAACAAAAAGACATGAAACACATTATAGTGATTTTCTATGAATGGGACAGAAGATTGGGAAATTGAAATAAAAATTATAAAATGGAGATAAAATTTTAAAACTGAAATGAAATAACAAATTTCTCCAGAAAAAGGGAACACATACCAGGAATCTATTGGTTTGGATATCAAGGAAAGTTACCATGAAAAGAGTTTGTCATTCTTTTTCCTAGAGATTGTAGAATATATTAAATGAAGAGAAATATGTTGGCCCAAGGACAATTTCCTTTCAAAAGTAGAGAAGGGAAACTACTAAGTAGCTTGAGCTGAAGTGAATTATTGGCAGAAGATTTGTGATCTTAGAAGCCAGCCTTAATAAACATGGAAGTGCAGCTGTCTATTCAAGATTCTAATCTCAAATCTTTTGTTTTTTTTTTTTTTTTTTTTTTTAATTTTATTTATTTATTTTTTTTTCCTCAAATCTTTTGTATATATATATCTAGAAGTGGGATTACTGGATTGCATGGTAGTTCTAATTTTGAAATTTTTTGAGGAAGCTCCATATTGTTTTCTATAGTGGTTGTGTCATTTTTACATTCCCACCAACAGTGTGCAAGGGTTCTAGTTTCCCCCACATTCTTGCCAACAATTATTGTTTTTTACATATATAGTAGCCATCCTATGAGGTCTGAGGTGATATTTTATTGTGGCTTTCTTTGATTTGCATTTTTCCTGATGATTATTAGTGATTTTGAACATCTTGTCATATACTTGTATGTCTTCTTTGAAGAAATCTCTGTTCAAGTCCTTTGCCCAATAGTCAAGATGTGGAAACAACCTAAATGTCCATCAACAGATGAATTAATAAAGAATCTGTAGTGTGTATATACATATATATGTATACACAGAGAGAGAGAGAGAATAGAATATCATTCAGCCTTAAAAAATGAAGGAAATCCTGCCATATGTGACAATATGATAAACGGACCTGGAGGACATTATGCCAAGTGAAATAAGCCAGTCACAGAAGGACAAATATTGCATGATTCCACTTATATGAGGTATCCGAAAGAGTCAAATTCATAAAAATAAAGTAGAATGGTGGTTGCCAGAGGCTGGGGGAGGGGGAAATGTTGTGTTGCTTTCCAATGAAAATAAAGTTTCAGGTATACAAGATGAATAGGTTGCAGAGAACTGCACAGCATCGTGCCAGAAGTTAACGACATTCTATTGTGCACTTAAAATGTTAAAGGAGAGTAGATCTCATGTTAAGTGTTCTTACCACAATAATGAAAAAGGAAAGTCAGCCTCAATATATATATAAAAAGGAAAATATATACTGTATATTCTTGGCAAAATATAAAAGGAAGTATTTTATGTTAGAGGATCTAGTGTGTTTAACCAAGGATGACAGAGGAATGCTGTGGATGTATAGATAAGAGCAATTAATGAACTTTCCTAATAGGAAGAAAATAAAAATATAAAATGAACACCCCCATTTACTTTGATGACTGTATAATGGGATAGAGAAAATATGGGCATATTTGAAGATGAGGAACTTCAGTACAAGATATTTCAGCATAAGATATTTCAGGCATTAGCTGGCAAATTTCAAAGTGTTAGAGCAATTTTAGATGATAGTGGCTCATGCTATAAGGAAAATGTTAAGGAAGTAATGAGGTAATGATTCTAAGGTTGGTCATAGAGAAGATAACTTTTATTAAAGTGTTAATGGACAATATCATAATTAATCAACTGTTATGTTGTTGGAATTTGAAGTAGGAATGGCATGAAACATTGTGGGTACAATTATTCTACTGAGCCAGTTGACAGTAAGCAGGAAAATGATCTGTGGGTTAGCTTTAACAAACCATTCATGTCTCCATATCTCCAGATATGAGAAACCCCACAATGCAAAGTGTAGAGAAATGCTAAAACAGAAAACATGTTAGCCACAAAAGCAGAGAGGGGAAATGTTGACTGCATTCCCAGGCTTTGAACAAAAAACAACTGCATTTCCCATCTGTTACAATACAGAAATCCCATCTAGAAGTCAGTATTCACAGATTCAAGGTAGTTCAGGGTAGAAAATAGAATCACCATTCACCCCCCATCATCCTTGGCATCCAGGCATAAATAAGCAATACCCCTGATCAATCGTGAGCTTTATTGTTAAACAAATTAAATTAGTAGGAGAAAGAAAAAGAAGGAACACATCTATATTAAATAAGATCTTAAGCTTTTAACTCCTCTGACCCAGAATTGTTTGCCTTCAGGTTTAGGTTCCCATATAAACCAACAAAGAGAGGCAGATTGTTTCCCTTGTCATTTTCTTTGCCTCTTTGGGGAATGTTGTAGGAGGAGTGCTATATATCATAACATCACTAATTCACCATGATTTTATTTAACAAAAAGCAATCAAGGATATCTTTTTGAAAACATGTTTAGACTCTATAGAGTTAAATGTTCTGTTCTCTGTCTTTTCCAAAATCAAATTTTAAACACATTTAGCCTACTGAATATACTTACACTGGTGACTCTATAGAGTTAAATGTTCTGTTCTTCGTCTTTTTCAAAATCAAATTTTAAACACATTTAGCCTATTGAATATACTTACACTGGTGTCAGTTACTGGAATATTAACAAAGCACGTAATATTTTCTTTTCATCCACTCATGTTGACTTTAAAGATATTGTTTCTCTAAAACTTCTAGGCACTTACAAATGCATAACTGTGTATTTTCCTCCCAGTCAGAGTTATGAGAGATTATAATGCACATAAATCAAATTTGTGCTTCACCTTATGTGAGAAATTTCAGGTCCTTCTCATTCATAAGGTTAAAAAAAATTACATCTTAAAGTAAAGCATTTGGCATAATTTGTCTCTCAGTCCTCTAAACTCAAGGAAAAATGGTAATAACTCTTAACCAAGAAAATATCTACAAATACACAATTTGTAACTCTCTTTACCTGCTAGAAAATTAATGTCCTGGATTTTTTATTATAGCTTAAAAATGTGTTTTATTACATGAATCAAAACTTCCTGTATGGGTCAATCCAATAAAATAGACTGTGGAGAGATGAGTAATAATTGCACAATGTTTCAGGTAAAAAAAAAGTAGAGTTCAAATCTGGAAACCAAAGGGGGAACATAAAGCAAATACGTGTGTATCCTTCAGAACAAAAATACTCTATAAATGTAAAACCTAACATACGATTTACGAAGAAAACTGTTTAACACAAAATAGACTAATCATATATTCACTCAATACAATATCATTTATTAAGAACCTTCAAGAGTAAGGTTTAAGTTCAGACATAGTCCTAGGCACAAGACTATAAATACAAGAGAGAGACAAGTAAATAAATACACAATTGAGGTAAGTGCTACAATAGAAATGTATAAAGCACACAAAAATTTGGTAGAAATATAGAAAACATTAGTCAATAAAATCTTTTGATTTTGTTGTGAGTTCATAAATTACTATATTGATTTTTTTTTACAAAATACTATCTACTTATGGAAAACAGGTATTTTCATATTTGTAAGAAAAATTCAGACCCAGGAGCAATATTCAAAGCCTCACAGAAATGTCAATAAAGAAATGAAATAACATCTGTCCCATTTTAAAAGCTATTTCTGTCTTAAAAATTCAGGTGAATAGTCTAAATGTTAATATGTACAGATATTTGGAGGAATGAAATATCAAAATGAATATGTTAACACAGTGCCGGAGCCAGCCGGCGACGTGCGGCACCTAGAGTTTGGGGGTGAGGAT
>VBSM01001483.1:15036015-15085454 GCA_008086735.1 Cheirogaleus medius
GGGCAGCAGCCATACCCCAACTCTACCCGTGTCCGGGACAGCTTCCGACAACACAGAAATATAGAAAATAATTGAAAATGGTCAGGTAGTAGTAGGATTGTCTGTGCAACAGTAATTTTAAACATGAACAAATGAAAACTTTCAGAATCAATGGTCTGATACTATAATGATGTTATGGATTAACAATCTTAACATTTCTGTACTGAAACCTGGAAACATATTTGAATTGTTTTATGGAAGGCAAGCAGTTATATCCTGCCTACTCCTATCCTCCTGCTTTTATATCAAGAAGTAAAATGCTGTCTTATTCTAAGTGTAAAAAAGTTGTTTAGGGGAAAATAACAGTATCTGAGTATATTAACTTATCACATTTAGCCAACTATCTTCCATGCATCATAGCAAAGGCCCTGTCTAGAGCATTATAAATGAGCACCTCTAAATAATGAAGACACTAATGAAACATCTACAGGTTGTAACTCCATCTGTTCTTTTGTTCAATTTGCCATGTGAATTAAATGGTGGAACATGAGTCAGGGAGTGATGAGGGAAAAGCACTTCAAATCAGCTCAGATGGCTCTATAAAATCCTTAACAGCTTCAATTTGTAAATTTTTGTGTAATAAGAAAAAGAAAATTCTAAACAGAAAAGAAAATTGATAATGTATCTTCATAAGGTTTACATTCAATAAAAATTGGTAGCAGGAATTTTGTTTCAAATTAATAAAGCATCTATTGCAAATAGAACCTAGATTTACCCAATAATAAATATAAAAGAAAGGAAACAAAACATACCAACGTAATCACCCATTTTCAACTATTTTTTCTAATCAGGAAAGTGGTGTACAGGAAAATATTGCTCAAAGTTGAATTCATTCATTGATTTCAGCAACATTTATCAAGCAACAAATATCTACCAAGGGCAATTAAGATAGAGGGTTATAACAGTGAACAAAACAAGCACAAATTCATGAGGAGCTTCCATTTCTGTGAAGACAAGATAGACAGTAAATAAAACATATAAGTAAATTATAGAATGTGCTATTATAAGTTGCTACATTGAAAAAGAAAACAGGAAGAAATGGAGGAGGTATTAATTTAGAATAGAGTGATCAGAGATACGTTCCTGAGAAGGTGACATTTCAGCAAAACCAAAAGGAAATGAGGAAGAAACCATTTTATAACTAAACAAAGAGTTCTTGACAAAAGAAATCAGAAGTCCAGAGGCGAGAAGATTCCTGGCTTAATGGAGTTCAGCAAAACGACCAGTGTGTTTGGAGCAAGCTAAGCAAGGGGGAGAGTGACAGAAAATGAGGTCAAAGACACCCAGAATCTAAACTTTGAGAGCCTTGTAAAACCCTTCCAAGGCATTAGTCTATTAATATGAGTGAGTTGATAAGCTACAGGCAGGTTTTTAGCAGAGAATTCACTTGCTTTTAAGGTTTCAACAGGATTACTCTGTTCTCAGAGTAAATTGTAGAAGAAAAAGAGTGGAAGCAAAAGTAACTATTAAATTCTTATTCTTGAATTTTTATGCAACATTATAAAATTTAAATATCATATAAAATACAATCTAGAATCTTTCTATGTGGTTACATAAAATTTGAATGTTAGATGAAATAGAATATAGATAATCTCTTTAGGAAGTTACATATGATTTGAATATTGCATGAAACAGTAGGCAACTGTTGGTGGTGGCTGAAACTGTTTTATGATATAGAAAACATATATCATCATAGGTGTTGGTTAAATGATTTGAATATATATATATAGATAGATAGATAGATATAGTTGGGAGGTAATTGAAATAATCCAGGAGAATGATGATGGTGGCCCAGTCCAGGAATAGTGACAAGATATTCCAACAGACCGAAAACAGTGGTTTAAGAGAAAGAAAGGAGTTAAGGATGACCCCATGATTTTACAGCTGAATAACTAGTGTGAAGTTGCTATTAATTGATATGGGGGGAGCAGTTCAGAAGGTGCAAGATCAAAAGTTCTATTTTGTACTTGATATCAAGATGCCTGTTAGATATTCAAATGCAAATATGGAATACATAAGACATGCTCCTGGGAGAGGTCCAAAGTCCAAGCTGGAGTTATACATCTGGGATCAGGGTTCAGATTGTTTTTAAAACCATGAAACTAGAAATGATCAAAGACCATGAAGGGCGGAGAGTAGTGGATAAGAGAAAAGTTTCAAAAAGTTTAATCCTCAAATATATTGCAATTAAACGAGCACATTTAATTTGGGGGAAATTCTGAATTATATCTCATTATAATAACTTCAGGCAACCACAAAAACCTTACTCCAAAATATTTATTATATGTATACATATGTGGAATCATATTGAATATCGCTTAAAATAGTTGATAATTACTTGAGGATTGGAAATATGCCTCTACTCTATAGGAAAATTATGTTCAATGGTGATTATTTAAGAATAGCATTTATGAAATGCCTGTATATTAAACTGACTAAACTAGAGAATGATTTCCTTAAGAAACAGATTTGTGGACTCTGGTTTGCAGTGTTGATTTGCATTTGAAAGTCATATTGTTTAAACTCATTCTAAAAATTCTTTATTGACTCCACCTCTTATCCCAAACACAATTAAAAAGTACATGATTAGGAATCTTCATCTATTTGGCTCACTGATACATATTCTAAGGCCCCAAAATAATGCCCAGAACAAAGAAGGCAAAAAATAAGTATTTCAAAGAATGAATGATGGAATGAATGAATGTTAGGAGATTGAGTTTTTGATCAATTCATTAATTAGACTTGATCTGCCCAGCTAAGTAATTTTCTCTTCTCTCCTCAAAATTTCTTTCATGTCCTTTCTGAAGCTATTTATTCAAAATTGGATCTCCCTCAAATAAAAGGTATTTTCTTGTATTTTCTTTTGTTGATATACAGGGATGGCTCATGCCAAAATTTCAGTATAGGCAGAGAAAGTATCTTTCTGGTTTGAAAACAGAACCAGCTAAGTGGTTGAACTTAAGCCATTTATTGTCATACTCTTGCACTTAGCATTGATCTGGATTGTCACTTTTCAAACAGCAGTTGAAGCAGCAGTTATGTCATCTATGGCCAAGCTGAGGAAAAGTGAGGTTTGTATCTATGTAGTGATCCCAAAAGCCAAATGCATTTCCTAAAAGTTCAAGATTGTTTTCTTCATTGGGAAGAAAATAGGATTGATGACACCCTAAACTAAAATTGTGACATTTTCTTTATACTTCCCTACAAAACCTATCTCCCAACCTCACTGATTAGCATTACCCCAGTCCTTACAAATATATGTAGATTTTCCTGTCTGTTCCAGCCTTCAAGAATCTTAGCACCATAGAATGTTCAATTAGTTGTCTGAATCCTCATGCCACTTGACTTTGGAATTCCAGACTTTTACCAGATTCTCTTTGGAATATTTTTCTAGAAATCCCAAAGGTACTGTACCTTCCACACACACACACAAAAAAATCCTGATTTTGAATTATCACTTCAGTTAGCTTTTTAGATTCCTGCTTCTCTATTTTTCAGATCATTTCTTGCTTTGATAATTTGATAATCCTCTCCTATTACTTTTCTCTATCCATGGACATATGTCCAGATTCTTATTTCCCAGAGCAGAGCTGTAAAAATTAACAATCTGTAAAGCCTTACTGAAGGATTGAGAATATCAACACCACCACCATCACTACCTCAAACAACAGGGACAACTTAAAACTGTATATTAGGTAAGGCTTTTTCTCAAGTACTTACAGCAAGGGACTCCACACATTTCCTAAATACATCTTTCTAGCCTTAACTTTAGTTTTGACACAACTCTGTAGAAGCTATTTGCTTCTGCCACATGAAAGAGAAGTTTTCAGTTCAAATTTTAGATGAAAACAAAGGGAAAATGTCATTTATTTTTCAAAAAGGAAGCACCTTCAAGGCCATCGAAAAATGTCCTTTGAAAATAATAAAATTTTATTTGAATTTTTTCTTTAAATTTGACTTGAATTTGAATAATCAGAGCATGCTTTTATTTATTTATTTATTTATTTGTTTGTTTGTTTATGTATTTCAGCATATTACAGAGATAAAAATATTTAGGTTACATATATTGCCCTTGCCCCACCTGAGTCAGAGCTTCAAGCATGTCCATCCCCCAGACGGTGCAAGCACACCCATTACATGTGTATATACTCATCCCCTCCTCCCCCCTCCCATCTGCCCGACACCCAATGAATGTTATTCCTATATGTGGAATTAGGTGTTGATCAGTTAAAACCAGTTTGATGGTGAGTACATGTGGTGTTTGTTTTTCCATTCTTGGGATACTTCACTTAGTAGAATGGGTTCCAGCTCTATCCAGGATAATACAACAGGTGCTATATCACCCTTGTTTTTTTGTGGCTGAGTAGAACTCCATGGTATACATATATAACATTTTATTAATCCACTCATGCATTGATGTTTATTCTTAAACACAGATGTCTATTCTCAATTTCCATCTAACAAATCAGAGTGCCAGGGTGTTAATATTTTTAACAGATTATCCATGTGATTTTCATGCACGCCAAATTTGAAATCCATTACAGATTATGGTGCAGGTTAGCAGAATATGTTGCCTGCATCTTAACTATTTCAGAATAGAATATTTGCCTTACATTTGTAGAAATAAAATATTTTTTCCTCAACAATGGGGTCTTCAAGTCTTCATCTCTAAGTAGATGCACATTGCTGGCAGATTTTAACTAGATGTTTTTCTACCCTAGAACTGACTCTTTCAGGTGCAAGTATCCTTGTGTCATAATGTACATCACTTATAGGATTTGTGTGATGAAAAGAACAGTATAATTGATCAGATAGAAGGACTGATTCATTTGCTTCTATTATTGGATATGACCTCTTCTTCTTCACAGGCTTCAATAAACTTAGATTCCTTAATTCCATGCAATGGAATTAAAGAAATTGCTGTTCTTCTCAAGGAACACTCCCTCCTATTGAACCCTCCCCCTAGCTAAAAGATACAGTATGTGATCATTCACATTGTTATGATTCTCTTTTTAGAGAGTCCTTGAGGATCCTTGTCCTCTTGACAGCTCCACATTCTCTGACTCTTCCTAGATTCCCCATCCTGGCCCTTCAAGAACTTTTAAACATTTGAGAGAGAAGTTAACTGTGTTGTCAGTGTGCGGCTTGGGGAGTTAAGGTAGTTTATTTCTGCTGTTACTTCTCTTGATTCTTCGTTTAATCTCAAGCTCTTTGTTTCACTGAGCTTTCACAATGGTCATAAAATAGAGTCTTCAACATAAATAGAAGATTTATCTGACAACTTATTATCATGACATACAAATTAGCCTCACTTATTTATCTATGCATAAAGAAAACATTTATTTAAGGATTTGTTTTTATGTCTACTTTAACAGAATTAAAAAGGAGTTGAACTTCAACCTCCAGAGACAGAAAAAACATGGAAGCTGTTAAATCGACATGTACTATTGTCATTTATTCTCCTGATTATTGCCATTTAAATTAAATACATATATTTTATATAAATATATATATGCACATATAAAAATATAAATCAGATAAAATACATATTTTTATTGGTTGAAACTAGTGCAATCATTTACATAAACAATTGTGGTGTTGCTTTTGTTTTTTTTATAAATCTCTAAAATGCCGTAAATTCTTGTCTGTGACATTTTTAATCATTCTTGTCCAACAAGGTCTAAGTCTAATCGAAGGATGATCTCTTTCATTCCCAAAACTGAAAGTGTTCTTTCCATAACCTGTGGTTTACAACACTATGGGAAATATTAAACTAGATAAGCCTCATTGGTATTACTTCTCAATTATAATTTGAAATCTTCAATAAATACAAGAATTTCCATATTAGCAAGAGGTTTGGCATGAACATAAACTCACACTAGAGTGTGGGAGTGAATATTTTTCTTCTGCAACAATAAAGTGTAAGACAGAATAATTATTATAACTTTCATAATAATTCCATGGACATGCATCACTTTTGCTTGATCCTAGCAATCTGTATTTTCCTTAAATGAATGTCTGTTTATCTTCATAGTCTAATATCTACTTTACATGTTCTGAAATTTGGTGGCTAATACCAAATTTGTTATTCTAACCACAACTGTAGTGATTTTCTATATCAAATTTTAGAAAGTCTTCAACTTTCTAGAAGTATTTTTTACTTTTTGTCATTAGGAAAATCTCTCTATTCTATTTTAGTTGCCCTGTCTAAACAATGTCAAATTGTCCTGACTTACAAGGCCACCATCTATAATTACACAAGTCACGTCCTCCAAAAATCCAGAAGATGTCATTCGCATGAACTATCAAGTTAATGGCAACACATAGGGTTTATATTTGCATTTCTCTCATGCTTAGTGGTGTTGAGCACGTTTTCATATACCTGTTGGCCATTTGTATGTCTTCTTTGGAAAAACGCCTATTCAGGTTCTTTGCCCATTTTTAAATCAGTTATTTGTATTTTTGCTAATGAGTAGTAGGAGTTCCTTATATAATCTATTTTGGATATTAACCCCTTATTAAAGATATGCTCTCCCATTTCATAGCTTGAACTTACTGTGATAGGCAGAATTTTAAAATGGTCCCAACAAAATTGCCATTGCAGGTTTATGCAATGAAACCCCAATCTAGGTACTGTTGTGAAGGGATTTTGTGGATAAGATTAAAGTGAGTTGACTTTAAGATATGAAGGTTATTGAGATAGGCTTGACCTAAAATTCCTTTAAAATTAAAGCTTTCTTCAGTTGGTGGCAAAGGAAAAGCCAGAGAGATTTTGAGCATGAGAAGCATTTGACGTGCTGTACTGGCTTTGAAAATGGAAGGGGCCACTTGCAAGGGTCAGAAAGTGGCCCCCAGCTAAAAAGAAAAAGGGAGCCTTAGCCCTAAAAGCACAAGGAACTGAATTCTTCTAATTATAAAAAATGAGCTTGAAAGAGAAACTTTATCCAAATGAGAGGGCATCTTGACAGACACCTTGGGTTTCATTCTTATGAGACCTTGAGCAAAAAACCCAGCTAAGCCGTACCTGGTTTTCTGATCTATAGAAACTGTGAGATAATAAATGGATGCTGTTTTAAGCTGCTGAGTTTGTGGTAATTTGTTATGCAGCGTACATACTAATTCACCTATGAACTAGGTTCACCTAGTATTACATCATTGTTATTATGATATATGCAATAGTCTACTTTTGTCTTTGATTCTCTATTTTTCTTTTTTATTCTTTTATATTTTTAATATAGGAGAGCTTCTTTACCCTCTTTACTACTTTGATTATGCTCATATCTGTTTGTCCAGGTGTCCTGTAAAATGTGTTGTGTCCTCAATTTACAACACAATATTTTTGTATCATTGTCTGAGTGCCTGATATATATAAGAAATAAAAATGGATTTTAAAAAGAAGGAAAAATACAATTTATTGTCTTCCAAATAAACAGGTCACTTTAATGTTCTCTATAGATCAACAGTTTAGCATAGGAATCAAGGCCTGCAAATTATTTATTATGTGAAAATTCAGAGCTTGTGTTTGGAGAACAACATTGGTTGATTAGCATAATTCCAACACTCAGATCTAGAGATACAACAGGACCGAAGGGAAATATATTCTCATATATACAAGTTAAAATGTCTAAAAGTTGTTTATTCTTGATTTTATGCCTTGTAGATAATTTGATGAAACATTCAATGAAAAATTGCTCTTCCCATTATAAAACAAATAACACCACAGGCTAGGCATCTGCTTTTGTTGAAGAAAAGCCATGTCTGTTATTACCTTTGGCCTGATCTTCAACGAGGGAAACAACTGGCTGAAATTACATTGTTATATAATTCAATGATCGGAAAAAGCTAATATACTTGTTATTGAAAGGGATTCCCTGACAGCTCTTAAAGTGTATTAAATAGTGAATGACCACTGACAGGAAATGTGCAGTTTGGAGGCCTGATTGTTAAAAAATATTTTATATGTAGATAATACGAGACAGATTGTTCAAATATAACATGAAGAGAAGGATTAGAATTATAAGACATTTATGTGAATTTAGTTAATAGTGAATTACCTATCTAGGTTTTTTGTTTTTATCTATAAAAACAAGGGGGTAGATTTTGAAGGCCATTAAGTTACCTTCAAGTACCAAAATTTAATGATTAAAAAACAGTTAAGAGAAAATAATCCAAATTAATAAAGAAATGTAAATCTCTTACATATGATGCTTTAAGCTTAATAATGTGATCAAACACTCACCAAATTTATAGCTTTATTATAAATAATTTAAAATATCTTTGGTTATCCTGAATAATAATTAATATTTATAAAGCAATCATAGTGCCCCCAGTCCACTATTGAATAAAACATGTAGCCCCTTACTCTACACTAATTAAATAGAACTTAATTTCCTAGACTCTCATAATTTTGCTATTTCAATTGTTGCCCTGACTTCTTAAATAAGATTAAAAATTCTTTTACTTTTCCTGAGGCTATTACCTAATGAACTTGTGCCAACTTGCACTTTTCCATAGCTAAAAAGAAAGTCGTTTTTACTCCATATTTGAATTCACTGTGTTTCCTTCTACATCTTTTTTAGTTTTATGTCAAATTCATTGACTCATTCACTTATGTGTTTTGCCAAAACAAACCAAGAAACAAAAATATTGAATGTCTACCATATATCAAGGTCTTAGTTTGCATTCCTCAGAAGCATAGGACGAGGCAGGAATTTAGGTGCATATGTTTTACTGAGGATGTGCTCTTGAGGAAAGACTTGTAAGAAAAGTTAAAGAAGCAGAATAATGAAGAGGAAACAGCCCATCGAGGATATAGTGTCATTTACAATCTAGGGTCAACCAGATCTGCTGAAGTGGAGTGATGAGGTAGCTATGGGACATAAATCATACCACAGGGTTATCCTGCCTTGAGACAAGGAGGCCAACTTTATGTATCCTTGTATCAGTTAATCATTGGCTGTTTACAAAAGCAAAGGAGTGGTTGAGAGACATAACATTTCAAATGAAAGGTAAGCTCCCACCAGCCCAGGGAAAGTCTCTGGCAAATTGTGCAGGTGTGAGACATTAATTAGGAGCCAACACTCCCAGCAGCTGAAGATGTAGCAGTCTAAATGGCTCTGGGTAGGGTACCAAATATCATCTACTACAGTAGAAATACTACTGCACAGATTCATTTGTTTTTCAATTCAAACTGATTCTATCTAGGTATATCTGTCCATATGGTCAATTCCTGTATAAATTTATAAGGAAGATTAGTTGGCTGAACTACATACATCACTGTTATAGTTGGCCCTGAGGGCATAATTAATATACATCTTCCCCTTCCATCACTTTTTCTAGATTTTCCTCACCCTCGTGGGTAATTCTGCTGGATGAGAAGGCTTGTCTGATTTGGTAAACTAGACTCCTATCTCTTGGTGAGAGGGTGTGACCCATTAATTATTATACTATTCTCAGGCCATGGCTGCTGTACTTGTGTATTTACAGTTAAAATTAGGCATGGAAACATCCACAAACTACCAGTGATTCACTTGAGCACCCAAATTATTATTCCTGCATGCATTATTGTAGCAGTAACCCTGTCTTCTCCTGATTTCAGGGTAATTACCCTTGCCAGTATGGTGACTACTTTCCTTGCCTGCTGCTCTTTTAGCAAAAGGAGGCAGAAGAGATCAAGTAGGAGTCATAGCTAAAAGTTCAATGAAACTCTTATTGTGTCTTATGCTGGAAATACCCTCTGGGAAGCAGGACCTTCAGACCAAGTATCGTTTTACTTTGTCTACCTGGAGTGCCTAGGCTATTACCGCTGTCTGAGAAGTTACAGAGTCTATGATTTCCAAATATGGCATACCACATAACCTTGGACTCAAGGGACCTATGGTACAGCAAATGAGGTACATCAGGGTCATATAACCATGGAATCCAACGTTACTATCATGTACTTCACCATCCAGAAACCACTGGCATAATAAAAATAGTGAAATAATCTATTCAAGATGAATCTGTGATACCAGAGGATAAATGATACCTAATATATTAACTAATGTAATGATTTGCACAATGTCCAAATGGTCCAAGTCCTTTCAGTCTATTTATTATTACTTAGAAAAGTCTAGTTAACCTAACTTCTGGGGCAAGATCATTAATGTATACTCATTTCAGTCCCAACTAAATATGAACTATTTCTGATTTGTCTTTCTAACAGGGATGGAAAAGAACATATTTTCTATAGCAGGAACCCCATAACACATACCAGAGTCCGTGCTAATTTTCTCTAGCAAAGATGTCATGTCCAGCTTGACTACCAAGTAAGTTCATTTCAGTTATACTATTTGAGACTGGAGAAATAGCCATCAAGTGGGTCCATGGACTTCATTTATTACCTAGTTCTCACGGTGCCCCCATTCTAAAAGGACTGTGACAGTTTTAAAATATGTCTACATATTACTTGGCATTCATTCCTTCAGAAACTATAGTCTAGTTTCCCTCCTTTGAATGGTGGGTGGACTTAGTGAATTGTTTCTAATAAACAGAATATGGTGGAAGTGATGGTGTGCGACTTCTGAGGTTGAATCACAAAAGATATTGCCACTTCCCACTTTCTCATTTGGATCATTCTCTCTGGGTAAAGCCAGTCAGTATGTCATAAGGTCACTCAAGCAGTCCTCAGGTAAGTCCATTTGTGGAATATCTGAGGCCTCTCACCAACACTCAACACTAATATGCTAGTCATGTGAGCTAGTCACTGTTATGGATGGCATATTTTTTCCACCACACCAAATTCATATGTTGAAACCATAAACCCAAATGGTATAGTATTTGAAGGTGTTGGCTTTGAGAAGTAATTAGGTCATGAAAATGGAGCCCTTATAATGGGATTAGTGCCCTTAGAAAAAGAGGCATGGGAGGGAGGGAGGGAAGGAGAGAAAAAGACAGACAGACAAACATTGGGGGCACAACAAGATGACTTTCTATAAGTCAAGTAGCCAGCCCTCACCAAACCTGATCTGCCAGTAACTTAATCTTGGACTTCCCAGTTTTCCAAACTGGGGGAAATAAATTTGGTGTTTAATCCACTTAGTCTATGGAATTTTTTTATAGCAGTCTGAATGGACTAACATAGTCACCTTAGAAGTGCATTCTCAATATCCATTTATGCCTTGAAATGACTGCAACTACAGCTAATCTCTTAACTACAACCTCATAGGAAACCCTGAGCCAAACCACATACCTAAGCTACTTGTGAATGCCTAACACACAGAAATGAAGAAATAATAAATTATTATTATTAAGTCATTGAATTTTTGGTGATTTTGTTGGCAGCAATAAATAATACAGAATTGTCCAATGTTGGCACTTTTGGGCCTTAAGTATTATCCTATATCCAACCATCCTTGAAAGATCTTGGTATGCCCCATTTTATAATGTATAATTACCTTACTACATGGCTATAGGTAGCACTAAGGAAAGACTAGGGAAATTGATAGTGAATGCACTTATTAGGGTGCTGCAGGATGATGTCACATAAAGACATAGTATCTTCCTCAATAGTGAGTACGAAATCTGAGAATTTTTTCAGCTCCAGAAATTGTACAAGGGACTATGACTTTTTGGATTGACAGCTGCCCTCAGACTCCTGAAAATTTATTCTGGATTTCTTTTGATTGTATATATTAACTAATAATCTCACTGACTATCTACATATCTTCACACTAGGGCTATCATATTTTATTAAACATCTCCTTAGCTCTCTTGGAAGCCACTCTGATATTGTCATTCATCGCAATAATTGTGCCCACTTGTAACAGCCTCAAACTGGGCTCTGATGTTTTGGATTTCTAACCTCACCATTGATATCAGAGAGCTGAGTTATGTAACAGAATATTGTACCATTAGCCCTGCCCTACAGAAGATGGCCAATGCTGAATTTCTCAGAGATGCTTTTGCTCCCCCTACCAGTTCATTCTTTATCACTTTATTTAATTGACTATACTCCAGGCTTTCTTTGAAATCATAGTTATCAGGTGGGTTTTCCAGCATTAAGGATATTCCTCTAACATGGCTACTTCTGTGAGCCTTTTCATATCTTGCTTCACTGTAACAGCACTTCAGATATTTCTACTTTGTTTAGTGTAGTCTTTCACTTTTTCCAAGATTCCAAGAGCCATCTTCGCAGCGTGTTAATACTTTCACTTGGAATCCTTGGTAGGGTATTAAAATCCAACATCATTGCAGAGGAATTACATATCAATAAATTGGCCATTAACCAACTTTATATTCTTCTCCCTTAATCTAGAACCCTCAGCATCCAATTCTATACACATTATAATTACTCCTTCTACTACATATCAGGCAGTTCCTTCACCATATAGTTCATTTCTTTTCTTAGCAATCCTAGCACATCCCCAGACAAGTTATGTTGGAATTTGACCCTTGTTATTATGTGCTTTCCAGGAAGAGAGATGACAAGGGAGGTGCCTGAGAGAAGCACACATTTAAGGCCTT
This sequence comes from Cheirogaleus medius, assembly GCA_008086735.1. Classification (NCBI taxonomy): domain Eukaryota; kingdom Metazoa; phylum Chordata; class Mammalia; order Primates; family Cheirogaleidae; genus Cheirogaleus; species Cheirogaleus medius. The sequence goes on from VBSM01001483.1 coordinate 15,048,559, forward strand.
TTCATAATCTTAAACTAAATGGGGAATCTGTGCACTAATTTCTTTTTGTTTGCAGGTAACATATGCTCCATATCCCTGTTTACAATTTGCTTCTGAGGGCCACACCTAATATGAAGTGTCTTAGAGACAATTTTTATAAATTTTTTAAAAGTCTTGGATGAGTAATAATAGTAAAAATGTAATAAATTATTAATGCTAATGATTTGAGAGGAAATTGCAAATATCATGATTCTTTATTCCTAAAAAAATTCAGTGTGCATCTCTCAATTTATAAGAGATTCTATTATATAACAATATCTCAATAATAAATATCAGGTATTTTCAAGTTAATATAATATTATTATCAAATGTATAATAATAATAATGTCCATGTTAAAACTGCACAAGTTGTCCCAATATTATATTTATAGCAATTGTTTTACAATTCAGTATTGAATTTAGCATCATGCACTGCATTCAATTATCATATCTTTATCTACTTTAACTTGCTAAATATCTCCTTCTCAACTTTCCTGAAATTAAATGCCAACATTGCCTGGATTGAGATACCATGATTCTTCTTGTAACTTTGGTATTGGATCTAGAAGTGAAAATATATCACATGACTTGGCAAAAAAGTTCTGAATTTGAAACCCAAGAGATTATTCAAGATTTGTACATATCCCTTGTACTGCTTTAAAACTGATACAAAAGCATACATGTTTCATTATGATCAATGAACTAATTAGGACATAATAACAGATGTGACTGTGTGTGTGTGTGCTCCTGGTATATTGAGAGACTTTATTATTTGAACTACATTACTTGTCTCTCATTATTGAAAAACAACAGACTTATGGACTAGTATATGTCAACATAAATGCTAACTCTACATTATTACATTCATATGAAATATTTGAAGATTCAAAATAAATTTAGTGTGCAACTTGGGAATTGACTGTTATAATATGTGCATTTGCAATTAGCAGAGAATGTTTATATGTCTGAATAAGCTAAATAGAAAGAAGTTCTAGGAAGGTAATTTTCATCTCATAAGACTGCATAAGCAATTTCCCAATATATACTTTGCAATTCTCTTATTTATTTCAAAGTTGAACAACTTTATTTTTTTATAGTTGAGTAGCATATGAATATTTTCACAACCCCAGGAAAAAGCTGCTATGTTTTTCCTTCTTTACATCTCCACTCTTTGGAAGGCTTGTGTGATTCTGGCCTCCTCACTAAAACCAAACCATAGATAGAAATTTGGTCTTGTTTGGCACCAAGGAGGAGATTTTATCATGGATACTTAAAATTTGTGTGTCATGAATTTTTAGTTTTTATTTATTTTAATTGATAAATAAATAATAATTGTCTATAATTATGGGGTACAACGTGATGCTTTGATCTATATACACATTATAAAGAATCCAATCAAGCTACTTAACATATCCATTACCCCACCAACTTTTGTGTGTGTAGTGACATTAAAAATCTATTCTTTTAGCAATTTGAAAATATATATTATCATAAACTGTGATCACCATACAGTGATATAGATCACTAAAACTTATCCCTCAAGTCTAACTGAAACATTGTAGCTTTTGATCAACACCTTCCCATTCCCCATTCCTCCCCCTCCTCCCCGGCCTCTCCTAACTACATTTATACTCTCTGTTTCTATGAGATTGACTTTTTTAGATTCCACATAGAAGATCTTGGCTATTGTGAACAATGCTGCAATGAACATGGGAATGCGGATATCTCTTTGACATACTGATTTCATTTCCTTTGGATATGTACCCAGAAGAGAGATTGCTGGATCATATGGTAATTATATTTTTTATTTTTTTCAGAAATCTCCATACTGTTTTCAAAAATAACTGTACTAATTTACATCCCCACCAACATTGCACAAGGGTCCCCTTTTCTCCATGTCCTAGCCAATATTTGTTATCATTCCTCTTTTTGATAATAGTTATTCTAATCGATATGAGGTGATACCTCATTGTGGTTTTAATTTTCATTTCCCTGATGATTAGAGATATTGAGTACTTTATAATGTATATGTTGGCTATTCTTATCTCTTCTTTTGAGAAATGTCTGTTCAGATCCTTTGCCATATTTTAATTTGATTCTTTATTTTCGTGCTATTGAGTTATTTGAGTTTCTCGTATATTTTGGATATAAACCCCTAATCAGATGTATGGTTTGCAAGTATTTTCTCCCAATCCATGTGTTGTCTCATCACTCTGTTAACTATTTCCTTTGCTTTACAAAGCTTTTTACTTTGATGCAATCAAATTATTTGTCCCCTTTTGCTTGTATTGTCTGTGCTTTTGGAGTCCTAGCCAAGAAATCATTGACAGACCATGCCATGGAGTTTTTCCCCTATGTTTTCTTCTAGTAGTTTTACAGTTTGGGATCTAACATTTAAGTCTTGTGTCCATTTTGAGTTGATTTTTGTATATGGTGTGAGATAAAGGTCTACTTTCATTCTTCTGCATGTGGATATTCAGTTTTAGAAATATCATTTGTTGAAGAATCTGTTCTTTCCTCATTCTGTGTTCTTGGCACCATTGTGGAAAATCAATTGACCACAAATACTTGGGTTTATTCTGGGCTTTCTATCTTGTTCCATTGATTGACTTTTTAACATATTAATTTGGATAACTAATAATCATTTAAATTTAACTTGGAATATTGACATTATTTTCAAATCTCCACATAGGCACTTGGTTACAAATTTAAACTATGTCCCTCCTCAATATCTTCAAAATTTTCATCTCTTGATTTCCATCACTTCCCAAGTCTTACTCTCTTTTCTCACCTGGCTTAGTATAATTTCTTGATTATTAACTCTTTCATAGCCCTAGCATGATTTATAAATATTTTGAAATGGTTGGGTATCTCTCCCTGAACATATAAAAAATAAAATCATAATAATAACTTGAAGATTTACAGCTCTAGAACATCTTTTATCTTGTCTTTTTGCTTAGTCTTCTCAGAGCTAGATAGTATGAAAGAAAAAAAGCAGCTTTCAACTTAATTATTTATAACCTTGGTCAAATTTGTTTCAAGCTTGCATTAAGAGAAGATGTGTCAGAGAGGACCATTTAAAAATTCCCTTTTTGTATGAACATATTACAGAAAAAGAGAATATCTAGGGCAGAGACTATCAGCCTTGCCACTTTGATATTTTGGACCAGATGATATTTTTGTTGTAAGGGGAGGGCATCCTGTGCATTGTAGTATATTAGCAGCATCTCTAGACTCTGCCCATGAGATGTCAATAGCACCTGCCAAATTGTGACAACCCCAAATATCTCCAGATATTGTCAAATTTCCTTTGGGGGACAAAATCACCCCTGATTGAGACAATCTAACCACTGGGTTAGATACAAAGAAAATAAGTATTTAGGCTAGTTAGCCAGTTAGATAGGTAATCGTGGGTCCCCTAAATTCTTAGTCTCATTTAGAGGCAACATAAAGCTGCTCAAGCATTTTAATAGGAATTTAAATTTCTCCCTGGAAAAAAGTTGCAAATTTAACCTTGCAAAAAAATTCTGACCGAGACTGGTCTGGGACAATTATTTCTCAATATTTCTTACCTTTATCAGGTCCAATATAGCCTTTTTCAGGAATGCATTTTGAAATATCCCCTTCACTATCTTAAATACAAAATTAGAATTTAAAAAGCTTTAACTATAATTCTAATGGTAAATAAAAGGAAAATAACTTGTAAATGATATATATTTCAATATGTTGATGTTCAGTTATCATAAACTGTGATCACCATACAGTGATATAGATCACTAAAACTTATCCCTCAAGTCTAACTGAAACATTGTAGCCTTTGATCAACACCTTCCCATTCCCCATCCCTCCCCCTCCTCCCCGGCCACTCCTAACTACATTTATACTCTCTGTTTCTATGAGATTGACTTTTTTAGATTCCACATAGAAGATCTTGGCTATTGTGAACAATGCTGCAATGAACATGGGAATGAGGATATCTCTTTGACATACTGATTTCCCAATTATACCACAAAAATCTAATGAAGCTGTTACATGCTTTCACTGATACATAAAATCACCATGAATGCAACAGCTACAGATGCAGACTGAGAGAGGAGTGCTATATTGGCAACTCAAATATATGAGCAACATTACCATGATTGATGTGATTTTCTGAAATAAAAGACAACATAAAAAAATTCTAAACAAAACAATGTACAACCTCCTTTAAATTTATATAGTAGTAATTCTAAGAAAATCCAATATATTAAAATCTTGCAGAAAGTTTTGTTTATATGAAAAACAGAAATGAGCTCTGTTATCAGATTATAAATATAGTTTTCACTTATTTGAATGCTACGTACAACTCTCCAAAGTTGTGAGGATGTGAGATGGTTAGGCATAATGAAGGACTGTCCTACACATTGCAGGGCATCAGATATCTCTGGAGTTATCTGCTCAATGCCAGTAGTATATCACAATCATTATGACAATGAAAACTTTCCTGAAAATTCTCAAAACTCTCTCTAGGTGGCAGAACTCTTCTTTCTGTTTTGGGTGAAATCCCATGATTCCTAGATTTTTGTGAATAAATTTTAACCCGAGAAGCCTACAATAATTAGAGATCCCCTGTCCTAATCTTCACAGAGTCTGACTTAGTGCTACTCAAGTAGAGTTTAGAAATCTCGGCTTTTAACAAGTGCTGCAGATGAATCTGATGTAGGTGGTTTGTAGAAAACACTTTGGGGAACACTTGAAAATGTGTAAACCTCCTCTATGAAAAGTTTAAACTTTTATGGGAAAGTGAGTAAAATATGTTATGCCTTTGACAAAGGGAAGTGATCTTCAGATTCACCTTCTTTTCTTATAGCTGTACAATCTTTAAGTTGCCTTTATATTATCCATCAAATTACTTGAAAGTATTTCCTAATGAGGGTCTTTTCATTATGTGTCAAGGAAAAAGAATGAAATAAGGTGATGCCAATTTTTTTAAATACAGAAATTAGTAGATTTAGTCACTGCCTATTGTGGTAAATGCTTTTCAATAAATTTTATCGTGGCACTAAAAACTCAAAAAGATTTATCAAAAATTTTTATACCTGGTACAGGATATATTGATATTAAAAGTGACAACATTCATAATTTACAAATGTCTTTCAAATTCTTTTTCCTTATGCACATCATGTATAAAAAGTAAAAAAAACTTCAAAGGGAACTCTCTACAAGGGAAGAATATGGAATATGGCAAGTGTAAAGGCTGGTAAGAACCAATCATTATATGCTTAAAGGTTTGCATGCCAAAGAATTAAAATAATCAGCTACTTAAAAGAAAACTTGCTATATAAATAATCTTCTGGCATTAATATTTTTTATTCTGAAATTATAATTATAATATGTATCAATATATCCTTTTTGGGAGAGCATAAAATTATTTTTTTATTTTTAATTATTAGAGGTACATAATAGTTATATATATTTATAGGGCACATGTGATATTTTGATATAGGCAAACAATGTATAATAATCAAATCAGTATCATTTGGGTACCCAGCACCTCAAGCATTTATTATTCTTTATGCTAGGCACATTCCAGTTTCACTCTTTTAGTTATTTAAAAGTATACCATAACTTATTGTTGGCCATAGTCACTTTGTTGTACTATCAAATTTTGTTCATTCTATCTATCTAACTATATTATTGTACCCATTAACCATCCTCATTTTATCTCCTCCTCCCTGCAATCCTTCCCCACCTCTGGTAACCATCATTCTACTCTCTGTCTCCACACAAAAGTGAAAACATGTGAGATTAGTGTTACTGTGCTTGGTTTATTTCATTTAACATATTGTTTTCCAGATTCATCTATGTTGTTGCAAATGACAGGATTGAATTTCTTTACATGGCTGAATAATATTCCATTATATATATTTACCACATTTTCTTTATCCATTCATTTGTTCATGGACATATAGAATGATTCCAAATCTTGGCTATTGTGAATAGTGCTGCAATAAATATGGGAGTGAAGATATCTTTTCAATATACTGAATTCCCATTCTTTCTATAAATACTCAGCAGTGGGATTGCTGGGTCATATGTAGTTCTATTTTTAGTTTTTTGAGGAATCTGCATACTTTCTTCATAGGAATCGCACTAATTTACATTCCCACCAAGAGTATATAGGGACCCCCTTTCTGTACATCTGCACCAGCATTCATTACTGCCTGTGTTTTTAATAAAATCCATCTTAACTGGGATGAGATGATATCACATTGTAATTTTGATCTGCATTTCTCTGATGACTAATGATGCTGAGCATTTTTTCACCTACCTGTTGACCATTTGTATGTCTTCTTTTGAGAAATGTCTATTCAGTTCTTTAGCCCATTTTTCAATTGGATTAATTGATTTTTCCTATTGAGTTCTTTGAGCTCCTTATATTAGATCATTAAATATGAAATGTTTAATTTCAAATAAAAAGTTTAGTTTATTATATCTCAAACAAGAAGCAGTACAATTAATCAAAGTATGTGTCTAAACTATAGACACAGTTTTGCCATCTTAACAGTAGCTTGTTTATTCCAGCAGCAAAGAAGCCTGGAGAGTGAGTGGTGATGAAATTACCAAAGGCACTTTCCACAGCTTGTTGAGAATGGAATATTTTTCCTTGCAAGAAGTGGTCCGAAGCCTGGAAGAAGTGGTAGTCAGTTGGTGCAAGGTCTGGTGAATATGGTGGATGACAGAGAGTTTCCAAGTCCAGCCTCTGTAGGGTGTGCAGCGTTATTTATGCAACATGTGCTCAAGCATTGTCTTGCAAGATAATTGGCCTGTCTCAATCGAGCAATCTTGGCTGCCTAATCACAAGCATCCTCATAATTTCATCCAACTGGTTGCAGTAGACATCCACTGTAATCAATTGACCAGGTTTCATGAAGCTGTAGTGGATAATACCAGCTCTCGGCCACCAAACAGACACCATTAACTTTTTTTGATAAATATTCGGTTTTGCACTGTGTTTCATCACTTCATCTTTATCCAGCCACTGTGTCAAATGCTTGTCATTGTCAAAAAGAATCAATTTTTCATCACATGTAACAATATGGTGTATAAAAGAAATGGTTCACCTTTATGTCGAGACACCAAAGAAAGGAAAGCTTATAGATGATTTCTCTTCTGACACTCTTTGCATTCATGTGGTACCCATCTATACAGATTCTTTACCTTTCTGATGTGTTTCAAATGGTCCAATATTGTTGGAATTAGTATTGTCAAACCTTGCTGCTAATTTGTATATACGTTGAGATGGATTTGCTTCCTCTACAGCTTTCAGCTCATCATTATCCACCTTGGTCAGTTCACCCAAATGACTCATTTTCGAGATTAAAATAACCAGAATGGAAGTTCTCAAACCATCAACGTATCATGTGTTCATTAGCCACATCCTTTCCAAACACTTCATTGGTATTTCGAGCTGTCTGCACAGCATTGATTCCATGATGGAACCTCTATTCAGAAATAACACAAATTTTTGACTTATCTATGGTTTCACAAAAATTGCTCTTAAAAACCTTTGAAATATAATCACAAGCCAAGCCATGAGTTTGCAAGACTGAGGATGTACCTTCACAATAATAATAAAACAAGAAGTGTCAAAGTGAAATGTCAGAGATACCAACTGTCAAACTTAGTACTTAAGGAAATTAAACATTTCAAACTTAATAACCTAAATATATTCTAGTTATTAATCCCTTGTCAAATGGGTAGTTTGCAAATATTTTCTCCCATTCTGTGTGTTTCTTTTTACTTTGTTGGTTGTTTCCTTTGCTGTGAAGAAGATTTTTAGCTTGATGTGATCCCATTTATCCAATTTTGCTTTGGTGTCTGTGCTTTGGTTGTATTACTCAAGACGTCCTTTGTCCACAACGAAGTCCTGAAGCATTTTCCCAAAGTTATTTTTTTAATAGTTTCACAGTTGCAGGGTTGATTTAAGCCTATAATCCTTTTTGATTTTGATTTTTGTATATGGCAAGAGATAATGGTTTAGTTTCATTCCGTTGCATATGGATATCCAGTTTTCCCAGCACCATTTATGGAAGAGACTGCCCTTTCCCTAATGTACGTTTTTGGTAACTTTGTCAAAATTGAGTTGACTGTCAATGTGTGAATTTTTTTCTGGGGGCTCTATTTTGTTCCATATGCGTCTGTTTTATGCCAGAACAATGCTGTTATGGTTAGTACAGTTCTCTTATATAATTTGAAGACAGATAATGAGATTCCTCCAGTTTTGTTATTTTTGTTCACAATGGCTTTGACTATTCTGGTCTTTTGTGGCTCCATATAAATTTGCTCACACACACTCAAGAACATTGATTCTCTCTCCACCTGGTGCTGGTGCATCATTGCCACAGGAAGGGCGAGGGGTGGCATCGGCATCCTGCCCTCTTCAGTGTCTTCTTCCTTGATGTAATGTTAAAATCAGGTACTGTGATGGCTCACCTGATTTTTGCTTCTTATGAAGGTACTTTCTTGGAAAGATAGGTGTTCAATTTGGTGTTCCCATGGGAGGAGAATCAAAGGAGGGTTCTATTTAGTCATCTTGCTCTGCCTTATCCCTCAAAAGATTTTTAATGTCTTCATATGTTTTTCTTCTTCTTAAAGTAATTGGTATCCATTTTTTTTAAGCTATGTTAGCCTATATGTAAAATATATCATTAAATTCCAACTTCTGAGTCCACTTGTAGTTTTTTATTATTGTACATCAGTTTAGGAATGAAAAGGATTTGTTTCACTTTTGACATGCAGTTTTGAATCTCAGTGAGATAAATACAGGCTATTTAAAATATATCTAAAATATAATTACTTGTCAAAATGATTTTAGATAGAGCATTAATCATATACCATTTTTCAAATATACCACAGTAGTTCTATGAGACTCAGAATGAAAGGGTAGTTAAAATGTGGAGATTTGCTACTCATTTTGGAAGTTGGGGACTGATAATATTTGCCTATACTATATAGAATAAAGATGCATTTTGAAAAATCATATATAATTTATAAGTCAGTGAATGCTGTGAACTCCTATCTAGACTAGATTAAAATCAGGTTGTTATAATGAAAATTAGAGATATGTGAAAAATTTTTCAACTAAATGAAATGGCATTATCAATAAGTTGTGGTCTGCTTTAAGAAATGAACAAATATTAGCTAAAATTATAATCACATATAGAAAATAATTTGTTTCATAATAAGGCATATAAATATCAACATTTTTCTTAGGGTTAAATCATACTGTTAACTTTATATTAGGACTCAGACCGAATTTGTACTTTTCTTGCTTAAATAATATATTAGTATAGTGTTTAATAATTTTCATACCATATATCATTTATATCAGTTTCATAATTAATAGGTCCTCCATTTAGGTAGGAAACCTGGTTTCCTATCTTGACCTCATCAATTTTAAATTTTAACATTGGAAAGCTATATAACTCTTATGTAAAATAGGCATATGTACTTGTAAGGATTAAATGAGTTACTCTCCAAAAAGGGCTTAACACAGCAGGCACATGCGTGCTATTTGCTGCTATTTTTATTTATATTTTATAGATAATATGAAGCTCCAAGAGAGAAATTATATTTCAAATCAGTGTTTTCTATACTTTTTCAACTTTTTAAAATTTATATATAATACGTGTACATATTTATGGGGTAAATGTGATATTTTGATGCATGCATAGAATGTGTAATGATCAAGTCAGAGTATTTAAAATATACATGACCTCAAACATTTATTATTTCTTTGCATTAGGATCATTTCAAATCCTATTTTTTAGCTATTTTGAAATGTAAATTTCATTGCTAACCATAGTCACCCTACGGTACTTTCAAACACAAGAATGTATTCCTTCTATCTTGACTGAATATTGTATCCATTAACCTACCTCTCATCACTCTCTTTCTCCTCCTCCACCAACACAGACACCCTTCCCAGTCTCTGATAACCATGATTCTACTCTTCACCTCAATGAGATCAACTTTTTTAGCTCCCAAATATGAGTAAGTACATGCAATGATTTGTCCTTTTGTGCCTGGCTTATTTCATTTACTATAATGACTTCCAGTTCTTTCCATATTCCTACAAATGACAGGATTTAAATTCTCTTTATGGCTGAATAGTATTCCATTGTGTGTGTGTGTGTGTGTGTGTGTGTATACACACACACATTTTCCTTATCTATTCATTTATTGGTGGACACTTAGATTGATTCAATATCTTTGCTATTGTGAATAGTGCTGCAATAAACATGGGGCTACAAGTATCACTTTGATATATTGATTGCAATGCAGAGTATAAAATACATTTTATTTCACTACCCAATATGCACCTCCATATACTGTATATATGAAACAAAAGTTTCACAAAGCAAATTTACTTTTGCTATATTCAGTGAACTCAGAAATTTTTCTATTTTATATTCTTCTATCTGCTTTTGTCCATTTATTGATGGTGATCCACTAAATTGACTTCTCTACGTCTCTAAGTATAATTGACTCATGTTAGCAGTTTGAACAACATAATTGTGATCACGCAGCTAGAAAATCCAGATCTGGCACTTGAATCCCTAGATACTGTAGACTATGAGCACCTTGAGGGCAACAATTATGTCTTAGCCTTGATTCCTTACAACACCAAGAGTGATGCTTTGAATGTCATAGGGGTTCGACATGCTTACTGAGTAATTTATATTAATAATTCTAAAACTTTCTGACATGTTGTGATTTTCCACAGGTGAATATAGTTTTATTTTTACGCATAATTATGTATTAGGCAGAGAGGACAGAAATGTTTCATGAAAAGAACAAAAGCTATAATTGATAACCATTAATAAAACAGTGAAAGTTTTAATTAGTAGGAGACATCTAGAAAGAAAAAATTCTGCAAAAAAGTGAGGAATGGTGAATCAAAGAACTAGACATGAATTGCAAAGGTAACATGGCAAGAGATCAATAGCCTTTTGTGCTTTAAGACATCACAAATCAAGGATGTTTCAACTGCTCTCTGACACTACAAAGCTGATCAGTAAATGGTTGATGATCATGACTGATAGTAAGGGCCATGGTGATAAAGAACAAATTAGTGATAATCTGTATATCATTGAGTTTTCTAGAATGAGAGTATGGATTAATAAATTACACAGCAGTCCTAAAATAGAATTTTAGCATATTTTTCTCTACCAAACTGTAATTGATATTGTTATTAAGAAATTATATTAACCCACCATAAACTTTCTCTTCCTATCACTCAAAAACCATTTTTCATTCTCCTTAAACAAAAGAAAGTAATAAAACATATAAAAATTTAAAAAGCAATTTAAATGGCTTGGGATTATCATTACAAGGAAGTGCTTCAAATTAATCTTGTTTATCACAAGAAATAAAAAGTCATAATCAAATATTATACACATTATAATCACACACACACAAGAAACAAGAAGTCCGGATGATACATAAATTGTGTGAGATTTGTCATTAAAATTTCCTTAAAATTTATAAAATTTGAAGTACTTGAAATACATTTTTCAAGATTGAAATTCTGTTGTAAATGAGAAAAGGGATTAACTGATAGATAGATAGAGGATAGATAGATATAAATAGATAGATGATGGATAATGTCATAATCCACAAGAGCTGTACATAGAGAGGAAACATAAGAACTCTTTTAAAAATTTCATTCCATTTATGGCTTATTCTGGAATATTGAGTATAGCAGCTTTCCTATAGTTCTTTACATAGCCATTGACTAACAGTAACATGTTCCTAGACACAGAGTTCCAAGATGTCACAGAAAGTAGCTGAAAATAGGTAAATATTTCAAACTCTCACCAGCCATTGTTCTAGTGTAATTTTCCTACCAGTGACTTTAGATAGTTAGCATAGAGTTGTAATGGAAGTCCTCAATATTTACTTGCTTTATTTTCACCACCACTGAAAAATTGAGTCCATTTCAATGAAAGTATATTTCTGACCATATGTGACAGCAATTGATGAAACCATAAATAACAGGGGTGGAATTTTTTCAATAAACAGTAAGAATATATAGGATTTCTTCTAGTGAAAGTAAACAAGATATTTGTTTATATAAATTTCATTCCCTACTTTATTTTGTTAATATAGCCTATTTTCAATACTATCTGTTAAAAGAATTTTTCAACTGCAAGACCTATTAACATGTTCTGAAATCAAAACTAATAAGTTATAGTAAGCAAATTTTGAAATAAGATAGAATAGAAAATGATTAAATAAGGCAAAATAGAATACAATGTCAAAGTACTTGGCTATAGCAAGAAAATGTGAAACTTCAAATATTTTATATTAAAAACACAAAAGGATTAGATTTTAGAATAGATATGCCTTGTAATTTAATGTGTTGGAATAAGAATCGAATGTACAAATCAACTATATAGGTTATAGTCTTTTTAAGTTTGTTTCTTATTGAATTCTAAAATGGATGTCCTAGTTTAAACCAATGTTTTATTAAAAAGAAGAAACCTGAAAGTTTCAAGTTAGATTTCATACTGGTTCACATTTAAAGCTCTAAGCTTTAAAACAAGGAAAAAAGTGAGGACTTATTAGCACTTGGATTGATACAAGATGACATGCAAATAGCATATAATAAATGATTAATAATATTCAACTGATAAAGTATAATGAAGAATATAGTTGGGGCATAAAAATGTAGAAGCATTAAGAAATTTCAAATATCAAATATTTTTCACTAGCACTAAAATATGTGCTTCAACATCCTTCAGTACAGTCGAAGTAACTTCTATCAATATATTGCTATAGTTGAGATATCAATGTCTTAATACAATTGAGAAAACCTCAGCTAATATTACAACATTCTTATTTTCATTCGATCTGTGTCTCAGATACTCTGCTATAATTGTTATTAAAAGCAATTAAATGAGATGATGAATATCTCAATTACCCTGATTTGATCATTACATACAGTATAAGGTATTAAAATATCACATATATCCCCAAATTATGAACAACTATTATATATCAATAAAAATAAAAGCAATTAAAATTATTTCATAATGTTTTCCATTCACCAGTGTTCAGAGTGACTATAATAAAACTAGTTTAAAATATTCCCTAAGTTTAAAACTCTGACTAAATCTCTAAAATAGTTATTTCCTGTAGATATACACTTTTATTATTAGCAAAAAAACAAAAGCTTTTATAGTCAAACACACAGAAAATAAATGAAGAATCTATGCAAACTAATCATTTTTCCCATCTTAAAGCTGTCAAGGTTGACTTTGAAAAACGAATCAATACATGGTATTAATTCTTCTAGAATAACAGTTATGTACAGATATTTAAACATATGTCTAGTCCCTGTGCCTTCTTAATTTTGAAGCCAAACTGTAGATAAAGGAGGTGGGCCAAACAAACCAACAAAAAACCACAGAAATAAATTAGCAGGCACGGGAGAAAACTAGCATTCTAATTTGACACATGAGTTTCTATTTTTTTTAATTTCAATGCATTGTTGTGCCTTCAGGCCTATAAAGGAAATCTTTTGCATAGTGTTATAAAGTGCAAATGTAGTGTATACTGAAAATAAAACTTTTTGCATTTCTTATTTTGCCACTCCAGTGTCAGTAACATCTAGCATATGCTGTAAAAATGGAAGAGTAGAAGAGTAGTGTCAATGACCTTGTAAAGAATAGTACTTGCTGTTCTTCCTTCCTCTGTTATCATCCAAACCATTCTGGCACTAAAGAGTCATCCCTTTGAATTAAAGACAAAAGCTCCCCAAGGTGTATCACGTGTGAATATACTGTTTTAATGGGTAAAATGGGTTATTTCCTTTCCTTCTTTCCTGCCTATACACTGTAGACTGAAATTGGCCTTTGTGTGGCCTGATTTCATGAATAGTAGAAAATAGTTGTTTAGAGCTCCTGCCCATTAAGCTAGGGAAAAAAGAAAACAAACTTTAATTCCTTTTGAGTACCTACTCATATATGTGACAACCTAGAAATTGTAAATTTCTGTTAATTATAGAAAAAAAATTTCTGACATTAGTGGAGATATGGTGGCTCTGAAGTAAGCATTAGCACTAATATGGTGGAAAGAAAAGAGGTTTGGTACTCATATTTGGACTTAGGTGAACAATTTACCATTTATTATCTTTAACTTATTGTAGTATATATTAATGTAATAATATGTTTTACATATAGCATAAAAAATCTTATATGTAATTAACATTTTTTGTTCCTCTGTTCATAACATACATATTAACATAATATGTATCCATTTCTCCCCTACTGACCTTTGTAATATTATTACCATACAAGTTACTTAGATATATACTATAAACTAGACAATGTAATGTTATTATTTTTGTTAATAGTAAATTAGTTTTAAAGATATTTAAATTAAAAGTCTTACATATTTACCAAAATAATTACCATTCCGGTGCTCTTTATTGCTTTACTTATATCCACATTTCAAATTAGTATCATTTTTCCTCTCCTAAAAAACTCCTTTTAAAATTTCTTGTGGTGTAGGTCTGTTGGTGACAAACTCTTTCAGCTTTTGTGTGCCTAAAAAAGTTTCATTCACCTTTATTTTGAAGGTTTATTCAAAGGAATAGAATTTTAGGTTGATTGCTCCTTTTCTTTCAGTACTTTGAAGATGATGCTCCACTGTGTTTTACTTGCCATGTTTCTAAAAGGAAATCTACTATCATCCTTATTTTTGTTCCTCTGTTCATAACATGCTTTCTTTCCTGCTGCTTTTAAGAGTTCCTCTTTCCCCCTACAGCTTCTTCCCACACTGCTTGTCTGAAAGGGGCCCTGACCTCCCTGGTCACAGGCTCAAGGTACCATTTGAGAATTTCATACTGAACTACACCCTGCCCTTGGGACAAGTTGGGGCTGAAATAGCAGCAGCTGCCACCTAACTGAGTAAGGGCATGGGAACTAGGCTTTCCTTTGTGTACCTAGGACAATACCTACTGCCCTGCAACAGGTTGATGTAAGTCTGAGACTAAAGTGAATGACACTCCCCATAGCTTCTTTCCCATGCTGCTCACCTGAGTGGGGCCCTGCCCTCTCTAATCACAGGGCCACAGCTGGTACCATTTTGAGAATTTAACACTGGGCTGCACCCTACCCTTGGGCTAAGTTTGAGGCCATATGACTGCAGATGCCACACAGCTGTGGAGAGACAAGGAACACAATGCCCTCCTAAGCACACTTACAACCATACCCACTGCCCTGCTATGAGTGGCTATGAGAATGGAGACTAGACCGCTCAACCTATTTCAGCTACCAGCAACATAAACACAGACCATTTGAGTTTCAGTGGGTGGCTCTATCACGGCTACTGCCATCACCCACATCAAAACAGTTGCCCAGGGGCCTGAGAACCTGTCCACACACCCGGACAACTACTATCACTACTAGCTTCAGAGCAAGCCACCTAGATGCCCAAGAATTGTCCCCCCAGGATTCACTTACACCAGTGTCAGCATAAGCTGTTCTGAGTCCTATAAATAGGCACATTCAGATCACTGCTGCCACCACTGGAGCCAAAAGACTGGCACAGTTGGTGTCCAAGTCCCAATAAAAATTTCTTCACAGCTTCAACTAATAACAATACCCTAAGCCACTGAGAAAATCACAGATATCATGACCCTGTGTACTGCTGAAGAAATCATATAAAGATCACACTACCTCAGGCATAAAAAATCAAAGCCATAGTGTCTTACTCAACCAAGAACATATATACATGTTCAGGAAAAAATTCTCCCTTATGACAGCAATTTTAATGGATTTGAATAAGTTACTACTACACTAGATGCACAGATATCAACAGAAGGACACAGGAAACATGAAAAAATTAAGGCCATAACAATTGTCCAGCAATAGATTCCAATTAAAAAGTTAAAATACCAGAAAAAGAATTTGAAATATAGATTTTAAAGAAGCTCAATGAGATGCAAGAGAAATCTGAAAATCAAGTCATGGTATGCATAAAAAATTTAACAAAGAGTGAGATATATGTAAAAAAAAATCAAACAGAAATTATAAAACTGATAAACTGATTAAAGGAAATACAAAATACATCCAAAAGCTTCAATAATAGACTACACCAATAAAAACAATTTCAGAATTGAAGACAGAACTTTGGAAATAATCCAGTCAGAAAAAATGAGAAAAAAAAAAGAATAAAAAAGAATGAACAAAGCCTTCAAGATATAGGGGACTAAAGAAAGTTACTGAACTTATGAATTGCCAATATTCTCAATAGGGAGGAGATTTCAAAAAGTTTAGAATGGTATTTAAGGAAATAATTGAGGAAAACTTCCCAAGTAAGTGAGTTAAACATCTCAATAGAGGAATCCCAGTGATCCTCAGGAAAATATACTGCAAATAGCACTTCACCACAGCATATTATATTCAGAATGTCTAAAGTCAAAGTGAAAGAAAGAATTTCAAAATTTACAAGAGAAATGTGTCTAGTCACCTATCAATGGAAACTGGATCAAACTAACAGTGGACTTTATAGATGAAGAAGAAAGAAAATCTTTTCCAAATGAGCAAACTTTGAGGGCATTCATTGCCACTAAACAAGCCCTACAGGAAATGATCAAAGTAGTCTTAAACACGGAAATGAAAGGTCAATATCTGTCATCAAGAAAACAAACAAAAATGTAAAACTTACAGGCCTTATAAAACAAATCCATAAAGGAGAAAGAGAAAGGAATCGAATGGCAATGTGACAGAATTTCATCAAAGCACAGTGATAAAAAGACAGAAAAAAAACCCAATAATTTATAAAACAACTAGAAAGCAATTAACAATATGACAGGAATAAAACCTCATATATCAATATTAATCTTGAACATAAATAGGTTAAATGCTCCAATTAAAGGATATAGATTGGCACAATGAATAAAGACAATCATGATCAAACTATACATTGCTTACAAGAAATTCATCTTTCTCATAAAGACCCACATAGATTAAAAATAAAGAGGTGGAAAAGGATATTTGACACAAGTGAAAAACAAAAATGAGCAGAAGTTGCTAAACTTATATCAGCTAAAAGACTTTAAAAAAACAGTAAAAAAAAGACAAATACGGTAATTATATGTTGAAAAAGGAATCAATTCAGCAAGAGGATACAATCCTAAATATATATGCACCCAATAATGGAGGTCTCATATTCACAAAACAAATGTTACTAGACATAAATAGATAAAAATACAATAATCTTTGGGGACTTTAACACCCCACTTACAACACTAGCCAGATCATCAAGACAGAAAAATCAATAAAGAAACATTGGTCTTACATTGGATTTTAGATCAAATGGATTTAACAAACATTTACAGAACATTCTACCTAAAGCTACAAAATATACATTCTTTTTATCAGCACATGAAATTTTCTCCAAGATAGACCGCATGTAAGGCCACAAAACAAGTTAACAAATTTTACAAAATTAAAAAAATATATATCCAATATCTTCTACACCCACAGTGGAATAATGTTAGAAATCAATGCAAAGAGGAACATCAGAAACTATGTGAATACACAGCAATTAAACATCATGCCCCTGAACAATCAATCCCTGGGTCAACAAAGAAATTAAGACAGCAATTAAAAAAATTGAAATGAATGAAAATGAAAACACAACATACCCAAACTTGTATGATACAGTAAAAACAGTGCTAAGAGGGAAGTTTATAGCATTAAATGCCTACATCAAAAAAGTAGAAAGTTCACAACACAAAGTAAGCAGAAGAAAAGAAATAACAAAGATCAGAGCTGAAATAAATGAAATGGAGACCAAAAAACAATAGAAATGATCAACAAAACAAAAAGTCGGCTCTTCAAAAAGAGAAAATATATAACCAGCTAGACTACTAAGAAAAGAATAGAAAAGTTTCAAATAAACAGAATCAGAAAAGAAAAAGGAGACATTACAATTGATATCACAGAAATACAAAATACAATCAAAGACTATTATCAACAAGTATATGTTCACAACCTAGAAAATATAGAGGAAATGAACAAATTCCTGGAAACATCTAACTTCCCTAGATGGAACAAAGAAGTGATAGAACTCTTGAACAGACCAATAATGAGTAGTGAGATTGAATCAGTAACAAAAAAATCCCCCCAAAATAAAAGCCCAGGGCCACATGGATTCACATCTGAATTCTATCAAACCTAAAAAGAAGAACTAGTTCCAATCCTATCAGAATTGTTCCAAAAGATTGAGAAGGAGGAAATCCTTCCTTATACATTCTACAAAACTAGTATCAAATTGATATTAAAGCCAGGAAATAATACAACAAAAATAAAACTACAGACCAATATCCCTCATGAACATAGAAGCAAAAATCCTCAATAAAATACTAGCATATTCAACCCAAAATCACATTAAAAAATAACACACCGTGATAAAGTTGGTTTTATACCAGTAATGCAAGGATTGTTCAACATAAGAATATCAATAAATGTGAAATACATTACATAAACAGAATTAAGAACATCTCAGTAGATGTAGAACAAGTATTCAATAAAATTCAGCATCCCTTCATGATAAAAACCCTCGACAAACCAGGCAATGAAGGAACGTATCTCAAAATAATAACACAACAAAACCATGGCCAACATCATACCATACGGGGAAAAGTTGAAAGCGTTCCCCCGAAGAACTGGAACAAAACAAGAATGCCCACTTTCACCACTCTTATTCAAGCTAGTACTGGAAAACTTCACCAGAGAAATAAGGCAAGAGAAAAAAAAAATTGAAGGCATCCAACTTGGAAAAGAGGAAGTCATATTATCCTTGTACTCTGATGATACGAATTTATATCTAGAAAACTCTAAGGACTCCACCAAAAATCTCTTAGGTTTGATACATGAATTCAGTAAAGTTTCATGATACAATATAAACAACAGAAATCAGTAGCATTTCTATATGCCTCTAATGACCTAGCCAAGAACTAAATCAAGAAGGCAATACTATTTACAATAGCTATAAAAACCTAAAATACTTAGGAATATATTTAACCAAGGAGGTGAAATATCTCTACAAGGAAAGCTACATAACACTGATGAAAGAAATTATAGATGACACAAACAAATGGAAAAACACATCCCATGGTCATGGATCAGAAGAATTAAATATTATTAAAATGACCATACTGCTGAAAAATAATTTATAGGCTCAATGCAATCCCTATCAAACTATAAATGCCATTTTTCACAGAATTAGAAAAATACAATTCTAATGTTAATATGGAACCAAAAGGAGCCCAAATATAATCTTGAGCAAGAATAACAAAGCCAGCAATTTTCACATTGCCTGTCCTGAAAATACTATAAGACAAAACTACTTGTAACCAAAACAGCAATGGTATCAGTATATAAAAAAATACAAAGGTCAATAGAAAAGAATTCACAACCCAGAAGAAAAGCCACATGGATCTTTGACAAAGTTGACAAGAACATACACTGGGGAAATGGAACCCTTTTCAATAAATGATGGGGTGAAATTGGATAGCTATATGCAAAAGAATGAAATTGGATCCATATTTCTTACCCTGTATAGAAATCAACTCAAAATGGATTAAAGATTTGAATATAAGATCTGATGCTATAAAAATTGTAGAACAAACCTACGGAAAACTCTTCTGGATATTGGTCTAGGCAAAGAATTCATGATGAAGATCCCAAAAGCACAGGCAAAAAAAACAAAAAATAGAAAAATTAGACTTTAAACTACAAAGCTTCTGCACAGTCATAGAAATAAACAGAGTGAACAACCTGCAGAATAAAAAAAAATTCACAAATTGTATATCCAACAGGAACTAACATCTAGAACTCAAATAACTCAACAAAAACAACAAAAAAAAAAAACCAAAGGAGAAATGCAAATTAAAACAACGAGATATTTTAGAATGGCTATTATTAAAAAGGCAAAAAATAACAGATGTCGGTGAAGATTTGGACATAAGGGAATTTTTATACATTGTTGGTGGGAATGTAAATTAGTACAACCTCTATGGAAAATAGTAGGGAGATTCTCAAAGAACTAAAAACAGAACTTCAATATGATCCAGCAATCCTCCTATTAGGTATCTATCCAAAGGAAAAGAAATAAGTAAATCAAAAAGACACCTGCGCTCATATATTTATTGCAGCACTATTCACAACAGTGAAGATATGGAATAAACCCAAGTATCCATCAACAGAGGATTGGAAAAACAAAATATCGTACATATACACAATGGTAAACCATTCAGACAAAAAATAATCAAATCATGTCCTTTGCAGCGACATGGATGGAACCGGAGGCCATTATCATAAGTGAAACAACTAAGACACAGAATAACTATTACTACATGTTCTCGCTTATAAGTGGAAGCTAAATAATGTGTATACATGGAAGCAGAGCGTGGAATGATGGACAATGATGGCTCAGAGTGGTTTGGGGATTGGGAGGAAGGTTGATGATTGGAGGTTGCTTGGTGGGTACAATGTGTGTTGCTTCAGTGATGTATGCCTTAAAGGTCCTGATTTCACCACCATGCAATATTGATATACGCAAATGTAGCAAATTTGCAAATTTTACAATGTAGCAAAATTGTACTTGTATCCAATGAATATATACAAATAAAAACAAATGGAGAAAAAAGAATTCTCCTTTATTTACTATGTTTGAACAATTCAATTATAACACAGTTTTGTGTAGTTTTTTTTTTTTTAATTTTCTTCTGGCACTTATGGTTCACAGAGTTCCTTGGATTTTTTTTTCTGCCTCCCTTGTTCTCCTTCAAGGACTCTGCTTACACTTATAATAATTTCTGTAGAGGTCACTATTTTCTCTGCTTATTTATATGGATTCTTTTCTCTCTTTGTATTTCATTTTGGATAATTTCTATTCATAGGCCTTCTAGTTTACTAATCTTTTAATTTGACATATCTAATTTGTTGTTAATCAAATGTAGTATATTTTTCATCTCACACATTTTAGTTTTCATCTCTAAAAGTCTGACTTGGCTCATTTTTGTATTTTTCAAAATGCTATTTAACTTATTGAACATATAGGTGTTGTCATAATAAATATTTTAATGTTCCATCTGCTAATTCTAACATCTATACCAGTAATGAATCTTTATTGAGCTTAAATTCATGTAACATAAAATTAACCATTTTAAATTTTGCAGTTCGGTGGTATTTAGTACATTTATAATGCTGATCAACCATCACCTATATCTGGTTCCAAAATATTTTCATTATATTCCTCCCAAAAATTATGTATTATGATTATAAAATAGTCACTACCCATTTCCCCTACCCTAAGCACCTGACACCACTAATCTATTTTTGTCTCTAGAAATTTACTTTCACATATACTAGAATCTATTTAGAACTCAGGAAAATCGACAAGAAAAAATCAAACAACCCTATCAAAAGTGGGTACAGGACATGAACAGAAACTTTTTAAAAGAAGATAGACTAATGGCTAACAAACATATGAAAAAATGCTCAACATCTCTAATCATCAGAGAAATGCAAATCAAAACCACAATGAGATATCACTTATCTCCAGTGAGAATGGCCTTTATCAAATAGTCCCAAAACGATAAATGCTGACGTGGAGGCGGAGAGATAGGAACACTCCTACACTGCTTGCTGGTGGGACTGCAATCTGGTACAGCCTCTGTGGAAAGTAATATGGAGATACCTCAAAGAGCAACTATTGTGATGATCCTATGGCCTTTACTTTTGCTTCTGCTTATGTGGTAACTAACATTTATTGATTCCCATATGTTGAACCATCCTTGCACACCCGGGAAGAAGCCTAATTGTTCATGGTGGATATTTTTTGATGTGATGTTGAATTCAGTTTGCTAGTATTTTATTGAGAACTTTTTAATCTATATTTTTTATGGATATTGGTCTGTAGTTCTCTTTTTTTGTGTGTGTCCTTTCCTGGCTTTGGTATCAAGGTGATACTGGCTTCATAGAATGAGTTTTGGAGGATTCCTTCCTTCTTGATGTTATGGAATAATTCTTGAAGTATGGGTACCAGCTCTTCTTTCTAGGTCTTGTAAAATTCAGCTGTGAATCTATCTGGTCTGGGCCTTTTCTGTTGGAAGATTTGTTATTACTGCTTCAATCTCACTGCTTGTTGTTGGTCCATTCAGGAATTCTATAACATTTCTTCCTCATTGAGTCTTGGGAGGTTGTGTGTTTCCAGAAATTTGTCCTTTTCCTCTATGTTTTTGAGTTTCATCCCTTCTTTTCTGGGCATACATTCCATGCTTGGTATATACGACCTTCTAGATTTCATGGTGTAGGTAGAAGATTTTCAAATTCTTATCTCTCAAATTATCTCATTACCCAGCTTTTTATTCCCAGGCTTTTAATGTGCTTATTATTGGACACATCTGTTATCTTTTGCCCAGATGAAGTGGATTTTTCATTTCATTTTTAATGTTTATTTAGGCATGCTCTTCATGTAGCTACTTTTTCACTTTGAGAAATTTCCAAGTTAGGTAAAACAAGGGCAAGCTTTGTGCATTAATATTTCAGGAAGCCCTAGACAGATCAAAACAGACAGACACAATTTCATGAGAACAGGATGTACTGTAATCCTTCCAGAATTAGACTTACTCCAAGTATGAGGGCTGTCATCTTCAAGACTGACACCAAGCCAAAGAGGGGTATGGGGAAAGGGCTATTTGAAACACCAAAAAGCTCTTATATCATGTTTGTCATCTATTTTCTAACCAAACATTTCCTTGGTTTTTATAAATGTGTTTGACAATTTTCCAGAGTTCCAACAAAGTTGATTCAATTTTTATTCCATTTTTTGGTTGTTGTTTCTGTGGAAGGATGGAATCTTGAACTTCCTTATGCCCCTATTTTCACTGATTTCACTCAGTATTGGACTTGTTTTGATTAATTAATTAATCTCCTCCTAATGAGTTATATTTCCCTGCTACCTTGCATACGTGGTGATTTTTTATTATATGCCAGACATTTTGAACTTTACCTTATTGAGTCCTGGATTTTTTCGTATTTTTATTTTAAGAATATTATTGAATTTTATTTTTGGGCTCAGTTAAGTTACTTGAAAACATTTTAATCCTTTTGGTTTTGCTTTTAAGAAATCTAAGCGACCATAAATATGTACAAAGTGTCCATTAAAATACTCAATTATAAGAAACGACAGTGATCTAGCACCTCTTATATTTTCCTGGATAGAGCTTGAGCTCATTATCCGAAGTGAGGTATCACAATAATGGAAGAATAGGCTCCACACGTACTTACCATCAAATTGGCACTGACTGATACACACTATGGTGCTCACATGGTAGTAACCTTCTCCAGGGAATGGGGGTTGGGGGGGGTAAACTCACAAGTAATTGACATGGTCAGCATTGTAGAGAGGAAGGGCATGCCTCTAATCCTCACTTGGGCGAGGCAAAGATATAAAATGTAACCAAAATGTTTGTACTCTCATAATATTCTGAAATAAAAAATAAATAGGAGACACTTCTTCAAATTACAAAAATATTAAGTTCTTGACATAAAACAATTTAAAAATCAAAAATAAATTAATGAATAAATAAGTATTAATAAGTGAATGTTACCATAGAAAAAGAAGTCCAGGTGAATCCAGAGCATTTCTCATTCTAGGATTAAATATTCCCTACTGTTATGAACCAAATTGTGTCCCTTCAAAATTCACTTGTTGAAGGATATATCAGTTTATTCTGGCTGCTATAAGAAAATACCATACGCCAGTGGCTTCTAAACAGCAGAAATGTATTTCTCACGGTTCTGAAAACCGAGAAGCACAAGATCAAAGTGCAGGCAGATTCAGTCTCTGGTGAAGGCTCACTTCCTCACTTCTCGGATTATAAATAAATATCTGCATGCTGTGTCCACACATGGCAGAACTGGTGAGAGAGCTCTCTGGGACTTCTTTTATAATGGCATTAATTCTATTCATTAGGGCTCCACCTTCATGATCTAATTATCTCCCAAGGGTCCCATCTCCAAACACCATCACTTTGGGGATTAAGTTTCAACATATGAATTTGGGGGCATCATAAACATCCAGGCTACAGAAAATCCCAAACCTCCAATATGACTATTTGGAGATAGAGTCTTAAGGAAGGTAGTTGAGATTAAATGATGTCCTAAGGACAGGGACTTAATTCAGTAAGATTGACGTCCTTGTAAAAAGAAGAAGAATCACCAGAGATCTCTCTCTTCATACAAGCACAGAGGAAAAACCATGTGAAGACACAATGTGAAGATGGCCACCTACCAGCCAGGAAGAGAGCCCCCACCAAAAATCAAGTTTGCCAGTACCTTGATCTCAGATTTCTATCCTCCACAACTGTGAGAAAATACATGTCTGTTGTGTAAGTCACCCAGTCTGTTTTTTTTTTTTCCAATCGCTGCTCTAATATATATCCACATCAAGACAAGACACTTCTGTGTACTCAACCCTAGGTCCCAAGAATCATGGGGTGTTCCTGTGTTGTTTGTAGGAAAAAGCACTATTCTCAGCCCTGTGTGAGAACAAAGCACTGTTTCTGCCAATACTTTTGAGTGAACTATTCCCAATCTCCAATTGTTTCCTCACAGATGTGTGCTAATCAGTACTCAGCTAAATACTTGAGTGGTCAGTAGAGAATTCTTGACTCAAATGGATACTGGAAATCTGTCTTTGTGATGCCCTCTCTTCTCTCTTACTCTGTGCTGTGAAATATAGCTGCCTTGGTCATCCCACTTAACACTTAACTCCCTCTGCTCACCTTAGTGAGTCTGCTGAGCTCTGCCTACATCCTGTCTCCATACACTGTGTCCAGGACACCCCCTTAACGTAATAATCCAGGGCAATCAGGGCTCACTATGTTTGATTCCCATCTTAGTGGGATCAATGCCCTTCCTTGCCTGATGAACAGTGTTGTGAAAATTGCTGATTTATATATTTTGCCCATTTTGTATGTGTTTCAGACAAGAAAGTAAAGTTGAACCCTGATAATCCTTCTTGGTTAGAAGTGGAAGTTCCTGCCACTTATTATCAACTTTTGATCTTAAGCAATCATTCTCTGTTTCCTCATAGGTAAAATAGCAGTAATAATTTATAGGCTTATTGTAAACATTAAATGATATATTACATTTATCAGTAGTGGACCATTGTGATAAAAAATAAAATTTAACTCTGGAAAACATAGATCAAATCACTAAAGATTCTAAATATTCAGATAACCAAGAAACTAGAGGTAACCTTGGTTGTGAAAAATAATTTCAAATGTAGAACATTCTCAAAATATCTGTGACTATATATGGTTTTGTAAAGAAAAAAATATTGGCATTATATGTTTGTCAATACAGAACATATATTTTTATTTTATTATAGTTAAAAAGGAGTCTCATTTTTGTTTCATAATGTTCTTTGCCAAGACTTTTAGTGATGTTGTGAACCGATTTGCTGCTAGTTCTCTTTAAGCAGGAAGCAGGCGAGTGTTAGACTGATTATCTAAGTGACATTGGTTGTTGCGATTTTATTTCTTTCACAGTTATTTTTCAGGTCCACCCACACCTGCGATTATGGAGTGACAGCTTATGTAATGTTCGTTTCAGGCAATGGTGAGATTCTTTCCTTGTTCATGTCCCCAAGTGAAGTCCTTTTTGACAAATGAAGACCTGGAACAAGAATCTGATGATTTCTACTGTTTACTCTTACTTCAAACTTCAGTTCTCTGTTAGAATTAATTTTCTATATGAGAGACAAAGCACTATTCAACCAGACCAACAATGTACTCCCTACATAGGAAAAAAATACTGGCTTCACTGCCATTGTTCCAGTATTGCTTTAAGCCTCATTTCCCACCATGGGCTTGGAAATCTTGCTGCTGACAAAGGCTATAAAAGCAATGCTAGTCTCTAGGGCATGTTATCTAATTTTTGTTACCTTTATGTCTGTTGCATTTCTATCCTTGTCACATAACTCTATTTCTCTTTCCACATTTCCCATATTTTAAATTCAGTCTAGGACTAACTTCATAAAGCTCTCAGTATAAGCACCATTGATTTGGAACCCACATTCCTATTTCTAGATTTTACACATGGGTCTCCAACATCTATGTTTTGATTCATAAAACCTCACAGCTATATGGGACCATAAAAAGTTCCCTCCTGTGTCTTCTTGTAGGAGTCTCTTCTACAAATGATTTCATTCATTGTTAGTCAGTCATTACGTTAGTCATCTAGTCTTTGATTCAAAAATAATTTTGACCCTTACTAAAGTGATAGGCAATGTGCAAGGTGATAGAGATAAAACAGTGAGAAAAAAAAACATCTGTGGTTCATCCTCTGTTTGAAAATATCCAATGATGCATATTTACCATGGCAAACAGCACTACATTTCATTTTTCAATTCAAATTGCTAAACAAATTTTACATAAATATAGCAAAAATCTCTCTCCCTATGATTTCTACCATCATCTTCTACCACTTTCTCTCACGCTAGCCTTTGCAGAATAATTCTTCTTATTTTCCCAGTAGGAAACAATTTTATTTAACTATAATTATACCTCTCTGTATCATTATGATACTTGGATTCTATAAAGAATAATCCAAGAGGCAAAGCTGGAATCATGCAGCAGGACAGTCAGGAATTCTGGTGGAAGATATAAATAAATCAATAATAGCATCAATTTCCAATGTATGGGAAGACTTTTTCAATATAACAACTGTTAAACAACCAAATGAGATGGCTTGGGTATAAAGCTACACTCCTCTATTTGTGTCCATGAATTAGAATCTCCATGAATTCCTAGTTTTGGGGGAAATACAAAGTTTATTCAAAGTACTTTTTTTACTTGTAAGTAAACCAGCCTACTTTTAAAAAATATTTTATTTTGAAATAATTATAGATGCACTGGAAGTTTTAAAGAAATATACAGGGAGGTCCCATGCATCCTTCCCCCAATTTCTCTCAGTGTTAACATCTTACATAAATATACTACAATATCAAAACCAGAAAACTGACAATTTACAGAGCTTATTCAGATTTAATTACTTTTATGATACATGCATTTATAGTTACTGGACATATTTTATCTTCACAGTAACACTGTGAGGTAGGTTTTTTTAATACCATTTTATATGTGAGGAAACTTAAGCTCAGCGGTTTATTAACTTGGCTATGATTGCACAATTAAGCCTTCAATTGCTTGAATCAAAAGTATATATTCTTTCTTTGAAGGATTAGTTTTACATTGATAAATTAAAATTCCTTACATTTCATTATTGTTCTCAGTTCCTATCTGTATGTCTTGACTCATGTCTTTTTTTTGTTTTGATGTGTCTCTGTGTCTGACTCTCTTACATTCTTTCTTCTTTCCTTCTCACAAATCCTTAGATCCTCACTTCTTTCTCTGCCTTTGTAAAACATCAATAGGAACATGAACTTCTCAATTGTCTCTCAAGGAATCATTGACACATCCCCTAAATCACTTACATTTCCTCCTTCCCTAGTTACTTCCTTATCCTTCTTTCCTAGACTCTTTCTTATTCTCACAGGAACGTGCTCCAGATTGATAGAACTATCTCTCTTCCTATTGGTTTCTGTGCAACAATTCTCTTTTTCATGTCACAAGACAAAATCTTGTCATTATGTGAATTTCTCTTTGTTAACACTTAACCCTAGAATTTTTTTCTATTTGATTTAAGAAAATTTTAACATACCCCTTTATGCAACTTTGAATATTATGAATTTATTCACTTTTATGGTTTCCTAACCTAATATTTTAATTTAAATATGCAATTTCATATTTAAAATATTTATGCATTTGAGAGTTTTCATTTTTTATAGAAATTAAACTACTTAAGATCAAAAAGGAAATTGTAAATTCAGCCAGTGACTGCTTCATGCAATCCTCAGTGGTTTGTCTAAAATACCAATAGGAGGACATAAAACTACCCTTCTCATACTTATAATTTCCACTCATAGAAATAAAATGGCTATCTTACATTTAATTCTCCCATGTCAATGTTTGTGGCCAAGGCACTTTAGAATGATGCAACACTGAGATGACATTTGGAAGTGGCTTTAGGAAGCATCTTTATAGTGATTCATTAGCTCAGCAAACATTTTATCATACTCAGTGGCAGAATAAGAATACTGTTAAAAATTGAAATGCCAGTATGTGTCCATTTTTGTAGACAGTGAACACTCTAATAGTTGATTGACAGAATGTACAAGCCAGACCATCCAGAGAATTGATGAAGTTACAGAATGTCCAACAGGCAGTTTTTCACCATCCACTGGTGTTTTCTACGCACATGGGTGATAGGAATAAATATAGAGCAATTAGCACATCAGGGTATTCCTCCCATCATAAATTTGGTATTGTTTTCAATATGTGTGATGGAAATTTACCATTGGTAATTTTTTTTCTTGTATCTATTGTTTCAATATCTATTTTTAACATTTGTCTTTGCATGCAACCTCATCTTGGAAGACTTCCTTTTACAAAAATGAAATTAAAAGTTTTGAATATTTTAGGAACCAATTAATTTTATGGTTGCAAAGCTGATGAAACACTTAAAGGTATACTATTTCACTCAGTTTCTTTAAAAGTAAGAAACATGTTGGTAAAAAAAAATAATATAGAGATGTTGCATGCCTTTATTCAGTTTCAGAAATTCAAATTTTATAAGCATAAATAATTTAAGAATTAACTTATCAGCTATTTGAAAGCAATCCAGTGGTTTTATTTGCCTGAAAATAGAACAGTGTGATGTTTGCCAAAATATGCAACATAAAATTGTATAAATATTGATAGCATCAAAAACAAGATAGTTAAACAATGCAAAGTTTGCCGAAATATCTTCTATAAGATAATCATGGTTTTCCAAACTCTAGATATAAATCTCTCTTTTGTCTAATGTCCATGTAGAGAATTATTTGGACCCTCAAAAATTATTATATCTTAATAAAATATGCCATCTTTTAAATCTCTGATATTCTGTTACATTGACATCACTATTCATGTATTAATATTTCCTAGAAAATCACAATTATTTTTTAAGTCTCTCCCTCTCTAAGCATGACATAACTTCTTCCTCATAACCTTTCAAAGACCAAACATGCTGATTTTACTTTTATAGTATCTATTATACCTAACCCACCAACTTCTATTCACATATTTCGTAGTAGAGTGGAAAGAGGCCTAAATTAGGAATCCCAAGACTTGAATTTATTATGAGTCTTTCCTTAAATGTATCTCTAAACCTATCCACTATTTTCAAAATATTTTGAGGACATGCATTATGCTATGTTTTATATGTGTGCTCCCTCCAAACCTCATGTTGCAACTTAGTTGCCATTGTAACAGTTGTAAGAGGAGGGTCCTTTGAAAGGTGATTAATGCTTGAGGGCTGCACCCTCATGGGTGGGTTTAATACCTTAATAAAAGGGCTTTTGGAAGCGGGCTCTTTTTCTTGCCCTTCTACTTTCTACCATGAGATGATGCAGCAAGAAGACTTTTGCCACATTCTGACCCCTTACAATCTTGGATTTCCCAGACTCCAGAACTGTGGTAAATAAATTTTTGTCCATTATATAATAAATGACCCAGTCTGTTGTATTCTGTAATAGCAGTACAAAATGGACTAAAACACATTATATCCTACAGCCCTTAGCATAATATTTTGCATACAAGTGCTAAGTGTTTATGGCATTTCATTGAGTTTCAATTTGAAAGGGTTGAAAAACTGGAAACGGAGGTATTGAAATATATTATTAACATCTTCCTATCCCCATATTCTTTACTTTTCAGAAGAGTCTGTTAACTTCAAACTCAACAAGGTCAAAATTCAAAACCTTACCTTTTCTGAAAAAGACTATTTTTCCTACTGATTTTCTTGGCTTGGAAAACTAACTCACTACTCAATTTTTCAAGCTCAGGACAATGCCATGTCCACAGAGTAAGTATCAACATAAAACCTCATCTCTTATCCACTCACCAGTTGATTCTTTTTAAAGACAACTAAAAACAAATCTCTATTACCTTATTTCTGTTTCAATTGCTCTAATTCACACTCATCATATTCTGTGCAATAACTTACTCTCTGATATTCTGACTCCAATTTAAGTCCATAGCAATCCATTTTTCTCATAGTAACCAGGATCATCCTTTTAAACCACAGATTTAATCAATTTTTGTTTCCTAGTGGCAAACGTCATAGCCTACAGTTGTGACAGGACTGTACAGTTTATTCACACTACAGTCACATATGCCAAGTAAACATAGATGGATTATATTGTCAAAATTTGATATGAAAACAATGGTGGATTAGGTTGTTTCAGACTAACCATAAAGCTGATAACTACTAGAAAACTTAGACAAAACAATTTAAAAATGTTCAAAAATAGCAGAGAGCTAGTAAAGTATAAGCATTTTCAGGCCTATGTGCAGATGACAAAATAAACCAAGACAAGTGAGCATAGTGTCTGTTGTCACTTTTCTTCCAAAGGCATTTTCTGATTCCTGAATCAGCAGCTAAGGTGTTGAGAGATGCTCAAAAGGGATTTTTGCTTGACTCAAAGTGCTGGGAAGACAAATTAAAATATATAAACCATGGAAATGAAGATACCTCAGTAAATATTTCTTTAGTTGGGTACCCTAAAGAACTAAACTGTATAAATAAGAGTGAAAAAAAAAATAGACCAGGTCACACAGTGACCAAAGTTCATCTTTGAATTATATTAATACCTGGCTGAATTAAAATGATATGACATTGCTAAAGTAGCTGCACATAAGAAGAAAAATGAAATATTCTCTGGATGAAGAGAAGAACAGCCATATCTTGTCTCATACATTTTGAAATTTAAGTCCAGCACTTATTCAAAAAATAATGTAAATTCTTTGCCTCAGCCTAGGCAATGAATTTATGAAGAAGATCTCAATGGCAATCACAGTAACAACAACAACAAAATCAATGGGACTTGATTAAATTTAAAAGTTTCTGCACAACCAAGGAAATAATCAACAAAGCAAATAGACAACCTACAAAATGGGAGAAAATATCCAAAAGCTATATATCTGATAAAGTAATAATAACCAGAATCTACAAAGTACTCAAGCAAATCAGCAAGAAAAAAAAAACATTAAAAAGTGGGCAAAAGACATGAACAGAGCTTTTCAAAAGAAGATAGTCAAACGGTCAACAAACATATAAAAATGGTCAATGTCACTAATCATCGGGGAAATGCAAGTTAAAGCCAAAATGAAATATCACCTTACTCATGTTAGAATGGCTTTTATTAAAAAGTACAAAAACCATAAATGCTGGCATGGATGCACAGAGAAAGGAACACTTATACACTGTTGGTGGGATTGCAAATTAGTACAACCTCTATGGAAAACAGTATGGAGATTCCTCGAAGAACTGAAAGTAGACCTACCATTCGATCCATCAATCCCACTACTGAATATATACCTAAAGGAAAAGAAGTCATTTTATCAAAAAAAACCACCTGCACTCAAATGTTTATTATAACACAATTCACAATTGAAAAGATGTGCATTCAAAATAAGTGCCCATCAGTTCATGAGTTGATCAACAAAATGTGAAATATATATACCATGGAATACTACTCAGCCATGAAGAAGGATAACTTAATGCCTTTTCCAACAATATGGATGGAACTGCACACCATTATCATAAGTGAAATATCTGAAGACTGAAAAAACAAATACTGCATTTACTTGCTATTAAATTGGAACTAATCGATGAGCACACATGTGCATAGAGGGAAGTATAACTCAATTGAATTCAGTTGGGGGGGGAATAGGGAGGAGGAGACAGATGAAAACCTACCTAACATGTACAATGAACACTATCTGGGTGATGGGCACACTTATAACCCTGACTCAAGCATTACAAAAGCTATCCTTGTCACCAAAAATATTTGTACCCCACTAACATTTTGAAATAATAAAAAAAAAGTCGAGATATGGGAAGAAAAATTTTTAAAAGAAAATAGAAATAGAATTATATTCACAGGATATACAGACAACAGGGATATCTGAATATTTAAAATAACTATGATTTATATGGACAGCAATTTAAATGATAAGATAGAAAATGACTATTAACTATAAGATCAGGATATCAAAAACCTCAAAAATAATTGAAATTAAGATCTTAATAGTTGGTTTAATAGCAGATTAGGAAATGCACACTAGAGAATTAATAAACCGGAAGGTTGAGCAGAAGGAAATATCTATAGAAGAACACAAAGGAATTAGAAACATTAAAAATTATACAGGAAATAATGAAATTCCTATTCTATAATTAATTGAATTCCAAGAGAAGATGAGAGAGAAGATAGACCACAAGGAGTAATTGAAGAGATGCAGTAGTCCCCCCTTATCCACAGTTTCACATTCCATGGTTTCAGTTACCTATTGTCAGTCTGAAAATATTAAACAAAAAATCCAGGAATAAATAATTCATAAGTTTTAAATTGTGTGCTGTTGTGAGTAGCATGATGAAATCTCGTGCTATTCTGCCCAGGACATGAATCATCCTTTTGTCCATTGTATCCACCCTGTATACTCTACCCACCCCTTATTCACTTAGTAGCCTTCTTGGTTACCAGATAGAAAAGCATAGTATATATATGGTTCAGTACTATTCGATGTTTTGGGCATGCAATGAGGTTCTTGGAATGTATCCTCCATGGATAAGGAAAACTACTGTACTTATTAAGAATATTTCCAAAACTGAAAATGATATCAAATTAATTTATTCAAGAAGTGCTGTTAAACCAAAGCAGGAAAAATGAAAAGGCCACATCAAGGTACATGGGAGTAGAACTGCTAAAAGACAAAGAGAAAAGTTTAAGAGTTGCCAGAGTAAAAAGAACATATTATATTCACAGGAACCTCAATTACTCGTTTGAATTAAGCTCATATTTCCTGATAATTTCTATCCTGGTCCCTGCTTCTCTCCAAAGGAGTAAGTATATGGAGAAGGTTGGGCTTCACGTAGCCTACATATACAAAGATAAGTAGGCCTCATATCCTCATGACATCCTTTGGCTTCTCTGGATTCAACGATAATGTCTTGTGTCCTTCTGATCATTATTTACTAAAGTTGGAGGATGATAAAAGCTATAATTGTGTACTTTTAAGTTAGCCATAGCTCAGTTATATTATATGTCTAACTTTGTCTCATTTTGGACTTCTAAATTTCTCCCATGGCCTCTATCTGGGCCCATATAATGATTGTTTAATCACATGTCAGCTATATATACAGACCGTTCCTGGAGACCAGTGGTATGTATGTCACGAGTTTATTTACACAGACATGATACCAAGAGTGGCTCACAAATGCTTAACCTAACCTTCATCTGCCTTCCATTATGTTCTTTGAAGTGGCCATTTACCCTTCTCTACAGCAAATGGAAAAGGAGCAGACTACAAGTTATCTATTCCCAAAACCTAAAATCTAGAAATGACTATTAAAAGCCATGTTTTCTCCTCCTTCCTTATCTTACTTTCTTATTTCTACCACTCATTCAAGAGGATTCA
This sequence comes from Cheirogaleus medius, assembly GCA_008086735.1. Classification (NCBI taxonomy): domain Eukaryota; kingdom Metazoa; phylum Chordata; class Mammalia; order Primates; family Cheirogaleidae; genus Cheirogaleus; species Cheirogaleus medius. Next base: position 15,082,229 of record VBSM01001483.1, read on the forward strand.
TGTGCTTTTCTTTTACATTGTATCCCTGTTATAAATCAGAATAACAAGGTTTGTGGCTTTGCCATTTTAGGTAAATGGGACATTTTTTCCATGAAGAAACTCTACAACATGGGTTCCCCAGTATGGTATTTATTAGGGTTGTTCTTAAATGTTAGTTCTTTCATTCCAAGGTCACAGTAAGATTATAGTTTTTCTACCTATTGAAAATCTGTTGAACCAGTTGACTTCCTTTGTCCAAGGAATTCAAAAGGCAGTGATATGTGTAAATTCAGTGAGGAAGTTTTAATACAATCACATACTTTATCACACTTTCTGCCTCTGTGAATTTTGCCTCTATGAGCCTAGTTTTCTAAATAACTAGTATGAGCAGACTTTTATTGACCTGTAATAGACAAGTAGTAGGAAGGAAACAATAAGCATTGTTTTCTTATGACACTGAAATTTTGGAGTTGCCTGGTATCCAGCTTAACCTCCAACCAAACCACCCAGAACTGGTTTTCAATGCTTTTATTTCTATCTATGTCTCTACCTTTATTTCTACCTCTACCTCATCTCTATTCCCTGTATCTATTTTTCTCTCCCTAAACTTGGTTCACAATCTTATCTTGCTGCAAGATTGTATTTTGAAACCTAAACAAAAAGATAAATATTAACTTTTTCTTCTAATTATTTTAAACTGTCCCATGCCCAACTCCACCCATACTATCAAGACAGTGTTTCTGGCCTAGGAAAAAGAAAACACATGGAGTCATGCATTCTTAAAAATAGTATTTAATTTTGTACAAGATAAACTATAATATTCTACATGGTCTTTCAAAACTTAGTTGCAGACTGTATTGGTAGTCGCCATCTCAATTATACCATAAGTGTTAAACACACTGGACTATTCCCTATTTCCTGGAAACAAGTAATTTTAAGGCTCCAAGCCTTGGTTTTGCTGTATCCTCTTTTTATAATGGCATTCTTAAATTTTATTTGTGAAAACCTTACTTCAATAACATCATTTCTCTATAGTTAATGCTGATAATTTTAGACAGAAAACTTTTTCCTATGTGTTTCTCTAGCCTTTTAAATATAATACTAATTAAGTAGCTATCACATGGTATTATATTTTTCCAATGGAGGGGTTCTCTAGACTGCTTTTCTTTGGCAGAAAGTGTGCTCTATTTATTTTTATACCCTGATTACATAAAACACTACTAGACACAAGTTGATACTTAATGAATGTCTACCAGTTTTTAAATAGTGACAAGAAACCTCTGCTTCTTTGGTTTCTATTGTATTTTAAAGAGATTTATAAGATACATATGCAGATTTGTTACATGGATATACTGCATAGTGGTCAAGTTTGGGCTTTTTGTGTATCTCTCGCCCAATTAGTGTGTGTAGTAGCCATTAGGTTATTTTTCCCCCCATGTCCTTCTCCCACATTTCTGTCCTTTTGCCCTTCCATGTTTCCAATGTCTACTATTCCATTTTCTATTTCCATATGTACTCATTTAGCTCCAACTTATAAGTGATAACAAGTGGTATTTGACTTTCTGTGTCTGAGTTATTTGGCTTAAGATAACGGCCTCCAGTTTGATCCATGGTGCTACAAAAGGCATGATTTCATCCTTTTTATTGCTGAGTAGTATTCCATAGTATATATGCGCTATAGTTTCTTTATCCACTCATCTATCGATGAACACTTACGTTCATTCCATACCTTTAATACTGTGAACAGTGCTGCAATATATATAATGATTTATTTTCCTTTGGATAGAGATACCCAGTAGTGGAATTGCTGGATTGGATGGTAGATCTATTTTTTACTTCTTTGAGAAATATCCATACTGTTTTTCAAAGAGGTTGTACTAATGTACATACTCACCAAAAGTATACAAAGTAATCCCCTTTCTGCACATCCTCCCCAATATCTACTGTTTTTTTCACTTTTTAATAATGGCTATTATTGACTAGAGTAAGATGATATCTCACTGTGATATTAATTTATATTTCTTTCATGATTGGTGATGTTAAACTTTATTTTTCCACATGCAAGTTGGCCATTTGATTCTCTCCTTATTAAAAATTTCTGTTCATAATATCCTTTGCCCACTTTTTAATGTTTTTTTTTTTTCTTATTGCATTTTGAGTTCCTTGTAGATTTGGGATATTAGTCTGTTGTTGGGTGCATAGTTTGCAAATATTTTCTCCCATTCTGTAGGTTGTCTGTTTACTCTGTTGATTATTACTTTTGATGTGCAGAAGCTTTGTAGTTTAATTAAGTCCCATTTGTTTGTTTTTGCTTTTGTTGCATTTGCTTTGGGGGTCTTAGTCACAAAATCTTTGTTTAGACCAATGCCCAAGAGAGACTTTCCTAGGTTTCCTTTTAGAATTGTTATTGTTTCAGGTCTTATATTTAAGTCTTTATTCCATCTTGAGTTAATATTTGTTTATGATGAGAAACAGGGATCCAGTATCCTTCTTTGCATGACTATCCAACTTTTCTAGCACCATTTATTGAATAGGACGTCCTTTCTCCAGTGTATGTTTTTGTTTGCTTTATCAAAGATGAAGTGATTGTAGGTATGTTTCTTTACTTCTTTATTCTCAATTCTGTTTTATTGATGTATGTGTCTATTTTTAACCAATGATATGCTGTTTTGGTTACTGTAGCCTTATAGTTTAATTTGAAGTCAGATAATGTGATGCTTTCAGATTTGTTATTTTTGCTTAGGATTGCTTTGGCTATCTGGGCTCTCTTTTGATTCTATATGAATTTTAGGGTCATAATACTGTGAAAAATTATATTGGTATTTTCATAGGAATATTATTGAATCTATAAATCGCTTTGGGCAATATGGTCATTTTAATAATATAGATTCTTCCAATCTATAACCATGGGATGTTTTTCAATTTCATCAGTGTTTACTAGTTTTCTTTGTAGAAATGAAAGTTTTCTTGTAGAAATGAAAGCAGTGACCCTGCTCTCATATGCAGTACATGTCTACTACAGTCAGCATTTGAAAAAGCCACCACACAAAGGATATCTATAATTAAGGAACTCACATAGAAGCTTTGCCACTGATTTATAGTTTTTATATGGTACTTTGACTGAATTTGGTCAAATTTGAACATTTGTGCATTGGGACAGACTTCGATTTGTAGTGTATTTAAAATGTGTTTGACCGTTTATGCTATCCTGGATTAAGCTTAAGCCCGTTATCCAAAGTGAGGCAAC
>VBSM01001483.1:15085554-15158133 GCA_008086735.1 Cheirogaleus medius
ATATTTGTACCCCCATTATATGATGAAATAAAAGGAAAAAAAATAAAATAAAATTATGTAAGACATTAAAAAAATAAAATAAAATAAAATGTGTTTGTATCCCTATAATATTCTGAAATTTAAACAAAAATAAATAAAATGTGAATTTTTGTTTATACAGGGATAAATTTAATAAATTCAGTAATGGTGGCAGTCAGATCTAAGAAAATCCAACTGCTTGCATTGATGGAAAATATGGACGTGGCTTTAAAAGAAGCTATTGTTTACTAATAAACACATAATGTGTAAATTATTATAGAAATGAAATAGTAGGAGATAAATTCTTACTTTACCAGTAATGTTTTATTTTTAGATTTCTGTCATAGGATCAAGAAATTCTAAGTAATTATGGTGCATTTATCTTTTAATATTTTCTGAAATGTGAATGACTTTTAGTTGTTGTCATGGGAATGTGACTAAGAGGAAATGAACTACATAGCAACATTATTGTTATTTGCTTCCACTATTACATTCATAAAAATAGGTGAACATTTGAAGTCTCTGAAGAAAAAAGACTGTCACTAGAAATTTTTCAATTTAAGCTTTTAAAAATCCATCCTCACCAAAGTTTTTTTAAAAAAGCAACAAGGAGTCAGGGAAAGCATCTTTACCTGCATGTACCGCAATACAATATTAGAAATATGGATTGGAATTGCAAACACATCTCATATATATAAAGGTATGTGTCAACCTATAAAGATTTCTGTAAAATACTACATCACAAAAAGAACATTGTTAATTTATCTATACATACTCAAAGTCATATATTAGTTTAGAGTTATTTTCTATATGCTTCCAACTTAATCAAATGTATTATTTTCTTTTTCTTCTTCACTATTTATTAATTTCCTTCTGGTGTTAACAAAAATTTGAATTATATACATAATTAACCCCAACAAAATTTGAGAGATTTGGGAGAACATTTTTGGAGAAATAAAACTCCATCTGACTTGAAAAGGTGAAACAAAATGGTAAGAGAAATTGCAGTGCTGCATACACACATCCTTATATATATACTCTTGTATTTATCTTTAACTGGGTACCTATCTCTGTATACATGATGAATTTATAAGATAACACAAACTTGTATAGTAGATATGTACACTAAGAATTTATAGGGCACATATTAGATGGGCCCAGGAATCCCTTTTAATCCAATGACTAATGAGACCTAATTTTAGCTTTTTGGAAATCTGTCACAACCTCATTCCAGTTTGAGAAATATTTAAGTAATCACAATTCTGACAAATGCAGCAACTCTAATAACTTTTAAGCCATGATATATTTATATTTAGGTAGCTTGTATAAACAACTCTGTAAATGCACACTGAAAAATGCCATTGATCTTCCTTCTGCAGGGTCCAATTTTAAAGCTCAGAGAATGCCTCTTTAGGGCAGTGGGACGACCCCTGTTCAGTTTGTTAAAACTAGGAAAACCACCACAGAAAAACAAATCCCATTCTTAGATATTCTCCACTTAAACCTTTGGATTCACCCTTCTTTACTCCACTCTATTCCCTGTGAAGATGAGTTCTATGGATTCTATTATCTAAAATCCCTCACCTTCTGATTTCCTGGTAGAAGATTGCACTGGTAGAAGATCAGAGGAAGGAAAAGAGAGATGTTAGTGTATTCAGCCCCCCTTGCTGTTTTTCTACAAGGCCTTGGTGAATGTGCTTTCAAGGCTTTGCACTCCTTTACCTATGCTTCCAGCTCTTGGCAAGCATTCACATACCCACAATTACAAACTCTCCAGGTTTTGGCAAAAGCAACTTTATGTTGTTCCTTCAGGATGACAGGTGGCATAAAAATTTAGATAGGCTTTCCATTCCATAAGATAGCACACTAGTCCATTACACTGATGGCATTATGCTTATTGGACCTACTGAGCAAAAGGAAGGAACTACTCTAGACTTACTGGTAAGACATTTGCATATCAGAGGGAGGGAAATAAATCTGACAAAAGTTCAGGGGCCTTCTACCTCAGTGAAATTTCTAGGGGTCCAGTGGTGTTGGGCATGTTGAGATATTCCTTCTAAAGTGAAGGATAAGTTGTTTTATCTAGCCCCTCCTACAACCAAAAAAGAGCTACAAAGTCTATTGTATCTTCTTGGATTTTGAAGGCAACATTCTCCTCATCTGAATGGGCTACTCCACCCATTTATTGACTCCAAAATCTGCCAGTTTTGAGTAGAGATCAGAATAAGAGAAGGCTCTGCAATAGGTCCAGGCTGCTCTGCAAGCTGCTCTGCCACTTCGGCCCTATGACTTAGCAGATACCATGGTGTCTGAATTGTTTGTAGCAGATAGAGATGCTATTTTTAGGTTTTGGCAGTCCCCTGTAGGTGAATCACAGTTCAGAACCATAGGATTTTGAAGCAAAACCCTGAAATCCTCTGACTATAACTACTCTCCTTTTTTAAAAAAATAGCTTTTTGCTTGCTACTGGGTCTTAATAGAGACTGAATATTTAGCCATAGGTTACCAAGTTACCATTTGACGTAAGGTGACCATCATGAATTGGGTATTATCTTACCTACCAAGCCATAAAGTTGGCTGTGCACAGCAGTGATCTATCAACAATTGAAAATTGTATATATAAGAATGAGCCCAAGTAGGCCCTGAAAGCGCAAGTTACAAGATGAAGTCGCCTAAATACCCATGGTTCTCAATCCTGCTACCCTGCCTTCTCTTTCCCAGCCTGCACTTATGGCCTCATGGGGAGTTCACTATGATCAACTGACAGAGGCAGAAAAGACTCAGGCCTGTTTTACAGATGGCTCTGTATAAAATGCAGGCAACACCTGGAAATGGATAGTTGCAGCACTATGGCCTGTTTCTGGGACATCCCTGAAGGACAATGGTGAAGTAAAGCCCTCCTGATCGGCAAAACTTTGATTTACTTGGAAGGACAAATGTGATTATATACAAATTACGGGCTGTAACCAATGGTTTGGCTGAATAGTCAGGAACTTAAACATGATTGGAAAATGGGTGACACCAAAATTTTGGGAAAAGGTATATGGATAGACCTTTCTAAGGGGGCAAAAACCATGAAGATATCTGTTTCCCAGGTGAATAATGATCAAAGGGTGACCAAAGCATAAGAGGATTTCAATTGTCAAGTGATTAGGATAATCCATTTGTGGATACTAGTCAGCCTGTTTCCCTAGTCACCTCTGTTATTACCCAATGGGTTCATGAACAAAGTGACCATGGTGGCAAGGATGGAGGTTATGCATGGGCTTAGAAAACGTGAACCTCTACTCATCAAGACTGACCTTTCTACAGCCACTACTAAGTGCCCAATCTGCTAGCAGCAGAGATCAGTGCTGAGTCCCTGATGTGGCACCATTCATTGGGATGATTAGCCAGACAATCTGGCAGGATGATTATATTGGACTACTTCCATCATGGAAGGAACAATGTGGTGCTCAAACTGAGAAATCCATCACATCACCGCAGCTATCTTCATAACATCAATAAGAGATTCTTCTGAATCCATGTCTTGTAATCCATTTGACTGGTTGCTTCCTAACATAAATTCCTGATTTCACTCTCTCATCCATACACTAATCCTTCCATTTATTTCTACTGGAATTCCCTTGATCAAATGCCTCATCAACAAAATCACCCAACAATTATCAGTCAAGCAGCATGCCCAACACAGGATACAACTGGTTCTCAAGAAACAATACCACAAGAAAAATCTTACCCTGATGAATATTTCACTCAGCCATTCCTAGGATTTCCATTATCCTTGAGTTGTTGAAAAACAGTGTCTCTGAGAATATGAGAAGGAATTTACAAGGCTGATCAAATGCTGTGCTTCACATAAGTTTAGGCTGGCTTGACAAAGACAGTTTGATGTTAAACTTTTTACATCAATTTTTCACACTGTATCTCATTTGCTCTATTCCAGGTCCAGACTCTTGCTTATGCACCTCAATATTTACCTTATTACAATACTTGATACAGTCCTGTAAGTTTCAAGACATCCCCAGGAATTTTTGGTTGCCCCCCGCCTTCCTCTTTCCTAACCTATGGTCTCTGCATGGAAATAACACTCATTGGAAATCAAGCAGGTGGGAGGAGGAAGGAAGGTATAGGAAAATTCATACTTAATGGGTAAAGTGCACACTCTCTGGGTGATGCCCACATTTATAACTTTGGCTGAAATGGTACAAAAGCAATTTATGTAACCAAAAATGCATACCCCTGTAATATTCTGAAATTTAAAAAACGCTGTGCTTATGCACCCCTTTTCTGAGACCTTTCTGGCTGAGGCTTTGAACATCTCCCTTTGCCATAGTTAGTCCTCCTGAACAAGGTTTTCTTATTAACATTTGGATTCACATGCTTATTTTGACAATAGAGATTCTGCCCAATTTGGATGCATTTTCTCATAGCTGTTAATATTATTAATATAATAAGCATTTTTATTTCCATCCAACTAATTTCTTTGTCCATCTTTCAATCAGGTCCAAATCCAGGTAGTTCCACTCCATTATTGTTGTTTTCTGGACTACAGCAGACCCATATGTGTCATCAAATCTAATTAGGAAGTGCCTGATGCTTTCTTAGTATTTTAGAGTATAAATGTAAATGGTGAGCAGTATACAATTATGTCTTCTCTCCAGGAAAGCAAGAATGGTTTATTCAATCCAGGTATCATAATGAGAGTCAGATAGAACTTGGACTATGAGTGAATATTCATCACACTTTACATTAAAACTACTCAAAATGAAAATTAAAACAAAAGTAATATAATTCTATTTTGAACACTAAATGCTACTGCCAAAGAAACCCATAAAATATAGCTTATTGCTAAAGAATTAGTTTTTATTGATGATAAATAGGGCATAAAACTATACTTACATGAATCTTAAAATTTTATTAGCTTAGTTATTATGTTTTTTTGATTTTTTTTCTTCTCCTGGGTATTCCTTTGCAAATTTTCTGAGTACCGATAATTAACGTAGGCATCAATAGAGGTATAGCTTTCCAGGGAGATAGTCATCAGGTACCAAGACAGAAATCAATGTCAGTTAGTCATGCAAAAGTTCTTTATTTCTTTATATTATTAGTGCTAAGGAACCTTGATTTCATTAGACATACTATTATGAGAAAAAGAGAAAATTATAATCTCATGGACAATAAAAACAACAAAGATGTAAACTTTTATTACTTCTCTTATTAAACTGGCAAGCAATGGGTTTTTGAAAAGCTATCATTCCTGTGTTTAAGACAGGGAATATAACTTTTGAAAATAAAGCAGCTCTGAAGATTTTTAAACATGTCTTTTTGTAGAGATATGCTTTCATTTTTCTTGGGTAAATATGTAGGAGTGGAATTGCTTGATCATAGCATGGTTGTACGTTTAACCTTATGACAAACTGTCAAACTGATTTTCAAATTAGCTTACCATTTTACACTCCCACCAACAGTATATGAAAGTTGAGGTTGCACTAACTCCTTGGTAACATTTGGAGGTATCTGTCTTTTTATTTAAGCCATTCTAGTGTATACATAGTAGAAAATTCTGTTGGACACTGTTGATTTAGAAGCTAGCTTTATGCCAGGTTCTACAGGTTGAAAATTTGCTATAAGTTTGGGATTAAAAAAAAATTGTGGATGTATTTTTTTACAGCTAAATTTAAGGAAAATTTTAAACAACAAAAAATAAAGACACTACACCTTAAAAATAATCTGATATATATGTATATCACACACATATGTACATATGTGTATATATATTTGTATATATCCATTTGTAATTACCTAGAAAATATTTATTATTAAAGTTTTGTCAAACATCAAATATCTATGCTATTTTAGACAAGAAGTTTCTTTAATAATGTTCATTTCTGTGAGTCAATATCCCTTATGAAAATAGGAATATCTAAAGATGTAATAGTCTTGAGTTTCTCTTTCAGAAAGAATGTTCAGTGACATTTTCTGTTATGGTTTCGGATCTTCTATAATGACCCAAATGTCCCTCCACTTTTGGCCATTCTAAATCTAGATTGTCTTTTTTCCTCTTAGACCTATTTCTACATAACAATTTATATACTGATAAACAATCTTACAGATAAGAGAGCCACAAAATTTTAAAAAAAGAAAGAAAATACCTGTAATAAGTTACTCCAAAACTACTGCAGACAAAATGAAACAGAATTCAAAATATTGAGAAGAGAAATTACACAAATATATAAGTAATAGATTTTATTTTGGTAAGTATCAGCAGCTAATACAATTATTTTGTTTTAAAATCTCTTAATTGAGCTACCTAGATAACTTTTCATTTAAGAGTTAATTTATGTTAATAATAAGAATGTGCTGTATTTACTGCAAGATCATAGTTAAATACTGCTATTTTTATTAAATTGATTCCTCATTCATTTTAAATGACAAGTTTTCATTGGGTTTAATTAGAATTTAATATAATGTTTAAGTATGAAACTAAAATTAAACATAATTTCAATAATATAGTGAGTTATCATTAACATTTATGTTTTGTAACTGTAGCATTTCTTTAGCAATGTGTCAGAGTCCCTTCATGTTAACAAATTAACCTAAAAATGCTTATATAAATAAGAATTTAAAACATTTTTAAAAGCACAAAAATTGTCTTAAAACATGCAACTGGCTATTCTTAAATTTTCCCAGTATTTCAATAAATCTAACTCCTAATTTAAAATTCTTTTATTTAAATTATTTTATTTTATTAAAAAATAATAAGAATATTATCCTTTTTCATCAAAATTTTGTTTAGCTAACTATGAAACAAATACTAAATGGTCAAAATATTTTAAAATATATTTTGTAATTTAATGTATAGAATATAAGTTAAAAATTGAAAACATAAACAATGATTTTTTTTTCTCATCAAGGCAGTCAATTCTGGAGCTAAAATTGTGTGCCACATTTTTAGAGGTAAACGCACAACCTGAGCCACATGTCAATGTAAGCCACCTATGTAGGGATTTGAAACAAAACAATATGTCTATAAAAGGTGGAATTGAAAACACTGAACAGAAACTATTAGTGGACTGATTTTGGTTTAATGTAAGGAAGAAATTCCCATCAGTAATATCCAAAATTGGAATTGAATGATCTATCAGAAGGTGAGTTTGCCACATCCATCCTTAAAGTTGTTCATACACAGTTTAGGATATTCTAAGACTTGTGTAGAGATTTTGTAGAAGAAAATTAAATATTTAAAATGTTTTTTTTTATTTAATGGATTCTCCTTCCTTTACTGATAATTTCTTTGGTTTAAGGTAAAAGTTTCAGATTTTTGTTTTTTACTTTTTCACACCTTCCATATACTGTTTTTAAATTAAGAGATGGTGATATCTTACAGGTTCTATATATTAATAGATATGCTTTTCATACTTTTGGAATGATTATCAAATGTATTTTTTTTTGCTTTCAAAGGCTGCAACCATTTTTATAGATCTATATTACTTCTTCACAGGTGATAAACATATATCAGACTATTTTTTCTTTAATCTTAAATTTGTAACCATCTTTTCACAAAAAGAAAAACAAAGTATAAATGTTTGTCCTGAAAGAAAATTTTAAAAATTATGTTTGGTCCATAACAAAATCCCACATTCACAAAAATTGCTTTGACATCATAAGAATGTGAGAAAATTTGGCCATGGCTTCATCATCTGAAATAGTGGAGAAATTTCAAGTGACTATTTTCACACATCAATCTTTCAAAGTACCATTTAGCATTTCTATAAGTTCGAGAATCTCCCACACATATATGTTAAATAGTAAGTAAATGTGAAATGTTTAAGAGGTAAATTAAAAAGCAAGGTAGAGTAAGTTATTAGCTTACATACTGGCTAACCATACTTACCTGTAGAACATGCAAGTTTAATTCATAAATATATTGAATATAATATATATTATAAATGTTATATATGAATGTATACATACTATATATTAACACATAACTTGCAACCTTTGTGTATGTGGGAATACATGTGATTGTGAATAAAATATTACACGTTATCCAGAGTTAAAAAATACAATTTTATATATTGTACACTCATTTTATAAACCCTAACAGAATTTCTTAATGTTAAATACAAAAGTGCCCCTTCTGTGTTGTTACTACTACAAAATGAGAAGGTCTCAAAACAAATGGTAACTACAATTCCCGAGTTTGGCTGAGAAAGTTCTAACATATCGGGATGCACATTCGATAAACAAAAGTACTCAGATACTCCCCAAGCAGGCTCATTTCTAAGGCCAAGAGTTCCTGTACAGAAACTGTGATACCTCTGGCTTGTCTTGTGAAGTACTCTAAACTAAAATCAATTTACCAAGTGATTGCTACTTGTTACAAGTTTTTCTGTAACTTTGGACTCTGAAACCTTTGCCTTGGGAAATAAATATCCTTAGTGTGGTTATTTTACAGAAGCTGAACTACGAAAGTCCTTTCAGTGTTGATGCCCTCCAAGCACATTTCAGTTCGGCCATTGTCTGGTGTAATATACTATACTATAAATGGCTCCTAATTGAAATTCTCATAGACCTACTTCTACTTCCCCAATTCCCCAGAGCTAATACTCAAAGAATAACATGGCTATTCCCCTTCTTCACTTAACTTACATTTTATAATAATTTCAAACAAAAATTAACCAAATTTCTAAATGATAAATCCCCAATCTATTGGGGAATCTTATATGCCAAGCATTTTTTTTCACTGACATCTTGATACTTTATTTCTATTAGTTCTAATTGACTAAGATATACTCTAGCTTTAGAATTGATATTAATATTTCCATCCCAATGAATTTAAAGAGTGAAAATAAGTTGAATGTGTAGTAGGTTCTTCATAAGATTTTAGCTTGAATTTTCATGTAAGAGTTCAATAATTTAAAATAAAATAGCAGATTTAGCATAAGTGCAGTATTATAGCTATCATAAAAGCTCAAAGTTGTTACAACTATATTGTAAACGTAAAGGTTTTCTCTGCTGAATTCTTGCCATAGTTTCATAAAACATTACTTCCCTATGGTTTACAAGGTAGAGAATTTACTCCTGTTACTTTAATAGACACTTTCTGGTTGGCTAATTCCTTGAGAGTCCCTCTCTGACTGAAAGAAAATCACATGCCTTGTGAAGTGTGGAATTAACAAAAAGCAATGGTTAGAAAGAATAAAATGCCAATTCTTTCTTTTGCTGACTATTTTGCTTTGCTTAAATCCATGGTTCTATTTAACACATTTGAATGTAATCCACCTCAAATATTGTGATAAAAAATTAAAAATGACCTCTTTATTTTCTTTTCCAAAAAACATTCAATATGAAGTATTTACATTATTTTTTTAACAATGCAGATTACATCCATCCAGACATCTGTATTAACAAGTATATAGCTAGTAGGACCATTATATTACCACAAACTAGAGAGAGTTATTTTTCGATGGCTCAGATTTTTCACAGGGCCTCATTAAACTTTTACTAAAAACATGAGAATTTCCCTTTCTGTGAAGAGCCAGTCTACTAAGTTATTTCCTATTTATTGCTTTTGATGTTCGATACAGTAGAGAGAGAAATAGAGAAATTATGATTAATTCTCTCCTTACACATCTGACTGGAAAATGTTTATGGTTTCCCTAAGTCTACCAGCAGGTAGAGTTGTTTATTATTTTATAAAATTACTTTAATTCCTTGTTTAATTTAAGATGATTTTGAAATAAGAATCAGTACCATAGGGCAGAAGCACCAAGAGATAGTTGACTTTAATTTTGCTTTCCTTAAAGATGTAAATACCACACATCGCTGTCCGTACACCATAAGTTATGTTCAAATCTACTTCTAAAGGATAGGGAGAATTTTCCACCAGGTCATAGTTTTGAAGTTGAATCTATTTATAAGTTTGCTGAAAAAAATTCAAAATTCTAAAAAAATTCACTGTCATGGTCACAGAAATAATATATTTTTATTCTTTGCATGATAAATTACTAGAAAATGTGCCTCATGGCATCAATATGCCTTTTATTCTAATAAAAACACTGCACTCAAGATTAATGTTGCTATTTTAGCCTGTCTTCACATGCTAAGAGATATCTGGATTAGTGGTAATTTCTTTCCAATTCAGGCATCAATTGTCTACTGTGTTTTATGATGTTTGCAATATTTGATAGGAAAAAAAATGTGAATAATGTCCTAGAAGAAGCTTCATAGAAAATGAAGGAGGGGTTGAGGGAGGCTAAAGTGGGAGAGCAGAAATATGAGGGGATAGAAGAGGAAATACATGCAAATTTAACCAGAAAGCACATTAGAATTTGATTAAGTTCCCAAGAAACAAGCACAAATAAAGTGCTATATGAGAAAATCATTGAGTAGTCTATCATTTGCTAGTGACAGAAAACCAACCTAAATGGATTAAGCAAAAGGCAAAATTTAATAATGTACAAACCTGAACATTTAGAGATATTGCTGACTTTAGGATGACAGAAGCCCAAGTGATATCATCAGCACTTGTTCTTACATTCTCCAGCCACACAGTCTGTGCTGGCTCTCTTTTTTTTCCCATCTTAGGCTTTTGACTTCTTTAGAGTGACAATATGACTGCTAGCAAGATCCGGATGTTATTTTGTCCTCTCAGAATACTAAATAGAAAGAATATCTTTTCCTATACTTATCCCCAAACTTAATCTTATTAAGACATATTCAATTATGTATCCATCCAAGAGGTAATTGCTATAATCAGGATTATATCATGCTCTGATTGACCAGATCAGGCAATCTATTGTCAAGCTATGTAGAATTAGAGGGAGAAAAATGGCTACACATGAAAAGTGGGGGTTCTCTATATCGGAGAAGAAAACAGGGAAAACAGTAGGCATTAACTAGAGGAGATTTGAAGAAGAGATTATGTCCAATTTGGGAAACAAAAAAAAAGAGGAAAAATTTCAATGTCCATATCATTTAATATAAACCTTTGAAGATACATCAGACATAATATAGTGAGGTAGGTCAGAGAGAATGGCATTATAATCAGAATAAACAGCAGGAGGAAAAATAATGGACATAGTAAAATACAGAGACACTTTTAGCCAACAACATGTGGTCAATCTGGCTGAGAATTTGGAAATATACTTTTAAAAAGTCTTTGGTGGCACTTTGAGGATATTGTATTCAATTTTATAGAAGATACGGAACTACTGAAGTGGTAGGAAAAAGAGGCCAAGATACATGCCTTGGGAATGTTATCTTGAGATTATATCAAGTGAAATAGGGAGAGACTGACAATGGGGAGGATAACTAACATTCTATTAATATTATGGGGGTGAAGATGTTACAAATACTTTGAAGGAATAAAATTATCTAAATTGGAACACAGTATCTCAATGATTCTGAATAAAGAAGGAGTAAAATGTTAGTAAATAAGATCAGCATAGTGATAGCCTGAAATTCCCTCATCCCAAATTATATTAATAACAAGAAATTTCTTCTTTTATCTGCATTACATATATGGAATTTTACATAAAATTTTATTTGGAAAAAATATTATTTCCTGATGCATTTTTTAAATCACTGGACAGGCTAACCAATGCAAATATTGTATGTACTAAGTATTCCTCCTGGCTTACCTCAATTTTTCATTGCCTGTTATGCAGATGCAGACTAAGGAATAAGATACCCGGGTGGGTTTCTGTGGTTACAGCATTTTAGTAGCACTTAAACATTGATAAAAATGCAAGGATATGGAGAACATTTTACTTACCTGATGGCAAAGATTCTTTGTTTGGCCAAATTTTAGTAAAAACCTTTAGTCTAAACCTTCTCTGTGGCCTAATTGTGCATTTCCTTATAAAATTCAGTTTTAGCAAGAACATTGCTAAGTTATTTTAGCAAGAACCCTACCCTCAATATCTGATCAGATTCCTCATCCTCCACCATCCTTTACCATCCTCCAGGAGATGTCTGATCACCCTGGCCTGTCTTCAGTAAGAATCTTGTTAGGTTGCTTTAGCCAGAATCCCTTCCCACTCTTGATGTTTCCTCTTAGTAATTTTCCATCCATCAACCCCCACACCACTCCTCGGCTATAAACTCTCACTTGCTTGTGTTGTATTTGAAATTGAGCCCAGTTCCATACTTCGGTCTCTCTTCCCTTATTGCAATAGTCCTGAATCAAATCTGGTTTTTTTAATGAATAACATTTAATGAATATTTACAGAGGCCTTACATATACTAGGTATATACACACTACATATACTACTATATACACACTAGGTATATATACATATACTAGAACATATACACTGTTCTAGGTACTTGGAATTCAGCAGTGAACAGCTATATATTAACACATTAAGTATTGTCCAGCTTTCATTTTCTTTGTCAATGACCATCTGTCAGGCGGAATATTTTTATAAGACATTTAGGATAGAGGTTGAGAAAGAGTAAGCCCTCTTCAAGTTTCAAGTTTGAGGAACAATTGAGAGTTAATAAATGGGTTCATGGGAAAGCTGATTTCAGCAGTCGATCATTGGACTTTTGTTTAGAAGAATTAACCATAAAAACTTGGAGATTGGAAAGAATTACTGAGGACAGTAAAGGAAAGGCTGAATTATGCTTCCATGGTCTTCCTTCTCTCACTTCTTCCACAGTGCTCCAAATACATGTTGAGAACATATTTATATTGAGTATATATGAGAATATATTTGTATGTGGAAAGTGTATCAACATGGTTCCATATACCTTGGTTATAGCTTTTTTAAATTACCTTAGAAGTATAGCAGTCATATTTTAGGAGGAATGACAATATTCAAAAGAGATCTAGCAAAGCATTACCAAAATATGACCTTCCTATCAAAAAGTAGGATTTTAGAAAAAGGGATTCATATGAACATTATTTTTTTTCTTTTTGTAAATACAAAAAGAAGTAGAGGAAAAAGTATTCTCCATCATGTATTGTATCCTGAAAGGTACAGTTCCCACAAGTAAAGCATTGGAAATAAGATTAGAAGATCTCTGATTACAGTACAACCAGTAAATTTTATTTTCATATATTCCATCTCTCAAAGACTTAGGTAACTCACTATCTGGGAGATGAAACACCCCACTACAATCCAGCAGAACAGCATTAGCTGTAATCCACTCAGTATTGGAAACTCACAGTTCAGGTTTAGACTTGGGAGGAAGATTCTACAAGCAAAATGTGGCAGTGGCTACTAGGTCCATATAAATCCTTCCTTACTCAAGGATGAGCAATGCAAGGGAAAAACATCTAACAAAAGTCACAGAAAAGAGAGCTTTTTCATAGAGATTTAGATAAAGAATAAATCTCTAAAAGTACTTTTCTAACGTGAATGGAGTGAATTTTTAAAATTACGTCTGGTTTGCATCTTCCTCAAGAGGAAATTCTCTATAAAATAATAATTGCAAGTATAAAGATTATGATAGTAAAATTAAAAGACTACAGAAGTAGAACTGTAAAGGTGTCATCAAACCTATGTTGAATATCACTTGTAATCAGAAACATGAAAAGTTAAACAAAACTATAGTAATTTTATCTAATAGATTGGCACAATTTCAAAACATTAAGCATGTGCAGTGTATGAAAAGATGTGGAGAAGTATATGCTTTTTATATTATTGATGGAAATGTAAATAATTAAAGAATTTGGGGAAGGTGAATTGACAGATTCTATCAAAATTTGACGTGTGAAAATAATTTATCAGCATTTTCACTTCAAGTAATCAATTTTACAAAAATACTCTATTGATGAAAGTCTGTTGGACTTTCATCTGTCAACAACCCAATAGGTGAATGTATTTCTCCTTTAGTCCATGTGGTACTCATAGGGATGTTGGTGATGGCAGCCTACACCTTCTGGCACAAAGTAGTGTACATTCATGTTAAAGCAACCTAAAGCTCTTCCACAAAATTTCATATATTTTTATTGATAGAGGGAGTGATGAGAAGATGTATACTTGGAACATTGAAGGGCTATATAGCTCAACCTCTGAGAATGAATAAAGCGTATAGATGAGGAAAACACTGATAGATGGAGACCTTGTTAAAATTGCTTAAGACAATCCAGCCATGCCCAATGTTGATAACACTTTGGACTTCGCTTGATACAAATCAATTCATTTCCCTTTTTACATGAGCTATATTGAATTTAGTTTCAAAGATACACGCAAAAGGTGTTGTCTTAAAAGACTGGTAATTGTTAATAACTAGAAACATGAAGGTTAAATAAATCATACTTTGAACTACTAAATACAATTTTTAAAATACTGTATTTACATGTATTGATATAGGAAGCTCAATAAAAAAGTAAAAAAGATGACAAAACCCAAATAACTATTATCTTTGATTAAAATGCAAAATCATGAAAAGATGTGTAAATGTAAATATTTTTATATAGGCATATTGTGAGAGTGAACATTCTTATTTTGCTGTACATATCTCTGTATTGTTTATATTGGTTAAGCAAGGAATACATCTTTGAATTGATTGCACAATAAGTATTAAAAAAGTAATCAGAAATATTGAATGAAAAAATTACAGAATGCCAAGAAATAAAAAGGCAATCAAACTGCAAATCTCACTAAAATGTATCACAAAAATGGAAATGGAAATAGTAACAAGAAAAGGTGTAATAGAAGTACTAATAGGATTTTGAAAAAATGCTCAAAAACTAGACAGTAACAAAGTTTACTATATTACGAATAGACATATCACAAGTATCATTTTCTGAATAAAATGGAAAAATAAATACTAGAAGTTAAATGTTAAGGATTTTTCATTTCTGGAAAAGATGAAGCAGACACATTTTCCCTATTCCTCCTGGTTTGTACAGCTAAAAACCCTAGACAACATGTCTAAAACACATATAAGAAGACTGAAAAGTGAAGAGGGAAGACTGGCTAGATACTTCAAAATTCAAGTAATGACATGGCAACGCATTTCCTGAGTTTTCTTCTGCCACTTATATATTCTGGACTAGGTGCTGAAGAAGTGCACAACCCAGAAATGCCAGTGAATGCTGATGATAAAAACAAAAGCTAAGAGAATCTGCCTGTCTCTTACCAATGGATCTGGAATGGGGAGACCTTTTCTGATGACAACTGTTCTACTTCAGCCAAACACCAATTCCCTTCTCCTTACTGTCAGCAAAGATTCAATGTGGAGCATGAATTTACACATTTACACAACAGTGACAAGGTGCCCCTCTATCTCCCTACCAGGATGATTTCAAAAGGGGCTAGATGGGGAGCCTAGTCTTTTACCTCTGCCCAGAGGTAATGATGAGCAACACTCCTAGCCTAACCTCATGGTGTCAGTGGAGGCCAGTTGGGGAGATTAGACTTCTAATCTCTACACAGCAGTAACAAGGCTCCTCCTCCTACTCCTCACTGCTGGAGTGGTGTCAGAGTACCACTCAGTGGGGAATCTGGAATTCTACTCTCACCATTGTTCTAGTCCTCCTTTCTGCTGAGATGGTGTCAATAGAGGTTGAACCAGAACTTCTACCCTTGTCCAGTGGTAACAGAATACTCCTCCCCCTCCCCACAGCATCAGCAGTGGCCAAATAGGGAAAGCAGATTTCAACCACTGGATAGTGGTAATGAAGTGCCTCTCTCCTTCCTACCAGAGCAGTATCAGTGGAGATCAAGTGTTTTGCCTGGGCTTCTACCCTCCTCTGGCAGTAAGGAGGCACTCCTCTGCCTTCAAGAAGCATCAACGGAAACTAAGTAAAAACCTGGCTTTTAACTCCCATGTGTATTAAAAAGTTGGCATGGGGGTGGGCAACATATGGCTGTGTTCATATCTAACATGATACCATATGTGTATTTTAATTGGGTGATTTAATCCATTTCCCTTTAATGTAATTTATATTATATTTTGATTTAAACTTACCATTATACTTGCTTTTTGATGGTCTTACTTGCTTTGCATTCCATTTTATCTCCATATTGCATTTCGTTATTTTAGAGTAATTAAAAATTATTTTATTTGGAGGCCTAGAAATTACAACATGCATCCTGGATTCATCAAAATGTTAAATAAATTTAAAATTTTACCACTTTTTGGATGAGCCAACACCCTTAGAAGTCTTTAAGTCCATGTACACAACTGCCGCTATTTTTATTATGGTGTTTGTGCATTTTAATTCTATTTATATTTTAAATCCCCAAATAAAGTATAATTATTGTTCGTGTGGCCAAAATATGCTAATCTTTACCCACACATTGACATTTCTAGCCTTTTAATACTTTCTACATCTTCAGATTTCCACAGGAAAACATCTTTCTGCCTGAAGAATATCTTTTAATATTTGTTTTAGATTATTTCTGCTAGTTACAAGTTTTCTTAGTTTTTGTTCTTCTGAAAATTTATATGCACATAAATTTTAAGTATTATTGTTGCTGAATTTAGAATTCTAGATCATTTTCTTTCAGTAATTTGAAGGTATAATCTCGTTGTCATCTGGGTTCTATAGTTTCTATCGAGAAGTCAATTATGATTCTATTTGTTACATCATTGAATGTATCATGTCTTTTTTCTCTGAATTTTATATTTGCTCTTATTTTTCTGTATTTGTAGATATTTTACTATTATGTGCTATGTGTTGAGATTTGTTTTCTTTTTACTTATCTCACATGGGCACTATAGAACTTATTTATTTCATTTTATTTTATTTTAATTTCAGAATATTGCAGGGGTACAAATGCTTTGGTTACATAAATTGCCTTTGCACCGCCCAAATCACAGCTACAATTGTGGCCATCCCCCAGACAGCATGCACCACACCCATTAGATGTGAATTTATCCATCTCCTCCTTCCCCCCTCCCACGTGCCTGATACCCAATGAATGTTATTTCCATATGTGCATATGTGTTGATAGCATTTGGTAAATATACCATTTTGAAAGTTTTGACATAAGCAACTTATCCATTTAGAAAATATAACACATAATTAATTTTTTGTTATACCAACAAAGCGAAACAGAACCACAGCTGCTCCTGCAAAGAAATATACATAATTTGCATAAAGAAAACTGTAAGAATGTATTGAGTTATCAATATCATTTGAGCATACAAAAGTAGAAGAAATAGAGGAAATATGTTCTTGGTTAGAAATTATCTAATCCATTTGTGATCCTATAACAATACTTAAGACTGTATAATTTATAAAGAAGAGAAATTTATTTCTCACAGTTTGGGAGGCTGGGAAGTGCAAGATCAAGCCACCAGAAAATTGTGTATCTGATGAGAGCTGTTCTGTTTCAATTATAATGCTTTGTTGCTGCATCCTCCAAAAGGGACTAATGCTGTGTACTCTCGTGGCAAAAGGGATGGAGAAGGCAAGAGAATGCTCCCTTCAACCTCAAACCCTTTTGTGAGGGTGCTAATCCCATTCATGAAGGTAGACCCCTCCTGATTTAATCACTTCCCCCAAAGGCCCCACCTCTTAATACTACCGCCATGGGGATCAAATTTCAGCATGAGTTTTGGAGGGGCACCATCATTCATATCATAGCAGGGGATGCCAGGATTCCTTTGTAAACTAATATTTAAATTTAAAGAAATTCTATTAAAAATCACAATGAAATCAATTTTTAAAATAGCCAAGTATTTCTGAATTTTATTTGCAAGAGAAAAGGGAAACAAGTTAAGACTAATTTAGAGAAAAGGAGTAAAAAATTGTAAAAAATAACATTTAAAAGTACTATAAGGCTAAATTACTTCTTAGAAACCAAAACATATAAGAAAACATAAACAGGTTAACATAAAATTAATATGTTAAAATCAACAGATAAATGATATATTATCTTCAATGAAAAAAAATTCTTAAATGGCAACTATGACCAAAATGTAATTTACTCATCACAATAAAAGCTATGATAAAACAAAAACTCATCTATACATTTAAAAATCATAGTAAAACAAGTAAATAAAGGAACATAAAAATCTTTAAGCTTAGTCATTTTAAGAGTTCAAACATGAAAATAATTTCTTTTGCCACTTATTCTGTTTTATATAAAATTGGAAATCCTAGTCAGTGCAAGAAATGGAGAATGAAAATACAAGAAATAAAAAGAAAAAAGAAACCTGTTATATTCTCACATGATGTAATTACCTAAATAGAAAATTGAACAAAATCAACAGTCAAACTATTGGCTCTAACAAGGAAGTTTAGCAAAGTTGTCTAATCCGAGATCATCTTCCATACCACGTTCAACTAACATTAACAGCTGGAATTTTGATGCACTTAAAAGGTCTTATAAAATTTATATGAAAATCTAGGTGCACATAAATACTATGTATGGAACAAAACAAGAAGTTCAAAGATTAGAGGATCTTCACAAAATATATTACCATAATCTATAAACTAGTAGCAAAATATAAAACAAAGAAAAATATTTGACAATGTTGCATGAATGAACAAATAGAGCAATTGAATGTAGTAAAATTTCCAAAAGCAGTCTCCTGTATACATAGGAATGAATATATTATACAGGAGCCATCACAAGCTGATATGGAAATGTAGTAGTGTTTATTAGTTGGTTTTGGAAACCTGGATCAATATATAAAAAATAAAATTGATCCTCTACCTCATACTATTATTAAAAAATACACTTTGGATGAATTAAAGATTTGAATATGTAGTATAGAAATAGTCAACTTAATAATAAATGACATTATAGGAAAATTACTTTGTGACCTTGAAATGGGGATGGAATTCTTAAGTAATATCCTCAAAAGGAGAAAACATAGATCAACATTTTACTGAATTTGATTGAATGCATCCAAAAGTGCAGATCCTTATTCAACAAAGGACATCATCTGCAATATTAACAGATATGTAACAGGTAAAGAAATGGTATTTGTAATATCCCAAACCGAAAAGTGGTTGACACTTCAGATATAAAAAAATACAGAACAACCAATATAAAACGGGCATAGGCAAAAAGTAGTTAATTCACAAGTGGAAAATACTAAATGGCTAAAACTAAATAAATAATAGTACAATCAAGTCTTAGCAGCAATTAGAAAATATGAAAATTAAAATAGCAAGGAGGGATCACTTACAGCCATCAGAGTTGCAAAAATCTGAAAGTCAGCGAATGCTAAATCTTGATAAAATGTGTTGAAATAGGAATCCTCATGTCTGTGAGAGAAAGTATAAAGTATTAGAGATAATCTGGAGAGTACTTAGCTAAATTAAATATACACACATTACATGTCTAGGATGATTTTGTAATTTATCATACAAACTGTGACACTTCAGAACTATGGTAAGATAATTGGCATAAACTGAGATTATCCTGGATGAATAGAGACCCATTGTCATTCAATGCACTACATAAATCCCATTCTAATATATCCACAAGAAATTAGAGCATAGATCAAAATAGCAACATAAATGTGTATGTTCATTACTGCATTGATGGTAGTAATAGAACATTGTGAAAAGTAAAGTGTCTATCTGTATGGAAATGAAAAATAAAATGAAGGTGTATACTATGCAGTAGTTAGGTACAGTGAAATAAATGTAAATTCAGCAACATTAAAAATTATTCTTAAGTGAAGCAATAAACTCTATATATTCTTATATGATACATTACATATGCATATATATACACACACATATATATATATGAATCATTACAGGTGAGACACCTGTAATTATTTTAAACAGAACATTGTAAAGATAGATAATGCATTTTAGTGTTATATGTTGTTATATATAGATTCGGAAAGTTAGGTAGAAGGAGTGGATGGTTTGGTTATATTTATATTACTGCTCTGAGGGGAAAAATCTATCTAAAGATTACTTTTTGCATGAATTAATGTTGATTAATTCAATTCCAGTCTTTTCCCGCTATTAATTTTTATTTACAATTTCCCCTTCTCTCCTTCAGTTGTACTTCCATTTTGCCTTTCTAGTCCACACCCAACTCATAGACAGCTTTGTGGAGTTGAATTAATTCATTAAACTGAGTAGTGTTTTGATGTTATGGAGAGAAAGCTACTATAAAGGAGAAACTAATGTGTTTGGATTTGGATATGGACAATGAACAGAGCAATAGAATCAAGTTTGCAAAAGGGACCTGCTGAAACAAATTGTTCCATTTGTCCGTTTGCCATCTGCTTTCCCCCTGTTACATATTGACACAAAAATCATTACAAAAAAGCTTTACAAAAGGCTGGTTTCTTCTAACATTCCTTTTAAGTTCTTTTTTTTTTTTTAACAAATAAGCTACATTTGTTTAGGAAAAAAATGCTTTATTATGCTTCCCTGTTATGCCATTGTCCTTTTTATTTTCTTTAATGAAGATCCTAAGATGTGAAGAAATGCTTATAGTAATGTTTACATATTTGGATTCAGATAACTGAAAGAGATTTGTCTTTACTTCTTGCTAGATTTGTTCAGAAACAAAAGGTTACACATCTCGGCTAAATGGTTACCGTTTGTTTTCTTTTTTTGTTTGTACCTCTGTTTCATTATTGACTTAGTGTATACTTCAGTTGTTACAAAACATCATCATATTTCCTTGTGTGTTCTCTTTTCTTCTTTTGTTTTGTTTTATATTATGTTATGTATTACATTATGCATAATCCCACATTCATTCCTCCTCATTAATGAGCAGTCACTTTACCAATTAACAGAACTAAGGTCTTAAAAAACATGAAAGTGTTTACTTTGGTTCTTTTCCTTGTTCAGAGGTGAACCTGTTTTAGTTACACTTACAAGGTTGATTTTACTATACATGAAGGGTCACCATGACAATGGTATTCTGACCATTTATTTGTTATGACTTCATATATTAATTTTAGATTCAGCTAGTTTAGTATTTGCTGTTAATAACTCCTCTAAAATTTAGTATAGTAGAAAATAGCTGTAACTACAGACATATACAAACACTCTTCCTTATACGTACAGCTTTTAGTCCTCTGAAGAATTAATTTTTGTAATACAGATTCTGTACTTTTTAAATAATCCATGAGCTACTTTTCAAAAATACTTCTAAACAAATTTTAACTTTTATTTTTAATTTTTAAAATTTTATTTCATAATTTTATGGGAGTATACATATTTTGGATACATAATTTGCTTTTGTACAGTATGAGACAAAGTTATAAGTCTGCCCTTTATCCAGTTAGTTAGTGTGCATTGTACCCAGTAGTGTGAATTTACCCATCCCCTAATCCCCCCCATCTACTTGATTTTCCCTTCCTTTGAGTTTTTCTTCCATATGTGTACATAAGTGTTGATAGATTAGTTCCAATTTAGTATTGAGTATATGTGGTGTTCGTTTTTCAATTCTGGCGAGACTTCACTAACAAGAATGGCTTCCAGTTCCATCCAGGTTTATACAAATGACACTAGATCACCATTTTTTTATGCCTGAGTAGTATTTCATGGTATACACATACCACATTTTATTAATCCACTCATATATTGATGGACATTTGGGTTGATTCCACATCTTTGAGATTGTGATTTGTGCTGCTATACACATTTGAATGCAAGTGTCTTTTTTATAAAATGTCTTTTTTTCCTTTGGGTAAATACCTAGCAGTGGGATTGCTAGATCAAATGATAAGTTTACTTTTAGTTCTTTGAGGTATCTCAGTATGATTTTCCATAGAGGCTATACTAGTTTGCAGTCCCAACAACAGTGTATAAGTGCACCTATCTCTCCTCATCTTCGCCAGCATCTGTTTTTTGGGAACTTTTTGATAAAGGCCATTCTCACGATAGTTAAGTGATATTTGATTGTGGTATTGATTTGCATTTCCTTGATGATTAAAGACATTGAGCATTTTTTCATGTGTTTGTTGGCCATCATTAAATCTTCCTTTGAAAACTTTCTGTTCATGTCTTTTGCCCACTTTTTAATGGGGTTGTTTGATTTTTCTTGCTGATTTTCCTGAGTTCTCTGTAGACTCTACTTATCAGCCCTTTATTGGAAGTGTAGCTTGCAAATATTTCCTCCCATTCTGTAGGTTGTCTGTTTGCTCTTGTGATAGTTTCCTTGGCTGTACACAAGCTTTTCAATTTGATCATGTTCCATTTATTTATTTTCGTTGCTGCTGTGATTGCTTTTTGGGCCTTCTTCATAAATTCTTTGCCTGGACTGCTATCTATAAGAGTTTTCCAACCTTTTCTTTTAGAATTCTTATAGTTTCATGGAGTAGGTTTAAGTCTGTTATCCATCATGAATTAATTTTCGTGAGAGGTGAGAGGTGAGAGGTGTGGATCTTGCTTCAGCCTTACTCTTTTTTTTGGGGGGGGGCTTGGTTTTTTATTTTTTTTATTTCAGAATATTATGGAGGTACAAACATTTTGGTTACATATAATGCCTTTGCCCCACCCAAGCCAGGTCTACAAGAATGCCTTTCCCCCATACAGTGTGCTCTGCATCCATTAGTTGTGTTTACCCACCCCCACCCCCACCCATCTGACCGACACCCAATGAATATTACTACCATGTGAGTACCTTAGTGTTGATCAGTTAGTACCAATTTGATATCTCTAAGAGTTAAAATTACAAATTTCATTTGATCCAGCATTACTTTTTATTTTAAAATAATTGTAGAATTCCAGGAAATTGCAAAAATAATCCAGAGAGTTTCCATCCAGTTTCCTATAATAGTTACATCTTATATAACTATAGTATAAAATCAAAACCAGAAAATTGACTTGATACAATGTGTGTATGTATTTATTATAGTTCCATCATTTTGTCACATGTGTAAATTTATGCAAATATCATCACAATCAAGACACAGAACTATTCCATCACCACAAGGATCTCCCTCATCCTATTCCTTTATAGTCACATCCACCACTCTCCTCTCCAACATCCCTAATTTCTGACAACCACTGATCTGCTTTCCATGTATATAATTTTATCACTTCTAAAATGAATATAAATGAATCATGCAGTACACAACCTGGTAAGGTTGCCTTTTTTCATTCATCATAACAACCCTGGGGTCCATTCAAGTTGTTGCATGTATCAATAGTTAATTAATTCACCTTCATTGCTGAGTAGTGTTCTATGATATGTTTATACCATAATTTGCTAACCATTCACCTATTGCAGGACATTTTAATTGTTTTTAGTTTTTGACTATTGAAAATAAGCTCATTGACTATTGAATAACCATGGAGAAGATTTTGTGTGGCTTTAAATAATCATTTCTGTAGTATAAATGTGCAGAACTACAATTGCTGGGTAATCTAGTAAATGTATGTTATGAATTTTACATTTATTTTCCTCAGATCCATCCTATACTTTCTTTATGTTTGGGTCTATATAAATCCCTTTTTACACAAGGCTCAGCTATGCATGGAAAATAATTTAACTGGGAACCCATGGAAAATAATAAAGCAAACAAAAGAGCTGGGCCACAAAGACTTGAAAACAAAAAATCCTCATTCTCTGTCTTGAGTTTTAATATCAACCATAATTATTTTTTCTAAGTTAGGAAAGCTAGACTTTACTGTTATCTTTGGCGCCAGTTCTTTGGTTGACTATCTTAATTATTTTTTATCAGCCAGCTGATAGTCCATAATACTATGTATTTTTTAATATGTATACATGAGCTCAGAGTATATAAAACGATTCATAGTATTGCTTTTCTATCTGAATTATACTCTATTTTTATTGCAATCCAGTCTGCCAATCTTAATTTAGTTTTTCACAAATTATTCTCTCCCTTTCTTCCAGATTTGGCATTGCATCTGTTACTTCGGATTCTAAAGTTAAGCTTGCACTCAAAACTTCAGCATAAGGAGAGGCTCCTCAGTGTGGCGAAAGGGTAAGTGAGAAATCCTCAACAATCCACATCCCCATCATGGACTCCTGAAATCCTAGCCATGGAAGAACCCCTTGAACCTAAAGGTCCCTGAGACTGTCACAGAAAACTGCCTGGAGACTGTGGGACTGTGGAGTGCATTCTGGGTCCCACACACCCTCTGAGACCTAGGTAGCTACAGCACAACGTCATTTGAAGAAGCCAGCCCCCACCAAATTGCATCCTGGCCTGGGGCCCAACAACTCTTCCATTTCCACATCCCTGGAACCCCACTGACATATCCTACTTGCAGCTCCCACTGCTGCTGGATGCTGCTTCCGGGGGGAAAAGAGTGAGCCACTTATAGCAACCCCGCTGCTGATCTGAGCAGCAAGGACACCTTGTATTTTGCATGTACCTTGAGGACAGGCCACCCAGTCCACAGCTATTGTCACTGATGGCTACTGCCACCAGGACTCGGGCTGAAGCATTAGACCTTGACAATGATCCCACTGCCCTCAACAATGGGGCCACTGAACATTTTCATGTACCCTAGGGATAGATTCTTCCACCCACAGCTGCCACCGGGGCCTAAAGGGCATGCCCCATTAATAATCTGTAATGATAAAATACCTTTGCATTATCCTAACCTCAGATTTTTTGTTTTTGTTTTTAAATCTTTTTTATTTTTATTTCTAGGTATTATGGGGGTACAAACATTTTGGTTACATGTTATGACTTTCTCTTACCCAAGAGAGGATTAGAAGCATGCCCTTCCCCCCTACAACACTCACCACGTCCATTGGTTGTGAGTTTATCCACCCCCACCCTCCCAACCCCCAATGAATATTACTACCATGTGAGCAACATAATATTGATCAGTTAGTGCCAATTTGATGGCAAGTACATGTGGCGCTTATTCTTTCATTCTTGTGATACCTCACTTCGGAGGATGAGCTCAAGCTCTATCCAGTAAAATATAAAAGGTGCTAGATCACCATTGTTTTTTTTTTTTGTAATTGAGTAGTATTCCACTGTATACATATACCATATTTTATTAACTCACTCATGGATTGATGGGCACCTGGGTTGTTTCCACATCCTTGCAATAGTGAATTGTGCTGCCATAAACATTCGAGTGCAGATGTCGTTATTATAAAATGTCTTTTGTTCCTTTGGGCAGATGCCTAGTAGTGCTATTGCTGGATCAAATGGTATTTCTATTTTTAGCTCTCTGAGGTATCTCCAAATTATTTTCCATAGAGGTTGTACTAATTTTCAGCCCCACCAGCAGTGTAACAGTGTTCCTATCTCTTCACATCCTTGCCAGCATTTCAGACATAGGCCTAGGCAAAAAATTTATGAAGATCTCCAAAGCAATTACAACAGTAACAAAAATAAACAAATGGGACCTGATCAAATTAAAAAGCTTCTGCACAGCCAAGGAAACTATCATTAGAGTGAATAGACAGCCAACAGAATGGGAGAAAATATTTGCTTTCTACACATCCGATACAGGGGTGATAACAAGAATCTATGTAGAACTCAAAAAAATCAACAAGAAAAAATCAAAACAACCCCATCAATAAATGAGCAAAGGACATGAATAGAAACTTTTCAAAAGAAGACAGAATAATAGCCAGCAAACATATAAAAAATGCTCAACATCTCTACTCAGTAGGGAAATGCAAATCCAAACCACAATGAGATATCACCTAACTCTAGTGAGAATGGCCTTTATCAAAAAGTTCCTAAATAACCTCATATTTGAGAAGTATAAATTCATTGCAATAAATGCAATGCATATTTCCATTTTTATTCCCTAACTTTAGAGCACTCCATTTATTTGCTCTATTTTTCTCTGGAAAATAAGTTCATGAAATATAGACAGTTAGATATTAATAAACCCCCGGTCAGGTTTGGTCAGAGATGGATTCATGTGTTTGAGACTGTAAGTACTTAAATGCTATAGTGTTGCCAACTGCTCCCACCCTGCACTGCCAATATGCCACCATGAAATTAAAAAAAAATTAAACCATAAAATAAATTTGCAAGTGTCTACAGATGTCTGACCTTTCCTATGATGACTAAATTCAAACTTTAAAATATATCAAATACTACCTCATTTGTAGTGGGGGCACCTCTACTTTGAAGGTGTCCTCAACACATGCTAAGTCTAATGATTCTTCAGCAAAAGTCCATTTTGGGGGGCATACATAAATCCAAGTCATTTCAAGTCATTTAGACTATTCATTTTTCAAGAAAATAGCTTGTTTAAGTTGCATCATAAGCACAGCTTTTCAATTTCACAGAGATCATTTTAAGTAGAATTTTCCTTCTTATATTAGAGATTTATGGCTAAATATATATGCATATATAATATTTATTACTTATTGATTTCCTAAAATAATAAGAATGTATGTGGAGGATAATAAAAAATGTGAGTTTGTTTTTTACTTTCCTTTTATTTAACAAAAGAATAAAATAAATGAATAACAGGAAGGCAGGAAGGAGTACTAAGCTCTGAAGTCAAGCCGACTGAAGGGAAAGTAACCTGTAATAACAGTGAACAGACTAATCTGTTTCATTTCCTCTCTTTTTACTCTTAAGAAACAACAAAAGTGAAATCCCCAAAAGGAAAAGTCTGAAGTTTACCCCATGGCTAAAGTTTAACTGAAGTGCCCACGGCTGTAACACAGCATTCAGAACCAAAACAAATTGAACTACAGAAGTCACTCTGAGGGGAAGTACAGTAGAAACAAATGTCAAAAATCATGCCAATGTCCTAAAGTACCTTAGGAAAAATAAAAAGGGAAGAAGATTCAGAGAGGTGAAGGAGAAATGAATATCAGAGAATTTCTAAAAATCAGCCTCCAGTTAATTTTGAAGAATAATTTCTATGTAGGATTTTATTCTCTGTAATGGGAAACCAATGATTTCTACAGAATGCCTATCATGAGGATGGGTAAGAATGAGTCACAGTTTTTTTCTTTTTTGCAGTTACATACAAATGCAATTATCACATACAAATTTTTCTCACTCTGATTTTTGCTCTGTGTGGTGTGTTCTTTGTGTGTTATCCTTTTGTCCCAATCACACTTGCAATGAGCTGTGAAATTAATGTTAGAAAGATGCTCAAAAATGATTTTGGTGGATTTCTTTATAGGGTTGAAAGAAGTGCATGAGCACTTCTGAAAAAAAATGGCACAAAGAGATGCTTAGTTTCAAACAAACTTAAAAACTAATCACAAGCCTCCATACTTGGCTACATTTGATAGCTGGGTACATAGCACACAGAAAATACTTACATTATAAAAACACATTATATATAAGTTTTAAATGAGTATGATGTAGTATCAACTAAAAATAAGGAAAAAACAGCTAATATAGTATATACTTTGTTATCAAAGAAACTCAGAATATTTTGTGGGCATGAGTTCTGTAGTAGTTATGACAAGTATTGAATTACCTCCCATATGTCAGGATAAATATATAAAGAAAAACAAATTAAAAGGGAAGATAAAAATTAATGGATCCTTTATGGTGCCTTATCATCTGGAACTTTTGTCTTAAGCTGGCTCTTCACAAGTAGTAACTGGGTGTTTTATTCTTCAGGAATCAATGCAAGTTCTAATCATCATAGGGAGCTGTTCTCTTTAAGCCTATCCACTAAATAAAACATGAGATAGAATACAACTTTGGTCAATAAATATGTGAGAATTGTTTGAAAGTAATTTTAGTGATGGCAAACTTCAAAGTTAACACAGCAATTCACTTAGGAGGCTCACTCTTGGAGTGAAACTGAAGCATTAATTTCATCATTACTCATGTAAAATGTAGATTATGGAACAATATGAAAGACTGTCATAGAGAAACATGTTGATATCTAAAGGGGGAAAATTCTCAGTTTTATATTAGTTTATTATGCCTCAGATCCCTGAAAGTATAAATTCTTATGAAGTACTACATTGTTACCCCAACAGTGGTTCTCAAACTTGAATGTCCATCAGAATCACCTGGAGGCATTGTTAAAGCACAGATAGCTGGGTGTCTCCCTCAGCTATTTTGATTCAGTGGATCTGTGGCTTTGGAGAATTTGCCATTCTAACAAGTTCCTGGATGATCCTAATGCTGCTGCCTAAGGGACCAGGGACAACTCTTTGGAACCACTGCATTAGATTATGAGCACATCACAAATAATTTTCTGAGGTCACCAAATTGAAAAGATGAATCATCAAAATTATCAAACCTTCCTTCCTCCATTTTAATATTTTGTATTTATTATAAGAAAAAAATTATGAGCTCCACATTTGCATACCAAATTCCCTTATATTATCATAGCTCACTGTCCAGTCCTCTAAAAACATCCCATGAGCAGAAAGAAAATGATAGGTAAAATGAGAACATTTATTTTTCACTGGGCCTGTTGGCTGATTTTTATTCAATACCTCTAAGATTTAGTTGCATAAACTGATTATAAAAATATATGAGTTATGCCAATTATATCATTTAATATCCAATCAATGGACCCCTGGTAGATGACTATCGAGGTTCTGGTTGACTACAAGTGAGAAATAGATTACTTATTTATGTGTCCCAAAACAACCTGTTTAATTTTTGGACATTATTAAATGTTTGCCTGTCATTATAGAATTTATTTTATATATTTCTGAAATCTGACCAATTTAATTATCTACAATATTTAAAAAGTCTGCAGAGGTCATTCTGAAGATTTAGATTAATAATTTGGTTAAACAGAATTTCTTACATGGTAAATATTTTTAAGAAAATATATAAAATGTGTATGGAAATATTTTATAATGGTGCTAGGTTTAAAGACTTCAGTGATTTGGAGGTCTTTGGGAGAAGTTCTTTTGAGTTCTCAAAGGAAAACCCTTTGGATGCCTTTAAAATGCAATTCTGCAGAGCCAAGGAAACTTTTTTTTTGTACTCTATTGGATAAAGTGATTACTTTTACATCTTTACCTATACACCAGTATTTACCTACTCCTGAGAGTACTACACAGGACAAATTAGCTCAAAGAGTTGGCCATTTCACAAATTGAATACCAACTGTTATGTGTTGCCTAAATTGCCCTGGCCAGTTACAAAGTAACTACAAGATAAATTTGATGAAATGATTGCTAATTTTTAGATGTAGTTATAGTTTTAACACAATGGAACATATTAAAGCATTTATTTAGACAGTGTGTTCTATGAGCAAGACCACATTTAGCTTATTATATAAATATAAATGTATACATTCAGAATATTTTAAAATACAGTATTATATTGGACCATTAGTTATAGTTTTATGTTTATTTTAAAAATTTTATTTTAATTGAAAAATAATAATTATATACTTATGTGATACAGTATGATGTTTCAATACATGTATACATTGTGGAATGATCAAAGCAGGCTAATTAACATATCAATCACCTCAAAGATTTATCATTTTTTTGTGGTGAGAACATTTAAAATCCTCTCCTTTAGCTATTCTGAAATATACAATGTATTATTATTAATTACAGTCATCATGTGTAATAGATTACCAGAACTTTTTTCTCCTAACTGAAAATTTGTACCCATTGATAAATGCATTCCTTTTCCCCGCTCACTCCTCACCCCCAGCCTCTGGTAACCACCATTCTACTCTCTACTTCTATGATTTCAATTTTTATTAGATTTAACATATACATGAGATCATATGATATTTGTCTCTCCATGCCTGGCTTATCACACTTAACATAATGTCATCCATGTTGTCGCAAATGATGGGATTTTATTCTTTTCTATGGATGAATAATATTCCATTTTGTATATGTACCACATTGTCTTTATCCATTCATCTGTTGATGGGCACTTAACCTGTGTCCATATCTTGGTTATTGTGAATAATGCTGCAATAAACATGAGAGTGTTTCAAAAAATATTTATGCTGCCCAAGCAGCATATACATTTACATGGAAAATCATGTAAAAAAAGAATAATTTTTATTATTATAATTAAATAAAAATATTAGAGAACAATTATGAGGAAATATTGATAAAGTGCATTCACAATTTCATGTACGTACAGTTTTAAAAAGATTTATTTTTCCATCCTTTATGGATATGTCACAATCCCTTCACCCCTTACTCCAAATAAATTTTAAAAAATCAAAAAGAACAAAAAAATACATTTTCTTTCTTTATTTATACATTTATTTATTTTTCTAGAAACAAGGTCTTTCTCTGTTGCCCAGGCTGGAGTGCAGTGTCATGATCAATCATAGCTCACCGTAACCTTGAAATCCTTGGTTCAGGCAATTCTCTTGCCTCAGCCTCCTGAGTAGCTGGGACTATAAGCATTCACTACCATGTCCAGCTAATTTTTTTTTTTTTTTTGTAGAGAAAGGCATCTCACTATGTTGTCCAGTCTGGTCTTGAACTCCTGGCCTCAAGCCATCCTCCCACCTCAGCCTCCCAAAATGCTGGGATTATAAGTACGAGCCACCGCATCTGGCCCAAAAATACATTTCAGAGCAAATATTTTTATATAATACTGTCTTGTCACCACAAATGTTTTTTCTCCTTCCAAACTGTTTACATAAATGACAAAAATATTGCATTGTAGATCAGTTATTTCAGCATTTTATAGCTATACTCTTTCAGGATTCAGGTATTTCTAGATCTCCTCTTAACATGATAAACTGATAATTGGAATATGATTTTATTGATTATTTTAATAGAAAGGATTTATATCCATTTCTAGATGTGATTGTTATGTAAATATACATTTGCTTTCGATATCACACACCAGATATCTTAAATAACACTAACATTTGCATACCAATTAACATCTTCTCCAGAGATTAACACAGTAAGTAAATGGTGAGACCTGGCTTGCAGGGATTGAGTTTATCTATTAAATTGTTAAGACATAAAAATTTTTCATATTTATTACAGGCATGTCAAAATTTGCTTATGTAAAATATTTTACAATATTTGCCCCTCACTAAGACTGGTTTCCCAACAGAAAAGAACAATGTGTTTACCTCAACATAACAAGAGAAATGAATTGCTAGAGAATCGGCATTAAGTCCTGTGGTTTGGCTTGTCTCAGTTTTGATGGATTACCTATCCCTATTGCTTATGTTCCCGTAAGTGGCAGAATTAAAATAAAATGGCTATACTGGATGTTTTAAGGTTATCATGACATTAAATACTAACTAGTGGCATTAAAAAGGATTAAACTACATATTAATTTATAATGATACAAATTGACAATGAATGAAATAATTAAACTAAGGAAATCTATTATAACACATCACTTCTAAGATTCATCAAGATATTTTAAACTATTTTTAAGGTCAAGCAAAGAGGGAAGACCCTGCAAAACTTTCCTATTAAACATTTAAGGTTGACCAGGCACAGTGGTTTACGCCTGTAATCCTAGCACTCTGGGAGGCCGAGGCAGGAGTATAGCTCGAGGTCAGGAGTTCAAAACCAGCTTGAGCAAGAGCGAGACCCTGTCTCTAATAAATAGAAACAAATTAATTGTCCAACTAAAAATATACAGAAAAAATTAGTCAAGCATGGTGGCGCGTGCCTGTAGTCCCAGCTACTCGGGAGGCTGAGCCAGAAGGATCGCTTGAGCCCAGGAGTTTGAGGTTGCTGTGAGCTAGGTTGATGCCATGGCACTCTTGCCCCAGCAACAGAGCAAGACTCTGTCTCAAAGGAAAAAAAAAAAATAATGTCTTATTTCTTATGTTTGATGAAGTAATCTTAGATAACAGTGTTTTAAAACATAACAGTTCACAAATACTTAGGACATCAAAAGGACTCTGGGAAAATTATAATTCTAAAGGACCACTAATTCCTGTGGTAGTCTCAGTTTTAACACTTAAAAAAAAACTCTGTAAAGGAAATACAAGTCCATTTAAAATAATTTTGAGATAAGTAACTAGTCTATAGCAAAAGTTAGTGTTGTTATTTGGATGAATATACTAAAATGAGAAAACACAATTTTTTGTTAAACATTTTGCTTTCTTTAAATCTATATTTAGTGTTTGTGAAGGGTGTTGGATATGTTTATTTTATTGTTTTAATATATTGTAATAGAATAAAGCATGTTTTTCTTATCATTTTCAACAGTTATTGCTACCCTAACTTTTTCAATACTCTTAAAACTATATATTCTTTTTCCTATGTAGAATTATTTCAAATTAATTAAAAATAAAATGAATGGAGATTACCTGATTAGGAGCAAACTATCAAATATTATGTTCTTCATATTTCTAAAATAATTTGAACTAGTATAAAATATGTCCTATAGAAAAATAAAATATTCTGCATATTACAGTGCCTTGTATTTAGTAGCTACTAAATAAATACTTACAAAAGGATAAATAAAGGCATTATAGTTCTATTTTGATAGACTTGATTGGGATAAAAGGGGTTGTTTTAAGTTGCAGTATAGGTGTAATAAACTGTATATTAATCATTCACCCATAAGCAATAGTAAGAGTGCATTAGTTAAGACTGTAGCATCTGTTTGTCACTAAAGAAACTGAGTGAAATCACATGAGAAAATTACCCAGGAAATGATCTGGTTCTAATTGGGAGGGGGTAATTAAAAGAAATACACATCATTGTTAATTTTCCTCAATGGAGGGGATGTGATCTATTTAAAGTGCTTGATTTTAAACTGGTCTACTTGAATATTATGCAGAGTTCATTCAAGAGCTGTGATAGTTGTGGAAGCTCAGTTAGATGCTCTCTTTCCCTATATTTTCAATAAGAGAAGTTCCAATTTATTGGCTTTAAAGTTGACCAGATCAAAGAAAACATGAATAAAATAAGCTTGTAAAACAAAGAGTTAAATGACAAATGGAGACACATGCACACATACATATAATTTTGCTCCACATTTTCCAGGACAATAAATATTATATATATTTGTTTTTCTGAATCAGATAAATATAGAACCCACTGGTACCAAATAGAAGTTCTGGAGGGCTTGAACAGCATGTAAAATAATAAAATAAAAGTTAAAAATTTGGAGGGAGAGGTGTCTCTCTTGTTTAACCTGTTGCAGTCCTCTCTAGATGATTTGTCCAAGCCTTCATTAGCTGCTTGCTCAATGACAAGTAGCTCTACTCTGTTCTTGCCATGTTTGAGCATGGGAATCTTTTCCTGTGGGTTCACTTACACTTGGTATTCATATCTCAAGCATCCACCCATTATCACATTAGTGACCTGGCCATATATATCCTGGGTTGCTGTGTGTAATCTAGGCAAAAATCGCCTTCCATCAGAGGCTTCTTCCTAATATCTACAATGAAAGGCATGCCCAAGCTTAAGCTCTTCAACTTCATAAACTAAAAACTTTAGTATTATTTTCCACCTTAGGGCTGAAACAGTTTATTCTTTCTTAATGATTCCAAATCATCAAATGTATTCACTGGTTGTTAGCAAGAGTGGGAGTATGAAGCTGTAAGGAAAGTTTCGATCTCAAAAGATATCCATTCTCCTTTTTGGTGTGTAGGTAGAAAACAGATTTGCTGTGGTTAATCCATAACAACTGATACAAGCCAAGACAGAGTTACTCATCTCGTTCTCTCTGTATATGCAGTCAATTCTCATTATTCATGGTTGTTATGTTCTATAAAATCTCTTAAAAAATGGAATTAGGGAATATTGAACCATTGCTCCTAGGCTAAATACAGAGTTAGGCTACTGCAAGCCCTTGGTCACATTTTTGTAAGTGATCAATGCATAACCTTACTTTGTATGCTTCTGTTAAAAACACCTTATCTAATATAAACTGATTGATTAACACTGAACTCACAACAAGCAGTACTATAACTCATGCCTGAACAAAGCTTATTTAACACACATTTTCTCCGTAAGGCACATCACAGACTTCTTTCATTTCGCACTTCAGCATGTGCTTGGGGGTCATTTTAAACAGCAAAATCACCGACAAAAATGTGGAATGGGTGGCATTAAAGAGACCAAGAAAAGGATACTTGTTGCAAGCTGAAACAAGAAGGCAGAGTGGCACATTGTTCAATTTCAGCTGGGAACCTGCACATTGGGGGACTCAAATTATTCGCTGCTCTGTGCAGGTCCTCACATAAGTGCTAAAGCACTGTGAGTATTGATTTTTGGGTTTACACATAAATATAAGTTAGCAAATTCACAAATACCAATCCACAAATAATAAGGAATGAAAAGGCAAATACACATGTCAATAATAATATATAAAATAATATATGCAAGTAATAATTATTATATATGCATAATCACAGCCATGTAAATGGCTTTGACCTTATCACTAGAATAAACAGAAATAATTTGCTCAAAAGAAGAGCTGAATTATATACATTAAAACAGTCTTTGATAACTATATTTATTTGCTTTTTATTTTCAAAGAGTATTACCAAATCTCAAGAAACAATGTACAGATCTGGATAAGAGAGAGAAATTAAAGAAGACTTGGGTATAGATAGAAAGTATAAATTTTATAGATCATAGTAAAAACTAAACTAAGCTCCAATAGAATTGAAGTACTATTTATTCAAAGAAGGAATCACGGTTGAGGGAAGCTTAGGTGTGTGAACACTGTCAATCAGAATTATAGAAAGGTGTGAAAATATTGCTGGTGTTGATGGCAAAGATGCTAGCTGAACTTTGGTTCACGTGAGAGGTAGAAAATATAACCTAAAGATCCACCAAATATAATTTCAATATCAGTAAGTACTTCATGTTACATTTTGACGCAAGCCAAAATTATTTATTTATTCATCCATTTATATATTTATTTATTTCAGTGATACAAAATGCCGTAGTTTCCAAAAGCTGTTGACTGTAATTGAGATAAAATTGTAGGGGCAGAAATTTTCAGAATTTAAAAATAAAAACTAATTAAAATAGAAAATATTTTCTATAATGTTTGCCACAATGTTTGTTTTTAGGAATGTTATGAGTTAGGTAATAGTTTCATAATTTCATATCCCCCTGTTTGTACTCTGCCAAAACTCAGCATTTTGTCCTATGGAAGAATGAGAGGAAGATTCTCAAATGTATTGTATAGAACAGGACAAGCACTGATATAGCTAGCCCAGTACAAATCTTGGTGATAAAAATTCAATCTGCCTGAAAAACATGGTTACTTCATAGGATTTAACATAACCAGATATAACCAGTGAAATTCTTCCTGACAGGTGTATGGAGTAGAAGGTTAATTCTGGTGTATCAACACTCTGAACTTTGGTAAATGGGGCACTAACTTTGCATGGTCTACTGGGACCCTGAAAAGAGTATGGCTTGTTGTCTGTACTGTAAGGCAACCAAGATAACAATTTCAAAACAGGCAAGACTGAGAGTCATCAGAAACAGGTTACCAGCATCAAATCCACAGCAAAATTACCTTCTAATTCAGACTTGGTTGTATCAGGAGACTTGAGGGATAATATTTGAACATGGAAGTACCATGTATATAATTTCTCTGATAGGGATGAAAGTGGGGGGGTTGGGAAAAAAAGTTCCAATAGATACTTCCTATATCAACCATCACCCCTGAACATGGTCTAGGAAAGGAAGCAGTGAAAAGTAGGCCTTGGATATGTATAGAAAATTTAGATATTACCAGTTCAGAAAGAGATCAAATTGTATTTAACATCCCCTTTTCCCTGATGTTTATCCACTGATCTATATAATGAAAATAGATAATCATAATGTTAAATATTAGGCAATCTAAGATCTTTATAACAGTAAAGATGTGTAGCAAGATCATAGTAAGTGTCTATAGAATGAATAGACCTGAATACTTTTGTACTGTTTGAAGTAGATATTAAGAATTTTTTTTAAATTATAGTCTGCTTATGATCTGGGAGAGAAATATGTGACATGTGCTTTTATGAATTTTTGCCATAGTAATAATTCAAGTACTTGTGCACAAAACCAAATATTCCAACTTTGTATTAGAGTGATCATGATCTCTTGATAAATATTTCACTCCATCCTAGGGACAGCCTGTTTCAAACAATTAAGTTTATTTTCCTCAAATTTCAGAGCTTTTTAATATGATTTCAAAGTATCCTCATTTAAACCTTTCTCGCCAGCTTGCTGTACCTTTTATACGCTTGAGATAGCTGTCCTTCAGCAGTCATTAAAATATTTCATTTGTAATTTGTAAATCCCCTTATGGTCTGTGAAGATGAAAGTGCTAATACTATAAATGTGAGACTCAGATTCCAAAGGGAGAGGGATATATATGAAGCTACTTAATGTTAAACTACTCTCTTAATTTATTTTTTTCATCATAAAGTTAGCCATAACAATGTAAATGATAAAAGTGTGTAACTGAATTTCAATGTTCAAAAAATTTATTTCTGTGTGTGAAATATATGCTGATCAAATTTAATTTATTTAAAATTCCATAATATGGAGTCAACTTTGAAAAACATTAGAACTTCTATCAATATATTTTAGGATTTGAGAAATGTTTACAATACACTTTTGCAATTGTGTTCTATTTGGTCTCATTGATTCAGATAATAAAGAAAGCCAACCTTCATTATTTAAATTTGTGAAGAATTATTTATTACCTTATATTCAGCATTTATCAAATGGCATTTGACTATGAAAATATTAAGATATGTTCAAAAACTTTGATGATATTCCAAAAACATATTCAAGTTAAATATACGGATGGTAAAAGTATCTTTTTTTGTTGGCTTGAAAACAATAAGCATGATAAAAAGTAAAAAAGCAGTCTATAAAATGCACTGTTGACCTTGGGTTTGGTGATGACTTTTTAAATACTGTGCCTAAAACACAATCCATGAATGAGAAAAATTGGTAAGTGGGACTTCATTAAAATTAACAACTTCTGCTCTCCAAAATAAGCTGTTAAGGAAATGAAAGTCAAACTATAGACTGGGAGAAATGTTTGCTAATCACATATCTTACAAAGTACTTTTATCCGGAATATACCATGAACACTTAAAACTGAATAAAAAGAAAACAAACTGCCCAATTAAAAAAATGGGCAAAATATTTGAATGAACACCTCACCAAAGAAGATATATTGATGGCAAATATACATATACAAATATGCTTAACATAATATATCATGAGGAAATTGCTAACTAAAGCAATAGTGAGTTACCACTACACATCTATTACTATGTCTAAAATCCAAAATACTGGCAACACTAAATGCTCAGAAAGGTGGAGCAATAAGGAACTCTCCTTCATTGCTAGTGGGAATGCAAAATGGTACATTCACTTTAAAAGACACTTCAAGTAATTTTTTAAAATAAACTTACTCCTACCATACAATTAAACTCCTTGGTCTTTACCCAAACAAATTGAAAACATGTCTACACAAAAACTTGGATGCAAATGTTTATAGCAGGTTTATTTATAAATTTCAACATTGGGAAGCAATTGAGATATGCTTACACAGGTAAATGGATATAAAACAAAATAAGCAAAAACTGTGGTTCATCTCTTTACAATGGAATATTATTCATCAAAAATAATTAATAAAAATAGATGTGCTATCAAGCCATGAATGACATGGATGAACCTTAAAAGCCTATTGCTAAGTTAAAGAAGTCAATCTGAAAAAGCTACATACTCTATTATTCTAATTGTATGACATTTTATAAAACACAACTCTATGGAGACAGTAAAGATAGAAGTGGTTGTAGGAGACTGGGAAGAGGGAGAGAGGAACAAATAGGTAGAATAAAGGAGATGTTTTGGCAATAAATCTATCTTATAATATATATTAATGGTGGATACATGTCACTATACATTTGTCAAAACCTGCAGAATATACAACGTGAAGAGTGAACCATAATATAAACTATGTACTTTAGTTAATAGTAATGTATCAGTATCAGTTAATCAATTGTAATGGATGCACCACACTAATACAAGACATAAATAAGAGGCGGGGACAGTGTGTATATGAGGAGAAGGTATGTGGGAACTCTCTGTACTATATGCTTGGTTTTTATGTAAACCTAAAACTTCTCAAAATATAATTATATTCAATTAATCTGAGCTAATTTAATTGATATAATTCCAATGGATTCTAGGAATAGACATAAAAGAAAATATTGTGAACACAACATTATATTTTCTACTATATTTGACTATAGTAATTTACAACCTATTTTCATTTATTTCTCACTTATTATTGACCTTTCTGTATTCAAAAAATAGAAAACTTAGCCATATGTGGTGGTGCATGCCTGTTGTCCCAGATACGCAGGAGGATGAGGCAGGAGGATCGCTTGAACCCAGGAGTTGGAGGTTGTAGTGAAGTATGATGAGGCCTCTGCACTCTACCCAGGGTGACAGAGCAAGACTTTGTTTCAACAAAAACAACTACGAATTCACTAGACATGCAAAGAAGTGACCCATTAAAAAAAAGACTAAATAATAAAACTCGAAATGAGGAACAATTGTGAATTATCACACTAGACATTAAATAGCTACTATAAATAAGTACACAGATTTTTAAAATAAAGTCACACTGAATGAAAATATGTGAAAAATGTAGAAATAGAAACTAGAAAAATGACCTAAGTAGAAACTGTAAAACTGAAAAATCCACTATATAAAATGAAAATCATACTGCACAGTTTGGATGGAAATGAAGAAGATAGTATCGGTGCACCTGAATACATATCAGAAGAAATTATCCATTTAATTTTTTTTAAAAAAATGATAGAAACATCAGCTACTCTTTAGTAAGATGTGAAACAACTTCAAGTGGTCTAACATATGTATAATAGAATCTCTAAGAGAAAAAGAGATAGAAGTATGGCAGAAGAAATGTTTGGCAAGTTAATGATAAAAGTTCCTTCGATTTAGTAAGAAATATGAACTTAAAGATCCTTGAAACTCACAAAATCCAAGGAGTATTAAAAAATAACTAAATAACTAGGCACATCATCACAAAACTGATAAAAGCCAAAGGTAAAGGGAAAATTTTGAAAACAGACAGAGTAAATAAAAATGTTATATACAAGGGAACAATGAAATAAATGGTGGCCGATTCTCTTCTGAAACAAGGGAGTCTAGAAAACAAGCAATTTATATATTTAAAATGCTAAAATAAAAAATGTCAAACTAAATATATATGCATATAATACACACACACATGCATGTATATATATATGTACATATATATATATTTCTAGTGAAAATATTCTTCTAAAATGAAGACAGAGAACCACTTCTGTAATGGAGGTTTGAGGATCTTTGTGGACCCACTCCACAGTGAAATAACCATAACTACTCAAAATTATTCTAAAAAAAAACCTTTAAGATATCTGGAAATTGTTCTAAGAGCATAAATTAAATGAAGAAATGTTTATTCAAGAAAATTCACTAAATATTGATAAGAACAGCTAGAGTCTGTGGCCTTTGAGCCACAAACTGCTCCTAATCTCTCTTCTAGCTCAATATAATGGAAGCTCCCTTCTGAGTAGGTGTGATGTGCAAGACAGAATTCCCTCTTCCCCGACTACCTGTGAAGTGCTATGGTATATCCCTGCCAGGATAGGCCATCAGTATTTCTCATCCATCCCAGATCCATGATGTAAAGACTAATTCAAGGGTTGTGTTGCCAAGAGGTCAAGAGCTTACTTTCTCCATCTAGCCCCAACCTGTAGGTCGAACTCTATATCCCAGGTGTGACAAACCAATAACACTGAGGCAATGATTGACCATGCTTCAGCTCACTTGAAGAGCAGACATTCCACACCAAGAGAGGCAAGTTAAGAAGACCAAAATGTACTCTTCCTTTTTGTACCAATATGTACTCCTATAAAAGTAGGAGTGCCACTTTAAGAGAAACAGGCAACTGTCCATGTTCTAGCTCCAGAGTCATGGCTAAGAGATTTGTCAATGGAGAGAGGTGTGATATAAGAGCAGAGAGCTTTGAAGTCCTCCCCAAAGGGACTGAGTTTATATGTAACATAGTGTGGAAAAGTTAAATCCTGGAAATTATCTCAAAAACAATGAGTATTTTAATCAGGAGGAGGCT
This sequence comes from Cheirogaleus medius, assembly GCA_008086735.1. Classification (NCBI taxonomy): domain Eukaryota; kingdom Metazoa; phylum Chordata; class Mammalia; order Primates; family Cheirogaleidae; genus Cheirogaleus; species Cheirogaleus medius. The sequence goes on from VBSM01001483.1 coordinate 15,125,458, forward strand.
GGTAGCTCCAAAAGAGCAACAAATTTAACTGTAGGCCAAGAAATTTATCAGAGAGAAGCAGTAAAACAGACAATGAAGCAAAGTACTCTGGAGTTCAGAATAAAACTAAAAAATTCACCACAAAAACTAGCTCTGCAAAAGGACCTAAATTTAGTTAGATAAGGTTGTCAAACAATTTATGACTCAGGGCATTATTAAAACCAACAGAGCATATACTTGTCAGAGTTCTCCAGAGAAACAAAACCAATAAAATCAGTGTGTGTGTGTGTGTGTGTGTGTGTGATTTGTTAGAATAAATTGGCTCAAGCAATTATGGAGTTGGAAAAGTCTCAAGAACTGTAGGTTGAGTAGGTAAGCTGGAGACCCAGGAAAGCTGATGGTGCAGTTCTAGTCTGAGTCTGAAAGCCTGAGAACCAGGAGAATAAAGTCCAGTGGGTTTGAGACCCTGGAAAAGGCAATGTTTAAGTTTGAGTGTGAAGGTAGAAAAAAGCTGATGTTCCAGTTTGAAGGCAGGCACAAAGAATTCTCTCTAACTCATGGGAAAGTCAGCCTTTTTGTTCTACTCAGACCTTCCATTAATTGGATGAGTCCCACCCACATTAAGGAGGGCAATCTGCTTTTCTCCGTCTCCGGATTTAAATGTTAACATCAAAGAAAGGTGCTTCAAGATGACTGACTAGAAGCATCTGGAAGTTGGCTCCTGCACAAAGAAGAACCAAAATAGCAAGTAGATAAATCAAATTTCAAATACCATCTGAAAGAGAACACTTGAATTCAACAGAGAAATGATGGGAGACAAATAAAAGAAGGAAGGAGAGTGAAGCAAGGCAGTCTGCTCAGCTTGGATGGGATGGGATGGGAGCCTAGAGAGATTCCCCAATGCAGTTAAAAGTTTAGTGAAAGACCCATGATCCACATTCCCACCAGACTCCTTCAATGCTAAGTACGAGAGTGCCCCTCAATCCTCACAGGCCCAGAGAGCAACATTGGAAGCTTCATATTAATTGGGAAATAGATGTTACTAAAATAATCCAGCCAAGTCATTAAACAAACAAACAAAGCAAGATTATAACAAGACATGGGCCAGAAACGAGCATCCAGATTTGCCGCAATATATTATCTAATATGTTCTATTGTCAAAAACAAAAGTTAGAAGACATGAAAAGTATCAAAAATGTGTAACATATATATGGAGAAACAGGCAACAGAAACTCCCTGGGACAGGGTCCAGGTGTTAGTTTTAGCAGAGAACAATTTAAAGCAGCTGTTATAAATACATTCAAAGGATTAAAGAAACAATACATAAATAACTAAACGAAGGTGTGATAACAATATCTCATCAAATAGAAAATATTAATAAAAGATAGAAAAGAACCAAAAGAACCAAATGACAATCCATAATTTTTAAAGTAGCAGAAATAAAAATGTACTGGGGACTCAATAGATTTGAAATGGTAAGAGAAAAAAAATTATTGAACCTAAATGTAGCTTGATATAAATTATGCCATCCAAGGAACAGACAGAAAAATAATGAAAAAAATGAAAGTCAACATAACTTCAGTGAAATCACTGAATCACACCAATATACATGTAATAGGAATTTGAGAAGTAAAAGAGAAAGGAAAACACTAGCAAAGAAAATCCAGCAATATATATTAGGGATTACAAACAAACTATATCGGTCTGTAATTTGATTTCCTTGTGATGTCTTTGTGTGATCTTGGTATCAGGATAATACTGTTCTAATAGCATTAGTTGAGAAGTGTTTCCAGATTTTGGGGCTCTTTGCTTAGGTGTATACATTTTTTATAATTATTTTATTTTCCTGATTTATTGACCATTTTTTCATTATAAAATGTCCCTCTTCATTCCTAGTAACTTTTTTGTGTGTCTATTTTGTTTGATATTAGCATAGTCAACCAAGCTATCTTATGGTTGCTTTTTGTATTATATATCTTTTTCTATTATTTTACTTTCAACTTATTTGTATTTTTTAATCTAAAGTGTGTCTCCTGTAAATAGCATATAGTTGGATCTTGTTTGTTACTTTCATCCAGTCTGACAATCACTGCCTTTTGATTGGATTGTTTAATCCATGCAAATTTAATTCTATTATTTATATAGTTTGATTTGCATCTGCCATTTTACTTTTTGTTTTCCAAATATCTCACAGCATTTTTAAGTAATTTCTCTTTTATTGCCTTCTTTTACATTAAGTGAATATTTTTAGTGTTAAGAGTTTAATTCCATTAATGATTTTCTAAACATCTTCTCCTACTAAATCCTGTAAGGACATGTATCTAGAATATAAAAGGAAATGTTACAGCTAAAATATATAAAGTAAAATAATTAAAATGGAAAAGTGATCTGAGTATACAATATTCCAAATAAAATATGCAAATGTTCAATAAGCACATGAAAAGATGCTCAACATCATTAATCACCAGGGAAATGCAAATCAAAGTTGCAATAAAATAGCACAACTCACCCACTAGAATGGAGAAAATTAAAGTACAGACAATAACGATTGTTGGCAAGGATGTAGAGAAATTATAACTTTCATACATAGCTGATGGGAATATAAAATGATGCAGCCACTTTGGAAAATAGTCTGGCAGTTCTTCAGAGGGATAAACATAAAGTTACCACATGAATCAGGAATTCCACTCCTAGGTATATACCCAAGACAAATGAAAACATATGCCTACACAATAACTTGTACATGAATGTTCATAACATCATTATTTATAATAGCACCAAAGTAGAAATAACCCAAATTATCATCAATTGATAAATGGGTGAACAAAATATTATATATCTGTGCCACAAAATATCATTCAGCAATAAAAGAATGAAATATTGACATACGTTACAGCCAGGGTGAACCTTGAAAACATTATGCTAAGTGAATGAAACCAGTCAAAAAAGACCACAAATTTTATAAATATAACTCCTTTATAGAAAATGTCTAGGATATGCAAATCTATTGAGACAGAAAATAGATTAGTGGTCATCTAAGTCTGGGAGGATGAGTATTGAGAGAAATGGAGAATGACCACTAATGGGGAACTGGCTTCTTTGGGAAATGAAGAAAATGTTCTAAATTGATGGTAATGATTGTTAAACTCTGTGAATATACTAAAAGATACCAAATAGGTAAATGGCTAAACCATATGTATATAAGTAAATACAAATTTAAAATAACAAAAAATAAAATTTAATTCTTCCTTGTACAAAAAGGAAAAGAGACTCTACCCCCACTCTTTTCTTAGAACACTTGTTTTAATAAATCTGTATAATTTTGAAATTGTTCTCTGTCCCTTAAATATGTATGCAAATCTTTTCAAAAGCAAATCAAGCTTCTTGCCAGATTTACAACCTGGAATATTTTTTCAAGAACCTGGGAGCCATCTCTTTGAAATGTAATCATTAAGAATGATAGCACCCATATCTCCTACTTTCTATAGGAGGCTAGGAGCCTAACTTTAGCTGATGCCTGGCTCCAAGTTACAAACCAACCTTCTATCATAAAGATGTGAGTAATTTATTTTTCCTTTTTAAAGGCAATTAACAAACACAAGTGGCCACTTCAAATGCAGTGTGAACTTGAGATAAATCATATGTGACAAATTGTGATGTCAAATTATCTTATTTAAGAAATAATTATTTATTCATGACAAAAATTATATTATTTGGGCTGTATCTACTTGACGATATAAAAGTATAAAATTTCTTTCTGTCTTTGAACTCTATTTAGCGGATTGCGTGTGATGTGCATCACAGTCTGGTATAATGCTTATCAATAATAAAACTGTTTTCCCTCTCTTACTTTTGTGGAGAGGTTTTTTGGGTTAACAGATTTTGTTTTTAATTATATTTTCCCAACATATGGTATGTTAATCATATCTTAATAAAGCTGTTATTTTTAAAATGAAGGCTACAATATATCATTTTACTCTCATTTATAATTGTCTTAAATATTTTCTATACATACAATAAGAGCCACATTAGACAATGTTACAATTTTTGCTTCACCCACAAACATAATTTAGAAAACTAAAGAGAAAAAGTAAGTCTATTTTATTTAAACATATTTTTGCTCTTTCTGTTCTTTTTTCTTGATATTCAAAGATCCCTTTTACCATGTCATTACACAGGCCCTGTATTAGTCTGCTAGGGATGCTATGACAAAATACCATAACCTGGGTGGCTTAAACAACATTTATTTTCTCACAGTTCTGGAGGCTGAAAAATCTGAGAACAGGGTGTTAGCATGGTTGGGTTGTAGTGAGGGCTTTCTTTCTGGCTTTCAGATGACTGTCTTCTCATTGTGTCCTTGCATAAAAGAGAGAGAAAGAGAGATCCTCTCTTCCTCTTCTTGTAAGGCCACAGTTCTATCAGATTAGGTCACCACCCGTATGACCTCATTGTGTGATGCGCACCAACCGGGGGATGGACACGCTTGAAGCTCTGACTCGAGGGGGGATGGCAAGGGAAATATACATAACCTTAATATTTGTACCTCCATAATATGCTGGAAAAAAATACGTGTTGAATAAATTAATGAAGTGACTAACAAAAATAAAATAAACTTAATTGCCCTTATGAAGGCCCTATCTCCAGATACAGTCACATCAACATATGAATTTAAGGAGGACAAAATTCAGTCCATAGCAGGCCCCATGGTCCCTAGCCAGTCTGCATTCTCTGCAACTTTCAGAGTTTTCATATATATATATATATACACACACACACACACACACATACCCTCAAAAACACTACATATGGATCAATATGGAATTCTGAAAAAAAGGTTTTAATAAGCTCATAACAAGGCAGTAAAGAGGTAATATAGGAACAAACAAAAAACAAAGAACACAGAAATAACAACTCAAAAATGATAGATTTATGCCCTACACATCAATAATTACATTAAATGTAAACGTATAATATGCTTGTAAAAGAGATTGGCAGAGTGAGTTTTAAAAATGACTCAACTATATCCTTACTATAAGAATTTTATTTAAAATACAATGTATATGGAGAAGTTGAAAGTAAAGAATGAAAAAAGACATGCCATGCAAGCATTAACCATAAACAAGCATAAATGGCTAACTTAATATCGGATCAAGTAAATTCACTAGCAAAGAAAATATCAGAGATAGGTTACAGCATTACATAATGATAACAAGGTCCATCTACTAAGAAGCAATCCTGAATGTGTATGTGCCAAAAAACATAACTGCAAAATACATGAATTAAAAACTAATAGAATAGTAAGGAGAAATAGATAAAAAAATAATAATAATTGGGTATATCAACATTCTTGTATCAATAATTGACAGATTAATTAGATATAAAATTAGCAATGATCTAGGAAAACTCAACAACATTATCAGCCCCCAAAATCTAAATGTCACCCTGCAAAAGCAAAATACACATTCTTTGCAAGCATCCATGGAACAGATACTTAAATAGAATATATACTGGGCCATAACACAAACGTCAACAAAATTAAACTAATTGAAAACAGGCAAAGTGTACTGTCTGGCAACAAGAGAATCATACTAGATTAGCAATAATAAAAACATAAGAGGAAAAACTCAAGACTCCTAGAAAATGAACAATATATCTTTAAATAATCTATGAGGAAGTCTTGAGGGAAGTAAAAAATACATTGAACTGAATTAAAATTAAAATAAAACATAAAATTTGTGGGACATAGCTAATATTATTCTTAGAGAGAAATTTATACCACTAAATGCTTACGTGAGTGAATAGAAAAGTCTTAATTTAAGCTCTCAGCTAATGAAATTCGGCTGGATAAAATTTACAAAAATAAAGCTATAGTTAACATCATACTTAATGATGAAAAGACTGAATCCATTCCTCCTAAGTTTGGGAACAAGGTAAGGATGCTACTCTCACCATTGCTATTCAAAAAGGCCTTGGTGTTTTAGGCAGTTTAATAAGAAGATAAAAGGCATATAGATTGAAGAGTAAGAAGTAAAATTGTCTTATTTGAAGATAATATGAGGGTCTACAAAGAAAAACTCAATGAATTTACCTACAAACTGACACACACATGTGCAGACACACCAAAAAAAACCCTCCTAAAACTCACTCCTAGAAGTTCGGCAGTGTTGCAGAACACAAGATCAACATAAAAAAATCAATTACATTTCTATATACTAGCAATGAACATGTCAACATTGAAATTTAAAAATACAATATCATTTATAATCCCTAAAAATGAAATGCTTAACTGTAAATTTCACATAACATGTATATGACTTGTATGTTGAAAACTATAAAAACTGGCAAGGGAATTCAAAGATCTAATTGAATGGAGAAACATATTGTGTACACAGATTAGAAGACTCAACATATAAAGATGTCAATTCTCCCCAAATTGATATCCAGGTTTAATAAAATTTCAATTAAAATCTCAGTAAGATTTTTTGTAGATATGGAGTAAGTTATTCTAACGTTTATGTGTAAAAGCAAAAGAAGTAAAATAGACAAAAATTTGGAAAAAAAGAATAAAATGGAAGGAACTAGCCTGTATTATTTCAAGAATGATTATATCTCAAGTAATCAAGTCTGTTGTGGTATTGGCAGAGACATAGACTCATAAATTGATAGAACATAAGAGAAAACCCAGAAATAGCCCCAGACAAGTGTGGTTAACTTATTTTTTGTAAAGATAAAAAGCAATTCAAAGGATGATAAATAATCTATTCAACAAATGGTGCTGGAACATATCGAATGTCTATGGGGGGAATAAATCTCTAAAATCTCACATATTATACCAAACTTACTCAGATGTTAATGTAAAATGTAAAACTATAGAATGTTTAAAATACAACCTAGCAAAAAATTTTAGGACATATGCTTGGTGGAGAGTTCTTATAGACACAAAAAGAAAAATCCATAAAAAAAATTATAGAAAGCTAAATTGGAAATCATTAAAATTTTTACAAAATCTGTGAAAATAATGTTTTAGAGAGTGAATAGACATACCACAGACTAGTGGAAAATACTTACAAATCACATTTCTAAAATTGAAATAATACATAGAACACATAAAACCCCTCAAAACTGGATAGTAACAAATAAAATTACAAAATGATCAAAGGAAATTCATTTATTTTCATTTATTTTAATAGGATATGGAAATGGCAAATAGGCTCATAAAAGATGGATAGCATCATTTGCCATTAGAAAAAACACAAACTAAGACCATAATTAGATAACACAAAAGCTATATACTATATAATTCAATTTATATAAAATTCTTGAAAAGAAAAATATTATAGACAGATAACTAGGTGCCAAGGGGGTCAATGAGGAACAGTCTTCTAAGAATATAAATTTGAGATACTAATTTTAAAATTTATATGATAATTTAAATAACTTACAATAACCAAAACCATATTTTAAAATGATAACGGTGATATAGGACTTATAATTGTATTTAAAGCTATAATAATCAAGACAGTGTAGTAGTAAAATAAGGGCAGATAAAGAGATCAATATAACATAAGAGTACAGAAATAAACCCACTATCATATGGTCAACTGATTTTAAGCACAGGCACCAGAGCAATAAAATGAGGAAGACAAAGTCTATCCAACAAATGGTGCTGGCAAAACTAGATATTCATATGGGGAAAAAATAAAAACTGCTATGCAGAAAAATTAATTTGGATGAATAAGACATGTAGATGTTAATGTTAAAACTTTAGAATAAATAAGAGAATATATTTGCAACCTTGAGATAGGCAAATCATTCTCAGATGAGTCAGAAAAAATAATAATCATAAAAATAATAAATTAGACCTATTTTTCCCATCAAAAGACAATAGTAAAAATGAATAAGCAAGCTAAGGACTGAGGAAAAAATATTAGCAAAACATATATCTGACAAAGTTCTGTTATCAATAATATATAAAGAATTTTTAAAACTACATGATAAAAAGGCAAAGAAACCAAAAATGAGGAAACAACTTATATATTCCCATCACAAATAAGATATTTTAATGGCCTATAAGAATATGAAAAAAATGCTTAAAACTTTTACATTTTTCACAAAAAATTAACTCAAAATGGATTATAAACTTAAATGTAAATGAAAAACCACAAAACTAGAATAAAGGAAAAAAAATATAAATGATCATGCATTTGCTTTTTAAATATAACAGCAAAGCACAATCCCTAAAAGAAAAAAAAATGATAAATTGAACATTATTAAAATGTACAACTTCTGCTCTGTGAAAGATACTTTTAATAAAAAGACAAACCACAGACAGGGAAAAGATGTTTGCAAATCACAAATCTAACAAAATACTCATATCCAGAACATACAATAGACATGTAAAACTCAACGATAACAAACCACCCAATTTAAAAGTTGACAAAATTTCTGAATAGACACTTATATAAGCACAAAAGCTTGTACATGAATGTTTATGGCGGCATTATTCATAACAACTGAGAATTGGAAACAACCTAAACTGCTGAATAAACAAAATGCAGTATATTCATACAGTGGAATATTACTCGAGTATAAAAAGGAATTCAGTACTGACAGCAGACTACAACATAGATGATCTTTGTAAACATATACTAAGTGAAAAAAGCCAGACACAAAAAGCAACCTATTGTATGATTCTGTTTGTTTGAAATGTTCAGAATAGGCAAATACATAGAGACAGAGAGCAGATTAGAGTTGCCAGGCATAGAGGGAGGGGTATATAGGAATTGACAGCTTACTGGGAATGAGTTTTCTTTTTGGAGTCATTAAATGTTCTCAATTGGATAGTGGTGATGGTTGCAGAGCATTGCCAATGTACTACTGCATTGTATACTTTAAAATGGTTAAAATGATGAGTTTTATGTGATTTTTATCTAAATTAAAAAGTTACACATATATTTACATTGTAACCCCACAATTCTGCACTCACATATTTATCACTGAGGTACTAAAACATATGTTCAAGAAATGAATTAGACACAAATGCTCATAGTATCTTTATTCATAACAGCCCAAAAGTGGAAACAACCCCCCAAACCATTAACTGGAATATTCACAAACTCTACTCAGCATTAACAACTGAATGAATATGCATACATACAATAGCATAAATAAAGCTAGCAGACATTATGCTGAGAAAATGTACATACTATATTTTCCCAATTATGTAAAATTTTAGAATAATCAAAAGTAATCTACCATGAGAAAAATCAGAAGAATGGTTGTCTTCTGAAGGTGATCATTAGTAAGAGATATGGCAGAAACTTTCCTTGATAATAAATAGCTGTACAAATTTGACAAACTAATCCAATTGTATATTACATATATATTTTTTAGAAAATATGTAAATTTTATCATAAAATTTTCAAATTATCATAATCTAGTTAGTAGATATAGTTTTCACAGCTGGGTTAGTTACCTATTCTAAGGCAAAACATGCATCAAACTGAATTTATGATGTAAAATTGATAATAAGTTGAATAAACTAATATACTGATATACATATATACATATACACATATACACAAACACACAAATGAGTGGATAAGTATAATATATAAATAAGTGAATAGTAGAATATGGTTCACTAAATATGGCTCTTCCTTCTACATATGGGAAAAATATGACATTAGAAATTCTCAATGAATGCTAAAACTGGTAGGTAAAGGAAAGATAAGAGGATATCTATATATTCTCAAAGTAGCTGCACATAAATTTCTTATTAATTGTAAGAAGGAAAATAGTAACTTTATAGGGAAAAACACAGCAGATATCACCTTAATTACATGTTCAAAGCTACCATTAACAATTTTGGAATAAACCATCTTCATATATCTCCTAAATGATGCACTCAACAGGACACAATGTCACATTTATGGTATTCTTGCAAAAAGTGCACAACCTAATCTGATAATTTGGAAATATTTGACAAGCTCTAATGGATTACATTTTACCAAAACAAAACAAAACAAAACAAAACAAAAAGAACAAAAGCTACACTCTTCAAAATGTCAAGGTCAAGAAACACAAAGAAAGGTTGAGAAAATGATCCGGATTAAAACAGAGTAAAGAAGTATTACAATGAATGCATCATGTTATCTTGAATTGAACTTAGATTGAAAAAAATAAATAGCTAAAGAACATTATTGTGAAACTTGACAAAATATGAATATGGGCTCTGGGTTAGATAATAGTAGTGGTGTGCTCTTAAATGGGCACTTCAAAGTAGAAGCCCTAATGATAGTGTTTATTAGTCTCCATGGTTTAAATATTCTCACCACAACTGATTTCAAGCAACTAACAGTATAAAAAAGGGTTTGCACAATTTCTAAATATGTAATACTCACCCAGCTACATCACACTGTTAGAATGATATTCTATTAATTTTTAAATTTCTTAATTTTTAAATTTTTGTAACTACACTATGATTGTGTTAAGAAAGCTCCCCCCACTCAGGAAAACTAATTAAAGTATTTATGAGTAAAAGGTTAAATGTTTGAAAATTACTTAAAAATGTTTCAGAAAAAAATAAGGTGTCTCTGTGTGTATTTATACAAATATAACAATAAGGCAAATGGAGAAAATGCCATTGATTTGATTTGTGAATCTGGGTATAGAATATCTGGGGGATTCTTGCAATAATCCTGTAAAATTTTTGAAGTTTTTATTCAAACTTACAAATATATATTAATACATACACATATAAATATATATTATAAAATTATATATAAATTATCTATCATATAAATTTATAAATTATGTATTTTATAATTTATATTTAAATATATATTTTAAAGCAGGTGATGCAATAGAAAGTGGCTGTAGCTGGGATGCTACTTTAGAAAATGTGGTCAAGGAAGGACTTTCTGAAGCAGTGCCATTTTAGTAAAGTGAGAAGGTCAGCCATACCCAAATCTAGTACAAGATTTTAGGCCAGCAGAGCAACTGATGAAAAATGCATTGGAACTGAGCAAAATGGAGATGACTGGAGAAAGTAGGTGTTTGTGGGTTGGGAAAGAAATCATTCTATTCTAGACATGCTAGATTAGGTAGGAGTTAAACATATATGTTTTCATGCATTTAAAATCATGTGTTCATTTTATGTATAGATTGTAAGGACATTGACAATAGGAATGGAAGACACATCATGAGTACACATGCAACAAATACTTATATCCTTAATCATCAATCTTGGTACCATGCTGAAAAATACACTTAGTAAACAGTTATTGGTCCATAGCTTGATATTTAGTATTTCAGTTTAATCCAAGTCACCTATCCATGAAAGTGTTACATCTTTCAGAATAACCCATAAATATGTTCAACTATTAGGTAGCCATAAAAATTAAAAATAAAAAAAATTTAAAAAGAATATAAATCAAATAGTTCAAATTTCAATTAGGCTTATTTATTGAGCATTTCCTAATCCTGGTTATTGAAAACAATTGATAACTCCTAAGGTAAAAGTGATGTGAGAGTAGACTTGATCGCATTATTAGAGCACCTGATACTAGTTTATAGCTGAGAAATCACTGGCTCAGAATAATCACAGTGTATGATCATCGTGGGAAGTTTACTCTTTCTTTATAGTGAGAGAGAAAGAGAATAGACATTGAAATACATAAATCTGTAGTTGAAATTCATCTGTGCTACATTTTACTTAGGTGGATATGTAGTTATATATTGAAACTTTTATGCTGTTTTACTTTATTCAACTATAAACTATGCTTCAAATATACTACCTTACAGGGTTACTATGGCTATTAATGTGCATTCAACACATCTGGCACCATGTCCAACTCATTGTTACATTAGTTGCTTCACATTTGTGCTATTTATTTTTATTTGAAATTCACTCATCTATAAAACAAGATGAATAATTTATAAGGCTGAATAATTTATAAGGTTTATAAAGGTTATAAGTTCCCTGCTAGTCATGAAAGAAGCAATGGAGGAAAAATCTGTAATAAGATTAGATACTGGTCACGGACTGGGACAGCAGAAGTGGGCAGTCCATATTTTCCCCAGGATACCTGAATACATGACTGCCTCACAGGACATTCTTTTAAATTAACTTCTTAAGTCAGGGTTCAGTCATAGTTAAGCTAATATCTAAATAAACTAATAAACACTGCAATCAACCATAAACTATTCTAAATAGGGATTCCTAGATTTTGCAAAGGATACCTTAAGACCAATTTGAAACACTCAGAGAGATCGACAGTTGCTAACACTAATTTTTTCTTCTTTCACTGAACCCTAAAAAATATGTTTCTTTCTTTTGACCATTATATTAAGATTGTATACATTTATCTCTCTATTGGAGTGGGGTGGGGAGAAACTCTACCCTTTAGTCTGAGAGCACTTCTACTGGCCATCTGGAGCAAACGTTGTAATACTTTTTGCACATGTAAACTCATAGACCAAGGCAATAAAATGTGAATCTTTTCTTTCATTCCATTAATATATCACTACCTAATAAAGTCACTGATTTTTAATTCACAAATTATACAATGGATTTTTTATTCAAATCCTTCATAAATGAAGTAAACATATTTTGCCATTGAGGGAATGAAGCTCAATGAGTTAAAAGATGTGATAAGATTTCACATTTGCTAACTGCTAGGTTAAAACTTTAATCTGACTCTGATTTCTAATATTGTGTTCTTTTTATTAGTTTTAAAATTGGGTTTTTCCTCATTTAAGTCATTAACACTTTTGGAATTTATTTTTATATACTGTTGAAAAGTTCTACTCTTTCCTAATATGTACAGTCAATTTTACCACCATCATTGTTTGATGTAGCCATCATTTTTTCCCATTGATTTCCATGTGAGTTTTATCATATTCTGAATTCCCATATCACTGTTAGACCTGCTTCTAGGCTCCTTATTTTGTCCTGTTGACCCAGTTTAAAACACTGTGCCAATGACACACTTTTCTAATTACTATAACTTTATACTATACTTTATTACTATAACTTTTTCTACTAACACTAGAATAATCTTATTCCTTATTCTTCGACATATTGACTACGGCTACTCTTAGATATTTATGTTAGTCTTATAAAGTTTAGAATCCATTCATTGAGTTCCACAAACCTCCTTTTGAGATTTTTAAAAATTACATTAAATTTAGAGGTTAACTTTGAAAGAATTGACCTTATAAGATATATATCACAATGAGTATGACACAATATTTCCAGTGAATAAGCACCTGTATATTCCTAGTAATCTTTTCACAATATATAACAAACTGGTTTCCCATTTCTACTTCATTAATGGTAGTGGTAGTCTATAAAATCAGTAAACAAAAGTATATGAATTATTTCAATGGGTTTTCTTGAAGCAAACACAAGAGCTAAAATTTAGCTTGTTTAGAGCTTATACAGATTCCTTTCTCAAATTAATGAAAATCAATTGCTATACTCTTGGTTATTTGAGCTTAGTTCCCCAATATTTCTGATACTTAATGATAATAACTATAAAATATCATACATACGTACACACACACACATTCGTCATTAAACATATAAGAGTACTATTACTTAGGAAAGCAAAAATTGTTGAACAAAACACATCTCATACTTTCAGAGAGACCTCTGTTACATTAAAATGATTATTTCTTATGAACTGCAACATCTTTCCTATATTATATAGATTGTGTCAACATGACATTATCAACCTGAAAATCCTATAGATTCCAATTTGAAGCATTCTACGATAAAGCAAACTATCCTTCAATTATTACAGTGCGTTAGCTTCTATAAGAGGGGTAATCATAATTGTTTTGAATTCTATGTGTTTTGGATCTTTTAATGTTTACATTGCCAAGTTATATTTATTATACTTTTTAGTCAATAAATAATGATATGAGGCATTATTACAATTATGCAAATGAAAAATCAGGGGGCTCAAGATTAAGCAATTAGCTCAAGGGAATACAGGTAATAGATGTGAAAGAGAAGAAAAATCAGTTATATGTGATATCAAAGTCAATGTTATTAAATACTTCTGTATACAATTTTAAGAATAATAAGGGGAAAATCCTAATACTATGGTTAAGTGCTGATGATCACTTATTGATTTCAGAGAGTATTTCCAGTTTAAACTGACATTTGTTTGCATGAGCACATGTACACTGAGATACCTTGACAAAACTTGAGGCTATTAGTGACATCCATCACTATCTGTGCATTTCTTAAACCAGTGTTCACATATGTCATAGAGAGAAACTATCCCAGCAGACACATAAAATCTTATAACATCAGAAATATTTAAAACTAATAACCACAGCGTGAGTAACATACTCGAGTATCTTCAAGTTAAGTGTGCTTTGGAGGATTTTGATTATTATGTTTTTTTCTATACAGAAGTTAGACTTGAAAATATATTTAATTAGTTATGGAACATATTGTGAGTAGGTAGACTTAAAGGTCATAAGTTTTCACATGAGAAGAATCCATCAATTTAATTCTAGAGTGAAGTAAGGATGCAATAATTTCAATTATTCCTGAAGAACTAGAAGTAATTACCAAAACTAATTATATTGGTCTGGCTTGAGGTTAACAGCTGGCAAAGAGTGACACTCGGCTCTCTACAAAAGACAAGCAATTATAAATGTTGCTTTGAACTCGCTGTGAATGGATGTACAAAACTCAAATTTAAGTTCATATGCACGAAGTTCTGAGTGTTTCAATAGATAATATGTGAAACCTTATGCTCAGAGTATCAGATACATTATAGATTGATAGATAGAAAATGATACACTTGCTAAGAGTATAAGGTTATGTTAACTTTCCAATTTAATTTTCTTATGGTACAAATTCTTATCAGATGTGAAGTGGCAGCTTAGGGCAGAGGCAGATGCTGCAATTTTCAGCATAACTTATCTTGGTCCCCAGGGTCCCTAACACGAAGAACACAGATGCTGGTGACATGGATTGTGCAATGTAAGATCAATTCTTACTATCAAATTGCCCTTTTTGACTCAAATTTTGAGTCACCAAACGGAAATAACTTGCACCAACAGCTGAAACACTTCTGTTTGAGGACATTTTTATTAACCTTGTGCTCTCTGTCCTTAGATCAAATTAAGCATCAGAAAGGGAATATCCTTTTATAAAGGAAGAAAGGAGACTTTCCTTAAATGGTATTTCTAACCCCAGCTTTCAGACTGATACTTTAATTGTGATCAATTTCCCTTGGCCTTTCATTGTATCTTTTTGAAGAATCAATTATCCCCAGCAACAGTCACCTACTTCCATTATTCTTATAATTATTATTTCCTCTGGGCTTATCATATGCCTGATACATTGCCCCAGCTAGTGCATGCCTTTCCATGGTAAACCATTCCAGTTCACCATGGGCAAATGTTTTAACCATTGACATGCATGTGTCAGATGCTCTCAAGGTTCCATCTACCACCAGTGATAGAGTTCTTAAATGTTTGCTAGGCCTCAGGTGATCAGTTCCAAAGTACTAGCTTAGCATCTGCTTTCCAGCAGCAAACCAGGCACCAACTGTTGTAGTTCAAGTCTGGTAGGAAGAAGACTGTGAGATTGAGATCTGCATTCAGAAATTATTCTTAATATTGTCACTATTAGAGGGCTGAAACAGAGGGAGAAGATAGCTGCTACGTGGTCACAACAAAGGCCTCAGTCAATCCCACAAGGAATTCTAAGGCTAGGGCCCTGCAGTTTACATCCAAATTAGGACAAAAAATCCAAGCCTTTATATTTTTACATTGACTAGTCATTGGATGTGGGTGTGGATTCATTCAGACAAGACAACACTCTTCAGATGAGGACAATAATCAAGTGTACTCATCTGCAAGCTGTTACCTACTGATATTCCTAACAGCTGGGAAATGAGTGCTTCAGCATTGAAGATGAAGGATCTGGTGGCCCAACCACACATTTACCACAATAATGTTCAGATTTTTAAAAAATTTTCCTAACAGTTTTTATTCTTAAAAGCTATTGTATTTGTATACCTATATCAGCATTTCTGGTTAGTATTGTCTTGTTATATCTTTATTTCGTCCTTATACACTAAACCTTTCATTTTCTTGGCCTTTATTTATGTCTCTTTTAAATAGCATACCTTAAAAAATGATCTATGTCGCCCTCCTGAAAAACTAAAAATGTTCTCATCCTCTTATATTAATGTCCTAGAGATTCACTCATCTCTCATACTAGTGCTATCTAAATATTTTATAGATTTTAAGACTGATTTATTATGGAGACACTATCTTTATTTTTAACCTTAGGTAAGTAGATATGTTTGTACATATGTATTTTCTAAGTAGTCAACTTTATCAAGATTTTTTTTAAGCTTAATGCCATAAGTCTTACAGTATTACCTGGAGATGTTTTTCCTCTTTTTATTTGAATAATTCACTCAAAAATTGTGTTTTGTTTTTTGTGACTTTTCTGTGATAAATCCTCTCTGATCTTTGATTCCTGATAATATTTTAACTATGCTCTCACATTTTAATAATTCCATTGAGAATGAAATTTCATTTTAAAATTTCCTATCCTTCAAATCATCAAATATATGACTCAATTTTATCTAGGATGTGCTTTAGTTGAGCAGTCTAATACTTAGTATATCTGTTCTTTCTTATTGGAAGATACTTACAAATTGTTCTTTGTCTTGGGTATTCTTAAGTTTTACTAAATTTAGTAAAAGTTTTACTTTTCTTAATGCTCTCTGGCACTATTAATAAGAAAAAAAACCTTAGACAAGTGTAAATTTTACCTGAGTATATTTAAGCAAAGAAAAACTAAACA
Source organism: Cheirogaleus medius (assembly GCA_008086735.1). NCBI lineage: Eukaryota > Metazoa > Chordata > Mammalia > Primates > Cheirogaleidae > Cheirogaleus > Cheirogaleus medius. The sequence goes on from VBSM01001483.1 coordinate 15,142,286, forward strand.
AAACAGAACAAAAAAATTCGAGAATCTGGCAGCCCTTCAAACCAGAGCAAGTTCAGAGAACTCCAACCAATAACATGATCTGACAACATTTATAGGGAACGGAAGTGTGGTGTAGAATCAACTTAATTAGTCACAACTTAATTGGTTACAAATCCTGCTGCAATTTACTAAAGTTCAGCTAGTGCAGTTAAACTCCATATTGGCTTGGTCTTTTAGCCTTAGTGCAGGAGCCTAGTCCAAATCAATGGCCTTCCATAAATTTTATTTAACAGCACTCAATGGATTTTTTTAATCTTACATTGTTTATTTTCTTTTATGTCTATACATCTATTTCAGAATTAGATTTTATGAAATGTATCTTCAATATTTCTTTAAATATCATTTTTTGTTTTGTTTTGTTTTGTTTTTCTTTATCTAGGATTCCTGCTATTTTGACTTTGGAATTTCTACTTCTATCTTCCATATGTTTATAACTTTTCATTTATAATTTGTATTTTTTATTAATATTTCATTCTTTGCTAGGCACAGCACCTGTAGTTCCAGTTACTAAGGAGGCTGAGTGGGGAGAAGCTCTTGAGCCCAAAAGTTTGAGGCTGCAGTGAGCTATGATCACACCACTGCCTCCAGACTGGGTGATAAAGAAAGACCTTGTCTCTAAAAAATAAAAATAAATATATTTCTTTTTTTTACTTCTGTGGTTGCTTCTTGGCCTGGTTTTTAAATTGACAAATATTTCTTCAGCTATGTACATTTTACTATTTATTCCAGCTCTTGGATATTAATACTTGCCTTTTGGTTTTCTAAACTATAATTTCTTATTCTTCTTTCATATTGCTAGTATAGTCTCTTATTTATTTTTTGTTTGTTTTTGTTTAATAGACATTTACTTCTTTAGTTGAACAACCTCCACACAAAATCAAAATATATAGTTTAAAGTGTTTTTGGTTTTTTTGGATAGAAAGTAATTTAGGTATTACGTCTCAAGAAGTTTTATGAGCCTGCTATGAATATTTTCTATAAGTCAATTAACTGATCCTTTTGAAACCCCCTAGAGAAAATAGGTTCAGGGAAACCATTAACTGAATTTTGAAATCAAACTACCTATTCTTAAGTCAGCAAACCCAGAATTTGGAAGACATGGAACAATTCCTCTCCTGTATTTCCTTCACATTCAAATTTATCCTGGGAAACAGTAGCCTAGTCCACTGGAAAACATGAAATATAAATGCAACACAATGTGGTCGGATCCTTAAAGTGAAGGTGAGCACACAGTTGATGGACCAACTTTGTGAAACTCATTGCCATCACCCCAGTAAAGCTGTAGGTTTCACCACATGCACCAAACAAATCTGTGGGGTAGTTTCAGCATTCCTCTTTTAAAATATTTATATTACATCTATTATATCATACAGTATATTTTAAACACTGACATATAACTCCCTAATAGGATAAAGCAAAGAGAAAAAAAAAAAAAGCTTACCTTGTGTAAGGGAAATTACATTTGTATAGGCAACAGGTTTCTTAGGCCAAACTAAGATGACTGCCGCAGTGGTTTTTCTGGCCAGCCCCCCCACCCCCATTAGCTAGCCTTCCGGGAAGGCATGAGTCAGCATACTCCTGTAACCAAGGTGTTATCTCCTATGTGAACCCATGTGATTGTGCTTTCCCATGACATGTTGCCACTATTGTTCAGAGCCATATATAAGCACTCACCATGTTCTTGGCCATGCTTTTTGCCACTGCTGTATCTCCCGGACAATAAAGAGCATGTCTCACCTGCCTGCTGCCACTCGCCTTTTCTTCCACTTCCCAAAGCCTGCATCAGAGCACAAGCTAGCCACAGAGCATCCTCCTCACAACCTTGTTAGAAACATAATACACCATCACTTATACTATTCAAACATTATTGCACTTTAATTTCATAATTTGACAAAGAATTCATGAAACAATCTGCAGACTAGTTTTAACAGACAAATAACACTTTTAAGCAGACATGACCATTACTAAATTGTTTATTAGGTAGGAATTTTACAAACATTACTTATAATAGCGGTAATGGTGGAGCTAGAGAATATGGCAACTTCTCCAAGCTGCATGGCAAGAATCACCTGAATTTATGTCCCTTTCCAACGCTACTGCTCTTGCACCCTGAAGATGTCAGCCCATGCATCTCCCTGTGCTTGTGAACCAGTTTGGTGATCTACTGGGTGTCAGGATTTCTTCTGATAGCTTTATGGAATAGATCAATGAGGATAACCTCAAAAAATGTGTGCGTTGGAATCTTCATCAACTCAGTAAGAATTCAGGATTCTCAGAGCCCCACAGTGGCCTCCAGCTCAATCTTTGGCAACACATTGAAGGCTTTGCACAAACTTTAGCTGGTTAACACTGTAATTTACTGGCTTGCCATAGGTTGCACCGTTAGAAACTGAGCATTTGCGGCCTCCAGTGGTGCACATGAATCCTATCTATGACATAACCTTGCTTGGCCTTGTATCCCAGTCTGCATGCTATATCCTGCTGGGTGAGGCAGGGAGCCCTGTGGAGCACAGAGAGCTGTAGGTATTGCCAGCAGCGGACCCTCAGAAGAAAGTGCACTACATCAGACTGCTTCTTCCTCCAAAGCTCCCAGATGTACTTGTATGCACCCATCTTGGCTTACCAGACTGCTGCCGCCAGACAGAAAGGCCCTTATTTCTTTTACTATAGTTTTTGATTATTCAAAAAATGTAGTCCACCTGCACCCATTTTACAGTTTATTGCTTTTCTTTCAATGTAATTTTACTCCCTGTTTCACAACTTATTTGGATTGTGAACTAATATTTCTATCGGGTGTATCAGCGACTATTTCTGATAAAGGATATAGATAAAGAGCTGAGGGACCTACAGCTGCAGATGACTCAGGTATAAGGGAAGGATGGAGAGCCTGAGGCACTAGTAAACTACACCTACCATTGCTCACATTGTCAATAAATTAATTGTGTCTGAACTTCACCTCAAATCCTTAAGAAGAAGTTGCATTAGGAGTATGCTGCCCCACCATAATCCACTTAACATTTGGAGTAGACTATTCTAGGTTAACATAAAAATTACAGATATATACTTATTCTATAATGTTAGCTTAAAACTGGAAAGAAGATGGCCACAGATACAAGATACTCAGCATAGACTCTTTTGGTTTCCAGGGACCCTAGGAGATGGCACACAGTTTCCACTAACACAAATGTATAAAATACTGTCTCACCAGATCTAGAAAGTTTAATTATTGTATTTATATCACCTATTTATATTTAGCATGTGGATCTCCATTGATGAAGAACTCACATAAATAATATAGAATATATGGTGCTGGGCTTTCCCAGTTCTTGGACAAAACTCAGCATCAACAAGAGAACATCCCAATGAGGGAAAACTTTTAGAGCATGTACTCAGATGTCCCTGAAAAATATTTTGCACTTAGAAAGACATGATCATTGAATGGTGATTGCCCCCTCTGTAGCAGTTACTGGAAATTTGGGGTGTTTCAGATAGTCTTAAACTAATACAGTATTTTTAATGGATCATTAAGAGTATATATTTTAGGCCAGGTGTGGTGGCTCACACCTGTAATCCGAGCACTCTGGGAGGCCAAGGCAGGAGGATCATCTGAGGTCAGGAGTTCGAAACCAGCATGAGCAAGAGCAAGACACCGTCTCTACTAAGAATATAAAAAACTAGCCAGGCATGGTGGCACATGCCTGTAGTCCCACCTACTTGGGAGGCTGAGGCAGGAGGATTGCTTAAGCCCAGGAGTTTGAGGTTGCTGTGAGCTAGGCTGATGCCATGGCACTCTAGCCTGGGTGACAGAGCAAGACTCTGTCTCAAAAAAAGAAAAAGAATATGTATTTTATAATAGTGAAGTAAATGTCATTTTAGTTGTTAAAATACTTAAATAGCCTGATACTTTTATTTATTTAATTTTTAAAAACATTTAAAGAATTTCCTTAAAATATCTCTTAATTAATTGTAAGAACTTGTATTTCTCATTTTTTGTATTTTTTTCTTTTTTATTTCATCATATTATGTGGGTATAAATGTTTAAGTTATATACATTATCCTTGCCCAGCCCAAGTCAGAGCCCCGAGCATGTCCATCCCCAAGATGGTGTGCACTGCACCCATTAGGTGTGTATATGCCCATCCCCTCCTCCCCCCTCCCATCTGCCTGACACCCAATCAATATTATTACTATATGTGCACTTAAGTGTTAATCAGTTAAAACCAATTTGATAGTGGGTACACATGGTGTTTGTTTTTCCATTCTTGGGATACTTTACTTAGTAGAATGGGTTCCAGCCATGAGATCACTGGAATTGAAATAAATTCAGCAAAGTCTCAGGTTACAAAATCAATGTACAGAAATCAGTATCATTCCTATACGCCAATAACAGTCAAACTGAGAACCAAATCAAAGACTCAGTACCCTTCACAATAGCAACAAAGAAAATAAAGTACCTAGGAATATATTTAACTAAGGAGATAAAAGACCTCTACAGGGAGAACTACGAAACAGCGAGGAGGGAAATAGCAGAGGACATAAACTGATGGAAAACCATACCATGCTCGTGGGTCGGCAGAATCAACATTGTTAAAATATCTATACTACACAAAGTGATCTACAGATTCAATGCAATCTCTATTAAAATACCAACATCATTTTTCACGAAGATAGAAAAAATAATTCTATGCTTCATATGGAACCAGAGAAGACCCCGTATAGCAAAAGCAATCTTAAGCAAAAAGAACAAATTGGGAGGCATCAATTTACCAGACTTCAAACTATAATACAAGACTATAGTAACTAACACAGCATTGTAATGACACAAGAACAAGGACATAGACCAATGGAACAGGAATGAGAACCCCGATATAAAACCATCCTCAAGAACTTGTATTTATCATGTGGACTAATAATCAATTACTGATTGAAATGGAAATATTTATTATTATTCAGCACTAAAATACAAAGTGTTTCATTGCAAAATAATCAGCTTCAAAAATTAGAAAAACTTTGTAGAATAGTAGGTATCATTTTGTGGCTTGTTAGATAATTCCTTTAAAAAAAAAAAACAAATATGTCAAGACCTTAAAATTATTTTACAGAAATTTCCACTCATTCTAACAAAGATTCTATTCTCAAAATAATTTGTAAAATTTCTCTTTTGGACATACCAGAAGGAGCCAGTGATACACTCTTTGGAATGTGCTCAATGCCTACTAACTCATTTCATGAAATGAATACAATTCATAGAAACAAGGCCATATAGAACTTTGCCTACTGAAAACATGAATGACAAAGGTAGCATATGTCACTGATTTAGAGGCTATTTCCAATAAATAGAAATTATTTTGAATAAAGGCAGTATCTTTAGAAGGGGTACAAAAACTTTCCTAATGGCCTCTTTGAAGTACTGTACTTATTTTATATGTAAATATTGTCTATATGTAAAAATATATGTCTCATGTCTTTCTGATTACATTTTAGATAGAGCCAAAATTTTAAAAAGTAAGGAAAAGTATGTTTTTTTAAATTTATTTGCTGGTTTTATGTGTTTTCTTTTTCCCTCTTTGATGATCTGAATTATCCAAATGGTCTATTTGGAGTCATTCTAATTTTTTTTAAACTGATCAATTTTGCCCATGGCAAACAAAACATAGATTTCAAAATCATTGTATTATTATTGTAAGAAAATTGAAAGAGCATACCACACATTTCATTGATAGCAAAATAAATAAGTTTTTTAAAAATTACTTGACATCTAAAAGATGCTATATTTAAAAATACAGTTTTATACATGATCTGTTTTTAAACATATTCTTAATAACTTTGACTATTTAGAAAAGAATCCATACCTTTTACAAAATGTTTAAATAAAATATTGCTTGCTTATACAAAAAAAGGATATATTATTTATCTTTAATTACATAAAATATTTCTAAGGCAATAAGGAATGCAACTCTTCACTGAACAAATTAAATCACTTTATATGCTGGAGATTGAGACCAGATGCCTTTTATGACATTAAATTATTATGCGTAATTATGACCCTCTGTTTCCATACTTTGTGGGCAACAGACCCAATGATTTCCTGAATTGAGTATTTTACTATATTAACATGGATAAAATTACATTTTCAATTAGGTATCGCTAACTGTATTATTCAGACTTCTTATGCTGCTGTTTGATAAATTATTGAAACATGATTCAAAACAAGAAAAGGAAAAGGCAATCCCAAAGATATAGAAAATACCTTGTTTTTCCTTGATTTAAGATTTAGATATTATATATCCTGTATTTTCTCACAGTCTTTCAAAAACTACCAGAACTATATGTGATGATGTATCCTACTCTATAGTTCATGGTTTAAGTGTTGCTTTCAGTGTCCTTAATTATGCTTTTCTTTTTCATGATTGTGTTTCAGCATATTGACTTTTCAAGTTCATTAGTTCTTTTAGCCCTCCTACTGTGTAGCACTATAAGCCTTGAAGAAATTGAAAGTGTTTTGCATAGCTTTGTTCTAAGGAATCACATCATAATTCCAACAAAAAATCAATTGCCAAATAAATGCAAAGAATATCATTTTATTTCTGAATGATTTTCAAGGACATTTTGCAGGTAAAAATTCACTCCCAATAGAAATTTCAACAAGAAATTTCACTGGGACAGAAGACACAACAGAAAACAACATTAAAAAAATAAAGTTCTTTAAAAAAATAAATCAGTCTCAAACTGTTTAATTTTAATAAACTAAGCAATTTAATTATCTTTGTTATTGTTGGTTAAGATCAATAGAGGTGACAAAGATCATAAATCAGTGAATAAGCCTTTTTTTGAAGATTGATGCTATCATTAAAGCAAACTTCACTTTTGTTTAAATTATCCAAATGCAACATTAGTATTGTCTTTTAGATATATTTGTGAAAAGGACTAAACTGCTTTCCCATGGTTTTCAAGTACACCAAGAAATAGCACATACGAATTCCCTACACACAATCTTGAGCTTACTACTCAAAGCTATGTGTCAACTGATGAAATACACTAAAAAATTTTATGCAAGAATTGAGTGTTCCCTTGAAGCCTCCATTAGAGTTATCAAATTTCAGTATATAAAAAAAATAAAAACCCTTAAGACTATTTTGTTTAGCAACAAGCTATATGTATATGCTAATACAATAGTAGCCTATTATAAAGTCAGTCTTGGTTTTTAACTCTGACAAAAGATAAATCTCAGCAATTGAATAAATATTTAACTTTATAATCAGATTAATCATTCCTTAAACTTGACTTACAATTATCAACAGAACACAATGAGACATCTGATACAGAATTCCTCTTATTAATTGAAATACATTATTGATTTCCTGAAGTTTTATTTTTAATTTTTGTTTTTAGAAAACACCGACAACTTTGGTAATGGATAAGGCTAAAGAAGTTAAGATAACAGATAAATCATAAAAGCAAGTGAAGAGAGACACATACTTCATTTAGGCAAGTAAAGAGAGACACATACTAAACATGCAAGGCAAAGTCTTCCAGGCGAAATCCTTGCCTACATGTCATAAAGTCCAGGAAAGCTTTCATATCCAGGTTGTTGAACATTCAAGGTGAATAAGAGGGATTACAGAGGTGAAGGAGTTGGTGCAAAAATGGCAGTATAAAGAAAATAACAGGAAACACTGAAGATCCTTATTTGACCAAGACAGTTTCCATTCAGAACTTCTGGTTTCTTTATAAATATCATAACTGATCTCAAGCTGACCTAGGATCTTTACCTGAGAGCCTAAAAATGTTTATATCTTGAGGATGTTTATTTTTTAAATGCCATTTTTTAAATAGCTTTTATTTCTAGAGCCCATTTATTAATAGCTGGTCAAGAACTGTCAGTCTAAGGTTAATATAATATCAGATTGGGGACTATGTTAAGAGGTCAGCCAACCAGATCATAAATCCTCAGTCTATGAATATATGTAACATACAGTTCTTTAAGTTTGAAAAGATAGACTGAGAATTTCAAGGACTTCAGCTCTATATAGAGGTAAACCAATACTAGTTATAACATCTAGCAGTATAACTGGCACTGACAAGCTCAAGTTATAAACGAACCCAGTCCCTCTTGTTTGATATAAATAATATTCTAAGTTGACCATAGTTTTTCCCAGCATATGGTAGATACATGATACATATAATACATAACATGAAATTAAAAAAAAAATCTTCAGAACTGGTCTTGGTGATAGACAGTTCCTAGGTAGCTTAAGGTGGGTCCAGATAGTTGTATGGCTCAAGTCAAGGATTTGTTAGGTCAGTCAAATAAGACAGGATGATCCATAGGGACATCACGAATGGATTAATTTGAACATTTATATTTTTTACTTAGAGATAGCATCTTTGCTCTGTTACCCAGGCTGGAGTGTAGTGTTGCAATCATAGCTCACTGCAGCCTCAAATGCCTGGGCTCAAGCAATCCTCCTGCTTCAGCCTTCTGAGTAGCTGGGACTACAGGTGTGCACCACCACACCGGCTAATTTCTAAAAATTTTGTGTAGAGACAGCATCTATCTTTGTTGCCCAGGCGAGTCTTGAACTCCTGGCCTCAAGCGATCCTCTCACCTCAGCCTCCCAAAGTGCTGGGATTACAGGCCAGGACTTTAATTTGACTATTTTATGAACAAGTGGAGTTTGAGTAAGGTTGGATCATTAAGTGAGGCTTTCAGTCACTGATTCAGGTTTTCTAAAGGCAGCATGGTCATGGGTTTTAACCAGAAGAGGGTATTAATTACAGGAAATGTTAACAATAGGTAATTATCAAAACAGTGTTTTCACTTATACCTATTTACAGAGCTTTGTGGGCTTGAGAATAGAGCAGATATTGCTTTTAAAGAAGGGCATTTAATAACTAAATTTTCGGCCCTGTCCTGTGGCAGAAGCAGCCCAGCATTCCAACCTAGTGGTATGCCAGCTTCAGTATCATTAGACTGCGTTTATCACACTCACTGGTTGTACCCACAAGATAAGAAACAAAAGTAGCTATAAAGAAGTACAATTAAATTCTATGCTCATAGAAATCTCTATTAAACTATGAAATTCATAGTATAATAGGTTTCGGACAGTTCCATAAAGTCAAATAGAACTGTATTTGCAATGCTGGATACTTTTGCTATGGGGTCAGAAGATAATGTAAATCCATGGTAGGTTAGATCCCAAACCCAATCTCTACTAAAATTTATGACTGGCTTTTCTGCCCATTATGTTGCTGGACCATCAAAATTGTGACTTAGTTGTAATATGAGTATATCAATCATGTGATTTATTCTCTACAAGTAAATCACTTTTGAAAATGAATGTCAGGAAATAAGAGATTTTTTAAATAAAAAATTATCAACCACAGAATCAGTTTTATTATGTCTATGAACATATAAGAAGTTTTATTCAAATGAATTTATACAAATAATATATGCATATTAAATAAATGAAAATATTTAAAAGTATGTATATTGACTATTTGAATGTTACAATAATGCAATTAAATATATTAAAGTAATAATATTAACATATTTTATTCAGTTTTTTAGTTTTACTCACTAATATTATACCACTAGTATGTTTCTGAAAAATTATTTTATATAGATTTATAATTTAATTTCTTCATCACATTTCTTGTCATATTCTTTAAAATTGTATTTTACAATTAGCAAATTTACATTTTTTATAATTTTAATTGAGTCTTCTCTTAGTCCATAACATTCCAAAATATTGTAACTATAGTTACTGAGGTATCTCTTAACCTCAGAGTAAACTCTGTTAAATAGAAGATATTTACAATTCTATTTCTATAGTTAAATATATAAACATGTAAGCCCCAATACTTTCACAGTTATTGGATTTTTGCCTCAATTCAGAATCTTTCTTAAAAATATTTTCACAAATAAAACTTGTCAAATTGTGTATATTTATAATTATTTTGAAAGTTTCCAGATATAGATATGGAAAACTCCTCTCATTTCTTCCCAATGCAATACAGAATATAAGTGTAACCAATTAAAAATAGATGGTTGATCAAAGGATTCATCCCACAGGTTGAGATGTTCCAAAATATCATTACCGAATTTCAGAATTAACTTTTGGACAACATTTGCACCTGAATTATTTTTGTTGTTGTTCAGTTCCTACTTGCTTTAGTAGGAACAAATACCACCAAGTTTGTAAGCTTTGTTTTCAATAATTTTATTATACATATACCTTCAAAATATGAATTCTTTTGTGTTGCATTCATTGAATGCTCTAATTAAAGATTCCCAGATAAGTCTGAGCATGGTGACTCAAGCCTGTAAACCCAGCACTTTAGGAGGCCAGGGCTAGGCAATATGGCAAGACAATATCTACAAAAAATTAAAAAAATTATCTGAGCATGGTGGCTTGCACTTGTAGTCCCAACTACCTGGAGGCTGAGGTGGGAGGATCGTTTTAGCCCAGGAATCAAGGCTGCAATAAGCTGTAATTGTGCCACTGCATTCCAGCCTGAGTGACAGAGTTGAGACTGTATCTTAAAAAAAAAAGGCAAAAGTAAAAAGGTTACCAAATAATTTTAAATAGAACTCCTTTAAAATTTAAGAATATGTTTACATGTTTAGAAATAAATTTAACAATCATTGTAGGATACCTAAGTTGTTCTACAAAGTAGTTCTTTTGAAAATTCAAACATAATATTAACATATTTAATTCAGTTTCTTAGTTTTCCTCTATATTATACAAATATATATCAAATATCATGTGTACCCCCGAAATATGTACAACTATGATATATCAATAAAACAATAAATAAATAAAATTTACCACATCAGACTCTGAAAAAAATACCTATGTCAAAGGGTTTCTTACTTTCGAGGACGATTCACTGTCATCTTCTTTCAAAAATCTATGAAAATTCAACATGAAAGATATCATCCTTTTAGGTGATGACATAATTCATTGTCACAATGACTCATCTATATTGTACTTGAAATCTGCTTATTTTTCTGCGTTCTAGAATTAAAATAATTAGGATGCTGAGATGCTCTGTGATCTTTAAAAATATTCATTTAAGCTGGCCCTTGGATATAAAATTTCTCTGTTTATATTTGTCTAAAGTTCTAAATAACTGAAAGTTCTCAGGGAAAAAGAAGATGCTGTTACAAGTAGAAAGATTAGCATATCATAAAGACCAAAGAAAAAAATGAAGAAACTGAGATTACTGTGATTTGCCTCTCAAATATTCACGTATTGTTATTTAAAAACTTTAATGCCTACTGCAGTGCTGTAACACGTCAGACACTCCATTAAACCTTGTTCAAGAAATGAATGAACTTTGGAAAAAAATGAATTAAATTAATTCACAAAAATAAACATCTGCTTTAAGTGAAAATTCCTGCTTCACAGAGGGCTATGCAATTGCACCTTGTATATCTGCAGGTTAAATTGTTGCTTACCAGGAAAAGTTTAAAATAATTATTAAATTTTAAAGTAGATGCTACTTCATTTGGTTTTCATGTGCCTCCTGTTTTTTGTGTTCTCAATGATATTATAGCTCTCTTAGAGAATGATCAATGTCAAGAAAATTCTGTGCAGGGATACCTTTTTTTTATTAAATTACTCGAGTAATATGTTCAACATTTAATATTTTATTAAATTTATACTCTTAAAGTTGAGATTCTGAAAGGATTTATTATCATAAAAGATGTTTACCAACAATATGAGTACATTGTAGATTTATATCATAAAATAAATGTTATAGAAAAACACTGAAGAAACATCATTTATTCTATTTTTTACATACTCTGTGGCAAGATTGCTTAGTTTCCATGTTTTCACACACATATTTCTCCCATATGAACTTATAATTTCTTATGTGTTTCTCTAACCCTGCTGATGGGTGCCCTGACTACTTCGTATATATTGGAGGCCAAGGCCTGGCCCCTGTCACAGCTGGCAAGTACTCCAAGAAACCACTACCACCCCAAAATGAAATGAGTTGGCTTTCCTTAGTTACCAGTGATTGAAAACACTTCATTAATGAACTCCTTACATGCTGTCCTTGTAATGAAAGGGCTAGTTTCATTGCCTCTGAAAAAGTGGTGAAAGGAAAAAAAGACACCAGTGCTGCTCCTTTTTTCAGATGTGGCCAATTGTTAGAATGTTCTGATCACTACATGTTTATTTTACTCATTACCAAACAAAAGGACAGAAGTTGAGGTGGAGGTCTACCATACTTATCCTAGATTATTTTAATACAAATAATAGTAATATTATGATTCTGATGATATATAACTAAAAATGAAAAAAATCCATGATATAAAAAAAACTCAGATATAAAAATCAGAGCAGAATCCTAAGCCAATGGATTCCATGTGATGGCTACCTTTATGCCTTCATTGGCCAGTAGAAGGTAAGGAACATAATATGCACCTTCCTTGCCCCTAAATGCTTGGAACTTAGTTCATTTTGATCCGCCCTCATTTAATGGAGGAAAAATACCAAGGGAACAGTCAGTGGTCAGTGCATAGGAGATAGTAGTACCAATAGGGTAGATTTCAGGTCTCTTAGTTGAGTTGAATCTGACTAGAGACAGACAAAATGTTAAGCCAAGGAAGAGGAAAGATGTTCTTCTCTAATTTCTGCGTCTCCTTGAAGGGTGACTGAACGTGACCCAATACAAAGGTGAAAAGACCAGTAATAACATTTTGCAGCCATATCACTTCAAAGCTGCTTTTGAAATAATTTTAGTGGAATTAATTTGTGGGTTTATTTATGATTTTATAAATGGATGAGAAATAATTTTAGATAAAATGAATGAGAAATAATTTTAGATAAATTGAACCACGTTTTAAAAAGTATTTTCAAGTGTAAGGACAAATAATATCCCCACCCCAAAGATGTCTACTTCCTAATCTGTGACATTATGCCTATGAATATATTAATGGCAAAAGGAGTTAAGGCTGAATTAAAGTTTCCAATTAGGGATTATTCTGGGTTGTCCAGGTGAACCTAATGTAATCACACGGGCCCTTAAATGTGGAAGAGGGAGGCAGAAATGTCAGAGAAATGTGATAATGGAATAAGAGACAGGAGATATTTGAAACATGAAAGGGACACAAAGATGGAGGAAAGGAGTTATAATGTGTAGACAACTTCTAGAAGCTGGGAATGACCCTTAACTGACAGCCAGAAAGAACATCAGCCCTTCGTCTCAACAATTGCAGGTATCTGATTTTGTGAACAATCTTAATGAACAAGACAAGATTCTCTGCTATCATCTATAAAAAGAAAAAAAAAAAGACATCCCTACTAACACTTTGATTATAGCCCAGTAAGATCTGTACAGGACATGTGACATATATGACTAAAGAAAAATAAATTTGTGTTGTTTTCAGGAGCTGAGTCTGTAGTAACTTATGACAGCAGCATTTGAAAACTAATACATGTTTTGGTACTAGAAATGAGGTGCTAATTATATGAAACTTTTGAAGTGAAGACTTTGGAACTAAGAGTGGGAAGAGACTGGAATAACACTGAGGAGCATGTAGAAAAATCCTAGATTGACTTGAACACTCTGTAGAAGTCTGGACTCGGAAACTGCTGCCAGCAAAGGCTCAGAAGAAAGCAATGAAATCACTACAGTAAGCTAGAGGAAAGGAGAGTCTCATCACATAGAGGCAAAAATCTTAGTGGAATTGTGCCCTACACTTATGTGAAAGCAGAGATAGTAAAAAATGAACTTGGATACTTAGCTGAGGAGATTTTCAACAAAATATTAAAGGAGCAGCATGATTTCTTCTTGCTGTTTATAGTAAAATGCAAATGGAAAAGATAAGAGAAGAACTGTTAAGCAAAAACGAAACAGGTCTTGATGATTAGAGGAATTCTCAGCCTGTCTTGATCACAGAAGACATTAAAATTAAGAGATCCACTATCAGGAAAGCTGATTCCAGAAAGAAGACCTAAAGTGTGGCCAGATGGCCTTTTGCTAATACCTCAGTAAGATCCAAAGGTCATAGTATTTTTTGTTTTTGTTACTCATGTCTACTAAATTAATTTTTATTGATGCATAATAGTTGTACATATTTGGGGATACATATGACATTTTGATATACACATACCACGTCTAATGATCAAAGCAGAATAATTGAGATATCCATCACTTCAAACATTTATATTTTTTATGTAGGATAAGGAATATTTGAATTTTTCTCTTCTAGGTGTTTTGAACTACACAATACATAATTGTTAACTATAGTTGCACTACTCTACTATCAAACTCTGTATTTCATTCATTTTATCTAACTGCATTTTTGTACCCATTAACCAAACTCTCTTTATCTTTTACTCCCCCCTTATCTTCCCAGACTCTCTGGTAATCAACAACTACTCTCTTAGTGAGATTCACTTTTTTAGTTCCCGTATATTTGGGAGAATATGCAGTATTTGTCTTACTGTGCATGGCTTATTCCACTTAACATAATGACCTCCAGGTCCATATATGTTGCTTCCAATGACAAGATTTTATTCTGTATTATGGCTGAATAATATTCCATATTGTATAAGTATCATATTTTCTTTATCCATACATCCATTAATGGACACTTAGGTTGACTCCCTATCTTGACTATTGTGACTAGTGCTGCAATAAATATGGAAATGCAGATATCTCTTCAATATACCTATTTTCTCTCATTTGGATGTACACCCAGCAGTGAGATTGCTGGATTATATGGTAGTTCTACTTTTAGCTTTTTGAGGAAACTCCATACTGTTTTCCATGGTGGCTGTACTAATATACATTCTCAACAATAGTGTATGAGATTCCCCTTTCTCTGCATCCTCACCAGAATCCATTATTCTTTTTATCTTTTTAATAAAAGCCATTTTTTAACTGGAGTGAAATGATAACCCCCCAATCAAAGCTCACCCATATATGAGTGAGAAAATGAGAGTTTTGTCTTTCTGTGCATGGTTTATTTCATTTAACATAACATTCTCCAGTTCCATCCATGTTGTTGCAATTGGAAGAATTTGATTCATTTTTGTGCCTACATGATATTCCATTGTATACATGTAAAGCAATTTTTTATACATTCATCTGTTGATAGACACTTAGGTTTATTACAACTCTTGGCTATTGTGACTAATGCTACAAGAAATATGGGAGTGCAGAAACTTTTGAATATACTGAATTCCCCACATCCTTGCCAGCATTCATTATTGCCTGTCTTTTTGACAAAAGCCAGATTAATTGGGGTGAGAGGATATCTCATTTTCGTTTTGATTTGCATTTCTCTAATGAATAATGATGTTGAGCATTTTTTCATTAGCCATTTGTATGTCTTCTTTTGAGAAATGTCTATTCAGATAAATTGTCCATTTTTTAATCAGGTTATTTGATTTTTCCTATTGAGTGGTTGGAATTCCTTATATATTCTAGGTATTAATCCTTTGTCAAATGGGTCATTAATCCTTTGTCAAATAGTTTCTCCAATTTTGTGGGTTGTCACTTCACTTTGTTGTTTTGTTCACTGTACATAAGCTTTTTAGCTTGATGTGATCCCATTTATCCAATTGTGCTTTGGATGCCTGTGCTTTGTATGTATTACTCAGTAAGTCTTTGCCCAGACCAATATCCTGAAGACTTGCCAAAATGTTTCCTTTTTTTTTATTTCTGCATAATATGGGGTACAAATTTTAAGGTTTCAAATAATGTCCTTGCCCCCTCCCCAAAAGTCTGAACTTCAAGCCTGACCATCCCCCAGATGGTGCACATCTCACTCATTATGTATGTAT